>JARJHM010000550.1:0-220819 GCA_033356055.1 Carex pumila | reverse complement strand
CCACCTAACAGGTCGGCCTGGAAAATTCATAAACACAGGTCAACGGATAGGTCACCGTTACCATATCCAGTCACCTAAACAGGTCGGCCTGGCGGATTCATTCACATCAAGAAACATTTAATAGAACTAATCAAATAATAACCATACCAACATGCCAATTAATATTAACCTAACAATTCAATTCATTCTCAGTTATGCAAGAATCAATATGCAGCATGAATTCCAAAATATGCAACAATTAATCATTCAACATGACAAACGAATAAACAGTTTAATTCCTGAAAATAAAGTATCAAACAAGTCCAAGAATCCCGCACCTTATTATGACGAGCGTTGATGCGCGCAAAAGCGTATGCACAAAGTTTCAGTACAATAAGATGTACCTTTTAAACCTTTAACACGCGTTTGAGTTAAATTGCAAGTGCACAATTCTATCAAAGTAGTATTTTAGGTATCGATCCACAGGGAGTACGATAAAAACTTAGTTCAAACTTTAGTAATAAATTTCAGAAAATAAAATAAAGTAAAGTGCAATAAAAGTAAATTTGGGGGTTTGTTCTAACAATTCCTAAGGTTGGGTTCAATACCCAAAAGAAAGGAGTTTGAAACAATAATTGTAAATAAAAGTAAAAGAAAGGAATTGATTTGCTTTCAAGATTTAGAGATCTAGGGGTCTTTGGTCTACAATTCCTTGCTAACTCTATTAATTCGGTATTTGTTTGAATTCATGTATGATTTGATGAGGTTTCTAACCTAATATGTTATTAAGGGTTACTTTCGTAAATTAATAACGTGCCTAGGTAACTCGAACTTCTCAATGAAGTTCCCCACCCTAGTTACCTAGACCTATAAGCTCTTGTTAGTCTCTCATCTCCTCAAATATTGGTACTTCGCAATTAAGTCCATCATACCAATACCCGATTTGAATTGAGATGTCCTAATTAGGGTTTGACTTCACGATTAGGTTCTTCACCAAATTCCTAACCTTAATTTCTATAGTTCCGGCTTAGATTAAATTGGTTACAATCTTAACCTAAACCTAAGGTATTTGCATTCATAGTTTGGTACTATCCTATTGATCACAGTCAATTTTGGTTCTTTCGAATCCAAAACGGGATACTACAATTCAAGTATTAACTATGTAATTAACACAAATTATTAAATCACAGAAATTAACAATCAAATCCCATAAAACAATCATAATAAAAACAAATAACCGAATAAAATAGAATTAAACAAGTTCATGCATTGACCTAAACCCCTAGAGAGAGAACTACTCCCTCATGGAGAGATCCATTACAAAAGTTGGCAAAAGTAAGAAGAAATGAAATAAAGAAATGATTACACCCTTTATTTGATCAAAGCCCTCAATCTTGCCGACTTCTTGCTCAGGAAACCCTTCTTCTCCTTGCTTGAAAGCTTTCCTTTCTCCAGAATTTATCGCTAAGTGTGTAGAGAGAGAATGAGAAGGGAAGAGATGATGGATTGGATTAGATGAGATGAGATCATTGTCCATGAGATGGGAAGAGATCCCCTCTTTTATAGCCAAGGATCATGTCTAATTAAGAGCCTAGGGAGTGGAGTTAGTGGGTGTTATATTTGGATTGTTTTTCAGGATTGTCTTGTCCACATGTAGCTGTCAAAACGCGTCCATGATGCACCAAAAATAGAAAAACTGTCAAAAACGTGCAATTTTGGCTTTCTGCGGGTCCAGTGCGGGTGCTCCGAGCCGCACTGCGGATGGGCTGATCCGCACTGAGAAAAATTTTAGTTTTTAGTTTCTCATGTTGTAGATCTTCTCGCTAGCTTTCCAAAAAGTGGTCATAAGCCTTAATCGGAGTTACAAGTCAAAAGTTATGACCATTTTAAGTTCAGACTCTATTTTTGGCTGGCTGCTACAGTGCATCCGCACTGCAATCCGCATTGCTACAGTACCATCCGCACTGCTACAGTATCATCTGTTAGTTTGTAATAATCTAGAAGTCAATAATACGATAATTTATCATAAAGCTTTGTTCATGAATTGGATGATTAATATCATTTTGTTGCCTTGAGTATTATTGCATTTATGGATCATTTCGAGTTCATGACTGAAATTGTGAAACTCCATAATATAGATGATATATACTCTTAATCTTAAAAGGTCACTGACCAAGGTAATTAGCAGGAACACTAATTACCGCTATAAGGTTAGTATGTGGATTAAAAGATGGTTAAGTTTTACAAACCACCTGACACGAGATGTCATTTTAATCACATAGATACATGTTCTAGGAACATGGTATTTGACAGACCTCGAATGAAACATTAAATATAATTGTGTTCGTGTCATTTATGTTTTCATTCAGTGTCACGTTCTACAGTATGAGGTATTTATCGTTCCCACTGAGAAATATGTATGTGTGATTGTTATCCACCGCTGTCCGTAAAAAGCAGTCATAACGGTAGCTTTTCCATATGTATAGCTTAGCTGAGGAAGTGATAGTTTACCAAGAATACTATTTGTCCCTCGTATTTTATACGAGCTATAGCATCACTGGGCCCCTTGGTAGAGTAAGATTATCAGCGCGCGGTATGATTACAAGAGTAATCATATTTGATAATCTGCTCAAGATCAAGAAAAGATTAAGTTTACAAGGATGACACACATCTACCTTGAAACTAATCTGATAGCTATGAGACAGAAGAACAGACACAAGTAAATTGTTTACTGGATCGTGGTATTGTACAGTACAGCATCATCTGTGTAATTGGATGGTCATGATGTGTTGCCAGACGCCACCCATGATTATAGAAGTTAAAACAGTTTTAACTCTATTTACCAACATAACACAGATCCTATTGGGTCACACCATATAGGAGTTAATCGGAGAATCTTATTGTGATTGATTATAAATTGGTTATGATCAATAGTAAGATGGTTATAATTAATTATACGTGTTATAATTAAATTATAAATGTTATGTAAAAATAACAAGCAAAAACATTGGTTAATTTATAAACGTGTGTGACACGCTGTATAAAAGTTAACCGGTTAATTTATAAATGTGCAGGACACGTTGTATAAATTACCGAAACAACAAACCGCAAGAAAAATATATATATAATTGTTCAGAATAATTATACGAGCATTGTTTGTGTTCGGGCCGAGGGCATTCGAGTCTTTTCAGATTCGTCCTTATCCGCATGACATGTCATCGATCCTATCCAGATGACACGTCATCGATACCGAAACAAACAACCGCAAAAAAAATATATATATAATTGTTCAGAATAATTATACGAGCATTATTTGTGTTCGGGCCGAGGGCATTCGGGTCTTTTCAGGTTCGTGCTTATCCGCATGACGTGTCATCGATCCTATCCAGATGACACGTCATCGATCTTATCCACATGTCATCATCCTTATCCATTCGATGGCATATCTTGTAAATAGGCATATGTTGAGGGGTATTTCGGTCTTTTGCGAACCTCCTCAAAAGCCTATAAATAGAGGTGGAGGGGTAGAGAGAAAAACCACTAATTCACTTGTATCGTTTCGTGCAGAATCGAATCGGTATTTTCTCTCTTTCTCGGTTTCTCTCCCAAATAGTGTTTCGGTTGAGAAAAGAAAGTTATACGTAGTTAACGTATAATCTTGCGGGTTGTTGTGGAGTATATTTACGGGGTCGATGAATAGTGTTTTACCGAATTTCGCGGTATTTCAGTTTTGCTCATTGATGAAACTGAGTAACCGAAAATTCGTGTTTACGGGTTTTCGTCTTTTCCCCGTGAATAGTGTTTTTGCAGAATTCCGCGGTTTACGGTATTTCTGGCAGAAGAAATTAACCGCTCTCTGGTTAGTCCTGGTGGATAACCGATAGAGGCATCAGACGTCTGATGCTCCGAGACGAGTCGATTCCTTCCGTGATGTAGCTCTACACGCTCGGTCTGCATTCCAACTGTGATTTGGAAACAAGGTATAAATATGTTATATTAATCTATTTAATTGGTAAGTAGATTAAAGTTTTAGAAATCAATCATGGAGTAGATCTGTAAAAGGATTAAATTGGGTTTTGATGCCAAAGGAATACTGAAGGTGGACCGCCTTGGAAAGTTTCCTGACATACCCCGTTTAATCCTGAGCTTAAGTTGGCCGTAGAAATTTTTGTTCTACGGTCATTCCGCACCTTAAGCAAATAAATGGGTTTGAACCGTCAAAACCTCAACATACTTAATCAATGGGTTTGAACCGTCAAAACCCAACATCATCCGCACTGGGATCCGCACTGCTACAGTGTCATTCGCGCTGAGATCCGCACTGCGTCCTAACAATCCGCACTGGGATCCGCACTGCGTCTTCACTATCCGCACTGCGGATGCATCGAGATCCGCACTAGGCTCGGACTTTTCCTGTGCGACCAGAGTGCGGCTGCATCGAGATCTGTGCATTCGCACGGATTTTGATGTATAGCTTATTATATCTTTTTAAAATTGGCGCGCGTCCAGAAATCCATCTAAGTACTTATTTTGGCCATATTCCAAACCGTGTGTTCGCAGTGGGCATATTTCTTCGGTTTTGCACGGATTTTGATGTATAGCTTATTATACCTTTTTAAAATTGGCGCGCGTCCAGAAATCCATCTAAGTACTTATTTTGCCCATATTCCAAACCGTGTGTTCGCAGTGGGCATTTTTCTTCGATTTTTCTTCATTTTTCTTCATTTCCTGTAAGTTAAAACCAAGCAAACGCAGTAACTTGATCCTAGGTGTAATCTATTCACTTTATATTCAAAATACAAGATATTTGGTGTTATTTCGTGATAAAAATCAGATCGAATATGTATATAATTTAGGCCTATCAAGCGTACCGCTTAGTTACGGATCAGGCATCTCGAATTGCCTCGTTAAGTCTTGCTCGACCGAGCCTACACCTATATTATACGTATACTTGGTTTAATTCGGGTTCAGTGGTCTATACGTTTACTTTTAGTTTACCAATGGTTCATACAGTCCTAATTCAATTCTTATGCTTTGGTATCGGTTCTTTTCGGTTACTTCTTTCTTACTTAAAAATCTCATATAACGGTTCACAATTGCATCTAGGCCCTCTAGCCATATACCATTTCACCTTGGTAACCATCAATCACCGTTTCACTACTTTGGTTCTCGGATCAATTCAATTTACCGATTGGTTAAACCCTAATTTGTTCAAAACCTCAAATTAACCGTTAAACGTTCTAAAAATCTAAGATCAGGAAGTAACCCTACCGATTACAAGTCTAATTAGTCGGGTTAAACAAATCAAATCACGATTATGCAAACTTTCAGTTTTGGCACGAAACCCTAGAAATCAGAATCCTCAAATCGGAAGGAAATCAGGAAAAATGTTGACAAATAACAAGCGAGGAGTGTAAAGGAACTAGTCCTCGAGCAATTCGAACACAAATCTCGAGTTTAAAACGAGAATCTGAGAAATCGAGAAAATTCAAGGTTTCGAAAGAAAGGAGAGAAAGAAATACCAAATAGGAGAGCTAGGAGAGATCCTCGGCTGCTTACTCGGTTCCAAACTCGATTTCTCGCAACAATCGGAAGTCTGAAAGAAACAGAAACTCACACGCTCTTTTTCTTCTCTCTTAGCCAAAAATCACTTGAAAATGGGGAAAATGGCGAAGTGGGAGAGAGAGAAACTTTGATTTGGGTTTTAGTGTTAAAAACACTCTGAATGCGGATGCATCCATCCGCACTGCAGGTGGCTTGACCCGCACTCAGCACTTAAAAACTTTTCAACATAATTTCAGGAAAATCCGAGCGTAGTGCGGATGCATTCCACCCGCAGTGCGGGTCAACCTCATCCGCACTCAGTACTTAGCCGATTTCAGGAAATCCAGTCGGATGTACCGATGCGCAGTGTGGATGCACTGATGCACAGTGCGGATGCACCACCCGCACTCAGCGCAATTTTAGAAAATTTAGAACAACACATGATTTCATGAGTGCGGATGCACCCACCCGCAGTGCGGGTCAACCCATCCGCACTCAGCCTATAAAATCTCAAAATCTCGAAATTTCAACGCGGTTTTGATTCATACTTAATTTACTTATTTAGAGGAACCTTAATTAAGGTTTAAACTACCATTTTATTAGCACAATTTTCGATTCTTGTTTTTAAATCCTTTGAATTTAATTGTAAAAATTTCGGAATGTAACACCATCCCCACCACGTGCTGGCCAAACAGGTAGACGGATGCCATGCAGTTCTCCTGGTACCATTTACGATATCTTAGGAGGTCATTTATATCTCACGGACGACCTACTTCGTACACATGATCTGCATAACGTGTCGCCTCGTTTACGTGCCGACGGTGCAGTTGCGCCCAGTTGGCATTTTTCTTTGAGCCCGATTTCAACCTGTTTACAAGGTTAGTACAATAAATAAGTAAATAAGTACTTTAAAATAAGTAAACCACATATGATTTGCGAATATTACTTGTGTTAGTTTGTAATAATCTAGAAGTCAATAATACGATAAATTATCATAAAGCTTTGTTCATGAATTGAATGTTTATTTATATATCATTTTGTTGCCATGAGTATTATTGAATTTATGGATCATTTCGAGTTCATGACTGAAATTGTGAAACTCCATAATATAGATGATATATACTCTTAAGAAGTCACTGACCAAGGTAATTAGCAGGAACACTAATTACCGCGATAAGGTTAGTATGTGGATTAAAAGATGGTTAAGTTTTACAAACCACCTGACAAGAGATGTCATTTTAATCACATAGATACATGTTCTAGGAACATGGTATTTGACAGACCCCGAATGAAACATTAAATAGAATTGTGTACGTGTCATTTATGTTTTCATTCAGTGTCACGTTCTAAAGTATGAGGTATTTATCGTTCCCACTAAGAAATATGTATGTGTGATTGCTATCTACCGCTGTCCGTAAAAAGCAGTCATAACGGTAGCATTCCCATATGTATAGCTTAGCTGAGGAAGTGATAGTCTACCAAAAGTACTATTTGTCCCTCGTATCTCTATACGAGCTATAGCATCACTGGGCCCCTTGATAGAGTTAGATTATCTGCTAGCGGTATAATTACAAGAGTAATTATATTTAATAATTTGCTCAAGATCAAGAAAAGATTCAGTTAGCAAGGATGACACACATCTACCTTGAAATTGATCTGATAGCTATGAGACAGAAGAACAGACACAAGTAAATTGTTTACCGGATCGTGATATTGTACAGTACAGCATCATCTGTGTAATTGGATGGTCATGATGTGTTGCCAGACGCCACCCATGATTATAGAAGTTAAAACAGTTTTAACTCTATTTACCAACATAACACAGATCCTATTGGGTCACACCATATAGGAGCTAATTGGAGAATCTTATTTTGATTGATTATAAATTGGTTATGATCAATGATAAGATGGTTATAATTAATTATACGTGTTATAATTAAATTATAAATGTTATGTAAAAATAACAAGCAAAAAATATTGGTTAATTTATAAACGTGTGTGTGACACGTTGTATAAAAGTTAACCGGTTAATTTATAAATGTGCAGGACACATTGTATAAATTACCGAAACAACAACCGCAAGAAAAATATATATAATTATTCAGAATAATTATACGAATATTATTTGTGTTCGGGCCGAGGGCATTCGGATCTTTTCAGATTCGTCCTTATTCGCATGACATGTCATCGATCCTATCCAGATGACACGTCATCGATACCGAAACAAATAACCGCAAGAAAAATATATATATAATTGTTCAGAATAATTATACGAATATTATTTGTCTTCGGACCGAGGGCATTCGGGTCTTTTTAGATTCGTGCTTATCCGCATGACGTGTCATTGATCCTATCCAGATGACATGTCATTAATCCTATCCACAAGGGCAAAATGGTCATTTCACACCTATGCCACCTTGCATGTGTAGAAACATGGAGAAGAGTGTGGAAGGGTGTGGAAGGGGTATTTTGTTCATTTCACATATAAAAGGATGAGGTGTCAATGGCATACCTTGTAAATAGGCATATGTTGAGGGGTATTTCGGTCTTTTACGAACCTCCTCAAAAGCCTATAAATAGAGGGGTGCATGTAGAGAGAAAAATCACTAATTCACTTGTATCGTTTTGTGCAGAATCGAATCGGTATTTTCTCTCTTTCTCGGTTTCTCTCCCAAATAGTGTTTCGGTTGAGAAAAGAAAGTTATACGTAGTTGACGTATAATCTTGCGGGTTGTTGTGGAGTATATTTACGGGATCGATGAATAGTGTTTTACCGAATTTAGCGGTATGTCAGTTTTGCTCATTTGATGAAACTGAGTAACCGAAAATTCGTGTTTACGGGTTTTCGTCTTTTTCCTGTGAATAGTGTTTTTGCAGAATTCCGCGGTTTACGGTATTTCTGGCAGAAGAAATTAACCGCTCTCTGGTTAGTCCTGGTGGATAACCGATAGAGGCATCAGACGTCTGATGCTCCGAGACGAGTCGATTCCTTCCGTGATGTAGCTCTACACGCTCGGTCTGCATTCCAACTGTGATTTGGAAACAAGGTATAAATATGTTATATTAATCTATTTAATTGGTAAGTAGATTAAAGTTTTAGAAATCAATCATGGAGTAGATCTGTAAAAGGATTAAATTGGGTTTTGATGCCAAAGGAATACTGAAGGTGGACCGCCTTGGAAAGTTTCCTGACATACCCCGTTTAATCCTGAGCTTAAGTTGGCCGTAGAAATTTTTGTTCTACGGTCATTCCGCACCTTAAGCCTAAACGAGTTTTGGTTACCGCAAAATCCCAAAAGTGGTATCCGAAACCCAACAACTTGTGCAACTCTTGGTACTCGAGCGGATCCTGGGGAAGCGGTGGCTCTATCTGTTGCCATTTTCCAAACTGTCGCATGCAGCGATCAGGATTGTGATGCTCAACAATCCAATAAAAAATAAGAGGACCGCGGTACAAGTAGAACGGCTGACAAATTTAGAGTTGCAATGTTAGGTATAAATTATAAATGTGATGACATGAATAAAAGAAAGAATAAGACTTTATTATAATGTACCTGGTCCGCCCGGGTTGTTCTCGAAAGTTCATGGTAAACAGATGCATATGGCTGCCAATTGACCATGTTATCCGTCAGTTTCTGAATCTGGTCGCGAGGGATACTTGGACCGGAGGTTGCACCATGGGACGAGTTTTTCCAATTATGTGGGCCTTTCCATAAGTCAGCAAAGGCGGGGCATGTCTCTTCTATTTCTGCGCCCCAGTTCGGTTGAGATCCCGGTAATGGCCGGTGAATTTGAAATCGGGTCCACGACCAGTGTTGCAGAAGCATGGTGGGACCATGCATGGAGTGGCATGAAGGGCTGGATGCGAGGCACAGATTTCTATATAAATAGGCGAGAACAGCTCCGCCCCAGTTGTAATTCCTCGGCTCGTCCAAGTTTTCAATCATGCCGAGATACCATAGCGGTATTCCGTCCCCGCTACTGTCAGCAAACATGGTATTCCCCAGCATGTCGAGGAGAAATCCATGGACATACCTAACCGTCAAGTTTCAAATGTGAGTACATTATTCAAAATATCAAATACGAATAGGGTTGTAAATAAAAAAATACTAACCACTTCAATTGTTGGTCGTTCGCATCTGTTGGTAATTTTTTGAAGCGCTCACGGACAGCTTTTTTGGCGATAAGCATGTCGTTCGTATCATTTTCCCTCTTTTTCATGAACCCCTTCACTTCATTATCTTTCACGCCCAGCAAGTCATACAGTCGGCCATGAAAACCCGCCGAGTTTGTAAATCCCGTTACCGGCTCCCCCGTAATAGGCAAACCCCAGAGACAACTCACATCCTCCAGAGTAACTGTAATATATTTGACTTGTCAGTAAGGAATAAAAAAATATTTAAATTAGTTAATACTTGTCATTTCTCCGAATGGAAGATGAAAAGTGTGCGTCTCCGGACGCCACCGCTCGACAAGTCCATGAATGAGGGCCGCATCGAGGGCTATATTGGGCAATGTCGCGAGCTGATATAAGCCCATTCGAATTAAAAATGGTGCGTACCTCTCATTATACTCGCATTTGTGCCAATAATGTCTCACGGTTAAAATCTCTTTACTTTAAAATAAGAACAAAATTAATTACAATATTTTTTTGATTACTTACAGAGTTATGAAAAATGAAATAAGTAAATGTTTACCTCCTTAGACGCTTCAGATATCCTGTGATTACCGTGAACTATCCACAACAGCGGGCTAAATCTATGGTTAAGTACTGGGTCTGCCATACTACAAAATTCGAACAATATTGTACATCACCTTAAATTTTTTCAAATTATTATAAACCATTTGGTATTTTCTAAATTATTCTATACTATTTTGGTATTTTTTTTAATTATTCTACACCATTTGGTATTTTCTAAATTAAAATGAACTAATTAATTATATTTTAAATTAAAATTAAAAAAATACAAATATAAAAACCTGAATCGTAGATCCGATCGATCAAACAATCAGAGCTCCGAAAGGAAACCAGATTCCTAAAAAAAATTTAAATTAATCGAACAATTTTCTATATTACTAAGATAATTTTCTACACCATTTCGGTAATTTCTAAACAATTCTAGACTATTTTGGTATTTTCTACATTATTCTAAACAATTTTGGTATTTCCTAAATTATTCGAGACTATTTTGGTATTTTTTAAATTGTTCTACACCATTTCAGTAATTTCTAAACAATTCTAGACTATTTCGGTATTTTCTAAAATATTCTAAACCATTTTGGTATTTTCTAAATTATACTAGACTATTCGGTATTTTCTACATTATTCTACACAATTTTCTAAATTTTTAATTTTTTTGGACATTATTCTAAACTATCTAAATTTCAATATTTAAATAAAAAAAATATATATTCTAAACCATTAAAATGAACTAATTAATTATATTTTAAATTAAAATTAAAAAAATACAAATATAAAAATCTGAATCGCAGATCCGATCGATCAGACAATCAGAGCTCCGAAAGGAAACCAGATTCCTAAAAAAATTTAAATTAATCGAACAATTTTCTATATTACTAAGATAATTTTCTACACTATTTCAGTAATTTCTGAACAATTCTAGACTATTTCGGTATTTTCAAAATTATTCTAAATAATTTTGGTATTTTCTAAATTATTTTAGACTATTTTGGTATTTTCTAAATTATTCTACACCATTTTGGTAATTTCTAAACAATTCTAGACTATTTCGGTATTTTCTAAATTATTCTAAACAATTTTGGTATTTTCTAAATTATTCTAGACTATTTTGGTAATTTCTAAACAATTCTAGACTATTTCGGTATTTTCTAAATTATTCTAAATTATTTTGGTATTTTCTAAATTATTCTAGACTATTTGTTATTTCCTACATTATTCTATACAATTTTTAATTTTTTGAGACATTATTCTAAACTATCTAAATTTCAATATTTAAATAAAAAAAAAAATTACCTTCAATAGTGCTGTGAAAGAGACGGCTTGGTTGGTTTGATCTTTTTCTTCGCTGGGCGGTGCTTATAGCAAACAGCTCCGAGTCCGGAAATTTTTTTTCCGGTTTTGGGACATTTCCGGAAAATTTTTTTCCGGTTTCCCCGAGTTTCCGGAAATTTTTTTTCCGGTTTCACCGAGTTTCCGGATAAATTTTTTCCGGTTATAGGGCTTAGTTCCGGAAAATTTTTTTACGGAATAGGTAGTTTTCGAAAAAACCCACCAATGCGGATATTTTGTGAAATTTTATATTAAATTTGGATATTAATAAAAAATTCGGGTTAAAATGCCTATTGATTTTGTATCACATTCATGTCCAGTATATTTATTTTCGTTTTTAAAGTTTAAACAGACGATCAAAACCGCTCAACTTTATATCTATATATTAAATGTGCTTGGCGACCAACTATTTTATTTTTTTGAAAATTTTTTGCTATTGTTTTTTAGATGGGTATAAAATCACTGGTTTTTTGAACCATAAAAAAACAGTAACTTTGTATCTATCTAAACAAAAGGAGAAAAACTTCAATAAAAAAAATATTTTTGGTCTCCAAATATATTTTTAATATGGAGATCATGTTTAGCAGTTCGATTGTCAGTCTATACTTTAGAAACAGAGATAAGGATGTAGGATATAGAAACAATAAGGCATTTTAACCCCTCTTTAATTTAAGTTAATTCATAGAAAAAGTCAAAAAAGAAGAAGAAGAAGATCTTGTTCAGATTTCAAATTTGTGTAGCGTGTCATTATGTATCATTTTGATCTAATGAAGGCAAGTCGCGCGACCAAACAAGTAAACATGTCGTATGGTCGGTACGCACAACATAACATAATAGATTCAAACAACATTACTAATTTTCATCACTATTTTCAGTTGCTATCCGAAGAAATCGATACATCTGAAATGTAAAGTCAAGCGAAATGTAGCAATCAATAACAGATAAAATTAGAGTGCAAATGGATCGGATAGTGTTAAAATTATATCCGTATTTGTTTTTATTTTTTGAATACAGATACGGTAAGAATATTAAACAAATACGGATATGGATCGGATATTAACATATACGAATATAATCGGATATTGTAATAAAATTAATTTATTATTCAACAAATTATTTTTCTACTATCATATTGAGAAAATAGTTTGTTTATGTAAACACATTTGAATAGTTTGTTTATGTAATAGGAAAAATTCGGATTGCAGCGTCATCATATGATTAAATAAGAAAAAATGATTAAAAATATTAAAAACTACTAAAAAGCAAGCCCAAATAATATTAAATTTTCTGAAGCACTAGCAGTAAATTGATATAAGGAAATCAGAAATACACTACTGGGGAAGAATACATATGAAAGTCAGAGAAAAGTAGATGTCTGTACCGGTACCAGTAGCGGAAACTAAATTAGTACATATCACTGCTCAGACCCTTGATTCTCTCAATTGAGAAAACCTTCCGAAATTTTTTTTAATAGAAAATTAATTAATTATCATATAACAAATCTGAGTTTTTTCGAGATATAGGAAAAACGTGATAGTTTATAACGTCTTTTGAACGTTATAGATTATTACAGCCTGAAATAGTGCTAGTTCCTACCAAAATAGTACCAGTTTTTGGCCAAAACAGTGCCAGCTCATGCCAAAACATGGTCTATTCTTGGTAGAAACAGAAGTTGAAACAAGTTGTTCCTGGCCGTGATGACCTATAACGTCCCTAAATCTCGAAAAAACTCAAATTCGTTCTCCATTATCAATATTTATTTAAATAATTTCTTATTAATAAAATTTCGGAAAAACCTTTCCCATAGTTTTTAAAAAAAAAAAAAACATCCCCATAACGAGTCCAAGCTTCACCGAATCAACATGTAAATCAACTCTGTGGTTGATCCAAGAACCTTCTTCCACAAAAACTCAAACCTCCCTTCAATCGTAGGAGGAGAGGAATGGCCATAAAAATGGCTGTTTCGGGGCTCGAGCCGAGTAGGAGGTGGAAAGAGAAGGGAATGAGCAGAGGCGGATCTAGGATTCCGGTCAGGAGTAAGCACAAAATATTAGTAAGAGTGCAATTATTTTTTTCTCCTGACGAATTAGAGCAGAAAAGTAAATAAGAATATAAAAAACTCACAATGTGACCAGATACATCACAACATGACATGGTTCAGTCATAGCACAACACGGTTCCATCACGACATAACATTTCATGTGTGTTGGTCACGTGTTGTGAATCGCGTGTCCCGTGCAGTGTCTATTCATGCGACGTGGTCATCTCTCAAAAAGTTGACACGGCACAACACATGGTTACATGTAATAAGGACTGTTAGATCTTAATCAAATGATGAATCTTCAATAACTAACCGAAATTATGAAAAAATAATTAAACATGACAAAACATGACTGATTACATTTGGATACGTCATGTGTGGTCACAGCATGCCTTGGTCATAGCGCAAGTAACGTGTTATGACCATTCACATGCCTTGACCATCCTTCTAAATTTAGTTACGGTACGTCATGTGATTCAAGTTACAGCATGACTAGTTACGACATGATATATATTTAGATCCTTAGTAGCATATCTCTATTTTTCTCCTGGCAAATCAACGATTTTTCTGGGTGGAGTAGCGAATCGACCGCGTCTTTTTTCTTTAATTTTTTTATGCGAATCAGTCTGGACTCTGGACTGACTTTCTTTTCCGCATAATTTTCTTCTACTTGATCATAAATTAAATCTAGGGGTAGGCACAAGTATAAAATATCACTAAATTTAAAAAAAAAATTTCAAATCCAAGGGTAAGCAAGTGTTTACTCCTAAAACACCTTGGGTTCACCAATGGGGATGAGGAAAGGTCAGCAACAACATGGAAGATAGATAAATCTGACGCGGCAGAAGACAAAAGAGAGAGTGGCACTGGGTCCAAGTGACAGTGGTGGTGGAGGCAACGACGGAGATTCGCCCGGAGAAGGGGAAATTGAGGTGGGTGGGCTTTTGGAGAAATCTAGCGAAAAACAGATTTCAACCGAGTGATGTGTGGATATCCGAAAACTAAAAAATATAAGATATTAACAATTATCTGTATTTGTATCCGCATCTGCTTTCGACATTGAAACCGTATCCGTATCCATATCCGTATGACTTATATATATATCCGTAAATTATCTATCTCGGAATATCCAAATTTACAAAATTTTGAATACGGATCCGAATACGGACGGATACCCGCATGACTTATATCTAGCTGAAATTCTTGATGCTATTAAATTGCATTTGGTTTACGTTTGGAATTATGGTGAATTTTTTTTTTTTCTGTTGGTTCTCCTTGTCCACTCAAGAAACTTTCCCATTTGCTGATTTGCAGGCACAGAAATCTTTTGTTAGGTTCCTTTTTGTGCTGCAGTTGACTAGAATATTTTTCAATTTAGTGGGGCTAAACCGAATTTACTGGATATCCAGTTGGTATTGGGTTGGAATGCATTGGGACTGAAGTTGAGTAGCAGTTGTTCTTAATCATAACAGAGCCTGATCCAGCCGAACTCAATGTATCTAGTTAATTAGTATTGCAATCCATTAACACAAGGTATACACAAAAGCACAAAACAATTAAGGAGGAATAATTTTGATCTATTGGAATGGGCAGCTCTCAGGTTGCTCATTAATGTTTGCATAAGAGATGATTGCTCCAAATTTTTCAAGTGTACAGAGTCAAATTGGTCGGACTTCATTTATATGCTCACTATGATATATAAATCAGAGTATACCAATTTTAATTCATGCCAATTCAGTCGTAATTTTAAAACTGCACAGACCAAATTTTGTGGGTGCTCAATTAATAAAAAAAGTAGGTACGATGTTACCCTAACTGCATTGAATGTCGTACCGCTTTTTATTCTGTTCATTTTCACATCATATATATTGCACTCTGCTGAATGTTTGCTAGTTATACTAGTTAATTAGTACGACATACTAATTTAAAATTTATTTGGTTTCTGATCCTTCAATTCTTTGTACAATTCTCAGGGTTTAGCACATCCTTTGTATAATCATGATTCTATAACTCAAACATTAACTAATGAAATGCCTTCTCGAGTTTAATTAAGTCCTATTTCTCTTATCGAGTTTAATTAACACACATTTGAACATGTTTTGAATTGGATTTGTTATCTTAAGATGTACTATTTTGTTAAAAAAAAAAAAAATTCTTATGTTTTGACATAGTTAGCCTTGAGTAGGATTGTCAACGAGTTGAGCCAAACCGAGTTAGACAAAGTCTGGATTATGTTTGTGCCAGAGTGAGCCAAGATAAGTTAAATTGAATTAGACAAAGGTTGAAATCTGCTCGTACTATAATGAGCTGAGCTGAATCGAATTAGACAAAGCTTAAACTCTGCTTATGCTAGAATGAGCCAGAGACAAGCCAACTTTTTAACAGCTCGTTTGCACATCAAAAAAAAAAAAAATCATCAATTTGATACTGCGAGTCAATCATTGACCATGAGCAAGAAAGAAAGAAAATTCATCTTCTTATTGCACCGAATTTCATACTCTCGTGATGAGCACAAAGATAAATAGTGAAAAAGTCGGTAAGTAGATTCATCTTCTTCTTGCAACGAGCTGAAAAACGAAACAAACTAAATCAAATTAGAACCCGCAATTAACAAGCAGAGCCGGAATCAAGCGAACTAATTATGTTCTAGAGCTGGACCATGCATAGCTCTGAGCTTGGGCTTGCAACCATATTACCATGTTGGACTGGAAATGAATTTTAGACAAAACCCAAGTTGCAATTCTCGGCCTGACCCGCTCTCTGGGAAAATCCAATCCTTCTAAATTCACCATATCTATACAATCAAACCGTTTGTACCTGCTTCATGCGAAAATTAATGCCACTAGGCCCTAATAATTAAAAAGAGATAGGAGACCAAGCAATAATTGTTAATTTGCAGATACGCATGAACAGTTTTACTATTTTTGTTTAAATAAATAGGTGGTACAAAAAATATATATTTGATTAAAAAACGTTGATATTACACGTGCAATCAATGATTACTTTTGTATGCTGTGTATGTACCTGAAATAAAAAACCATATTAAATATTATTTTTGTTTTCTGAAATTCAATGATGGTTTGGTTATGAACCGAGAATTCTATTCAAACAAATAATGGAAAAAAACATTGCAGATTTCAAATACAAAATATGTCAAAATACTGTATAAGATTTATATAATTAAAAAAAAAACAAAAATTAAAGTGTGTATTAGCAAAAGCACACTAGGTCTTTAGTGAAAATTGATCCATATAGTTCAACATAGCTCATATATAGCTGTTTGGAAATTAAAACTAACGATTTATAATCCAATATACATGAGGTACATTGCAGTGCACCATAGTCTAACTATATATATAGAATAAGGTTACCATGCTTTGCAAATTAAAATGAGTATTTTAATTTGTATTCATATCTCTAGTTTCAAAGTTCAAATAGTTAATCCGAATTTTTCAACATGTTTTTTCATATTGAAATGTGCTTGGAGACCAAATTTTACATTTTTTGAAAATTTTATACTAATTTTTTTAGAATTTTTTAAAATCAGCGTTTTCATTAAATAAAAAAAATTCAACAAAACATTGATTTTGAAATTTTTTTTTCAAAAAATATAAAATTCGGTCTCCAAACACATTTCAATATGAAGAACATGTTGAGAAGTTTGGATTTACTATTTGAACTTTGAAACTAGAGATATGAGTGCAAATTAAAACAACCATCTTAATTTGCAAAGCGTGGTAGCGTTACTCATATACACACACACATTTCTCTCTCTCTCTCTCTCTCTCTCTCTCTATATATATATATATATATATATATATATATATCTATCTCCATTCTTATATTATGCACGTAGTCGTCCTGATCCACCAATGGCTGAGATTGAAAGATAAATTTTCAAATTTAATATCAACCGTCCAATCACATAATTTGTCTTCTTTTGATTAAAAACATTTATTTTATGTATAGAGGTCTAAATTTAGTTAAAAAAATACTCGTCATATAGACTGCTACATGGTTTGTCATAATTAAAATTCTATGAAACCAAGCGATTTATTTCTTTATTTCTCCTTACACCTATCTTTGATTCCTATAATTAAATTATTTCCTTATTTCTCTGCTTTCTCCATTTCATTTATTCTCTTATTCTATAGCTTCGACAATAAAAATAAAAACAATCATATATTTCCGAATTTTGTTTAGGACTATTGTATCTTTGTGAATAGATAGATAGCAGATCTTGTGCTAATAGATACAATCATATATTTTCGATTTGGAAAGAAAATAAAGAATATCTATAACTTTTGTATAGAGAAATGATTTGTAGAGAAATTTTCATTGTTAAAATAATTTTCATCAAGAATATATATGTAGAAAAAATTCTTATTTTAATTATTTAATTATATCTTTCTCAATTTTGTTTCTTTATGGATCATTTCTCTTCTAAATCGTTTAATGACTTGCTGCATATGGAGAAAATTAGATATTAAATCGCAATGATACTTCAAGAATATTTTTTATGTTATATTTGATCCCTTTTTTTTTCATTTATTGTTTCTTCTATTATTATTTATTATTTGGATTTTTTTTTTAATTTTTTTTTAATTTTGTCTGAATACCAAACAAAAAGGTCTCTTCATATTCTATTCAATTTTATAATATATTCTGTTGCAACGCACAAACACGATACTAGTATATATATAGAGAGAGAGATGGGCTATGGTACATTGCAATGCATAGGTATTTTTGTGCATTGGACCATAAAATAGTAAAAAAGTTCCAAAAAATGTAAAATTTGGTCTCCAAGCACATATTAATATGGAGAACAAGATGAATGGTTTGGATCAGTCATTTGGACTTTGAAACAGTGATTTATGGTCCAATGCATAAAAATGCCTATGCATTGCAATGTACCATAGCCCATCTCTCTCTCTCTCTCTCTCTCTCTATATATATATAAGTTGCTATCATGCTTTGCAAATTAAGGTGGTTGTTTTAATTTGCGCTCATATCTCAAGTTTCAAAGTGAAAACCGTCGATCTGAACCGTTCAAGCTAATATCCATATTAAATTGTGCTTAAAGACCTAATTTTATATTTTTTGAGATATTTTACTATTTTTTTAGAATTTTTGAAAATCATTGTTTTTGATGGTCTAGAATTTCCTGAAAAACACAGAGTATTGAAAAATTCTAAGAACATAAAAAAAAATTTCCAAAAAAATATAAAATTTGGTCTCCAAGCACAATGTAAATGCCCCATTTATCATGTCATATAGAGACATTACTAGAGTGCTCCAAACATCATAAATTAGAGTGTTGTGTTAGAGTTGTAAATGTCGTATCATCTTGCCATATAGAAACACTATTAGAGTGCTCCAAACACCTTCAATTAGAGTGTTGCATTAGGGTTGTAACTGCCCTATTATCTTGTCATATGGAGACACTACTAGACTACTCCAAACACCATAAATTGGAGTGTTGTATTAGAGTTGTAAATGCCCTATTCACTTGCCATATAGAGACACTACTAGAGTGCTCCAAATATCTTCAATTGGAGTATTGTATAAGGGTGTAAATGCCCCATTATCTTGCCATGTGGAGACACTACTACAGTGCTCCAAACACCATCAATTCAAGTGTTGTATTAGGGATGTAAATAACCTATTAACTTGCTATCTGGAGACACTACTAGACTGCTCCAAACACCATAAATTGGAGTGTTGTATTAGGGTTGTAAATGTCCTATTCACTTGCCATATAGAGACACTACTAGAGTGCTCCAAATATCTTTAATTGGAGTATTGTATAAGGGTGTAAATGCTGTATTATCTTTCCATGTAGAGATACTACTATAGTGTTTTAAACACCTTAAATTGAAGTACTGTATTAGGATTATAAATGCCCCATTATCTTGCCATGTGGAGACACTACTATAGTGCTCCAAACACCATCAATTCGAGTGTTGTATTAGGGATGTAAATGCCCTATTAACTTGCTATCTGGAGACACTACTAAACTGCTCCAAACACCACCAACTGGAGTGTTGTATTAGGGTTGTAAATGCCCTATTATCTTGTCACATAGACACACTATTAGAGTAATCCAAACACCTTTAATTGGAATGTTGTATTAGGGTTGTAAATGCCCTACAATCTTGCCATCTAGAGACATTACTAGAGAGCTCCAAACACCATCAATTGGAGTGTTGTATTAGGGTTGTAAATGTCCTATTATCTTTCCATATAGAGACGCTACTAGATTGCTCCAAATATCTTCAATTTGAGTGCTGTATTAGGGTGGTAAATACCTTATTATCTTGCCATATAGAGACAGTACTAGAGTACTCAAAACACCTTCAATTGGAGTGTTGTATTAGGGTGGTAAATGCCCTAATATCTTGTCAAGTAGAGACGCCATTAGAGTGCTCCAAACACCTTCAATAGGAGTGTAGTATTAGGGCTATAAATGCCCTAAATGCCCTATCACCTTCCCACATAGAGAGAGTACTAGAGTACTCTAAACACTTTCAATTGGAGTGTTATATTAGGGTTGTTAATGCCCTATTATCTTGCCATATACAAAACCTACTAGAGTGCTCCAAACACCTTCAATTGGAGTGCTGTATTAGGGTTGTAAATGCGTTATTATCTTGTCATATAGAGACAATACCATAGTGATGCAAACACATTCAAGTGGAGTGTTGCTTTAGGGTTGTAAATGACATATTATCTTGCCAAGTAGAGATACCACAATACTACAATCACCTTCAATTGGAGTTTTGTATTAGGGAAAATTTCCTCCATGCCATCTCAAAAGTTGGAAAATACCAAATTGCCACCCCAAAACTCAAAATTTCCTATTTGCCACCCTAAAATCATCAAATTTACCCTATTGCCACATTTTTACATCTGATATACGTTTTTCCTTAAAATTATACTAAAAAGTGTTGTATAAAAAATGTATTTTCATATTTCTCATTTTACCCTTCAATTCAACAAAGAAAATTATGAAATTGATTCTCTAATCCAACAGATCCCTTCGCCTCTCTCTCTCTCTCTCGTTCTTCCGCCTCTCTATCTCATTCCTCCGCCTCTCTTTCACTGCGTCGTGGCAACTAGTCTAGGGTGCATCAACCCCGTCAAAAAGTACTCCAAATCCCGGCACATTGCTCCTCTTGCATGCATTCTCGCCCCTATCTTCGTCTGTTCTGCGCCTCTCCGATACTGCATCAGACTTGAATCGCTCCTTTTTGTTTGCTCTGCGCTATGTCAATTCCCTGGACTTGGTTGTCAACGTTCCCTTGAAACCCAGATGGGATGCCTGAGTTGCCTTCTATCAAGTAAGTACTGAAATTAGAAAACTTGTGAAATCAGAATCAAGAAATTTATAAAATCGATTTTTTGAAATTTGAGTAATTTATCTTGGAAGGCATCTAAACTACTCGATATGTTGGAAATTACCAGGTTATTGCACTACTTATTGGGAATTACCAGTAAAAATTTTCATGGTTTAGAAGTAATTATAGTAGTATACAATTAGTAAAAGGTTATCAATTAGTAATTCATGGTTTAGAAGTATATGAATCTGGTTACTCTCAACCATCAATTATTAAAAGGTTATCACTTGTCTATGTTCTTAATTGGATAGCTGAAGATTTATAGGAGTAAATAGGGATGAGCTGACATCTATAATCCCACATTGGTACTTTTTTAATTTATTTTTTGTTTGTGTCGGCAAAATGAGATACATTTGAAGTATAAGTGTTATGTGTTGATGCTTATAGTAGGTTTATGTTTTTTTTTTTTTTTATATTTGATAAAGCCAACAGAGGTACTGTTTTTCAATTTCAGGTTAAGAAGTTGTTGTTAAAACTGCGAGAAGTACAAGCATAAGAGCAACTAGGGTAGAAGGCGAAAGGTAGAAGGTAGAAGGCGAAAGGTAGGATACTGGACAGATCCATTTTCATCTGTTCAAATGAAAAATGAAGGGTAAAATGGGAAATACGAAAATACGTTTTTTATATAACACTTTTCAGTATAATTTTAAGGAAAAACGTATATCAGATGTAAAAATATGGCAATAGGGTAAATTTGATGATTTTAGGGTGGCAAATGAGAAATTTTGAGTTTTGGGATGGCAATTTGGTATTTTTCAAGTTTTGGAGTGGCATGGAGGAAATTTTTCCTTTGTATTAGGGTTGTAAATGCCCTATTATCGCCATATAGATACACTATTAGAGTGTTCCAAACACCTATTATCGCCCTATTATTGCCATATAGATACACTATTATCGCCATATAGATACGCCATATATTATCGCCATTTTAATGACATTAACATAACCCATATAATATTTTCATTCGTTAGGTCTGTTCAATATATGAAGCATTTCATATACTCATGTTATTAAACGATAAGCCTTTATCAACATTTATAGAACTACAATGTACTTTAATCAACATGACAAACTTATCATGGTATATTAGTGTTCCATGCT
Organism: Carex pumila; assembly: GCA_033356055.1. Lineage (NCBI taxonomy): Eukaryota > Viridiplantae > Streptophyta > Magnoliopsida > Poales > Cyperaceae > Carex > Carex pumila. The sequence continues at coordinate 198,726 of JARJHM010000550.1, read as the reverse complement.
AATAACCAAGTTTGTGAACATTTGAGAGATTTGTGTTTGTCATCATATAGAGTTCTATGGTTCAAGACCAAGAGCCTCTTCTTGAACACTTCTATTGATAAACATAAATTTCATGGAACAAAATGCATGTAGCATCCAATTCATAAACATAACATGTAAAAGTGATCAACATAAGATAACTTTTAGAACACATATCTAACAAACACAACAGTCCAATTGAGGGTGTTTGGAACACTATAGTTGTGTCTCCATATGGCAAGATAATAGGTCATTTACATCCCTAATACAATACTTGAATTGAATGTGTTTGGAGCACTCTTGTACTGTCTCTATATGGAAAGATAATTGGGCATATAAAACTCTAATACAACATTCTAATAAAAGGTGTTTGCAGCACTCTAGTAGTGTCTCTAAATGGCAAGATAGTAGGGCATTTACAACCCTAATACAACACTCGAATTAAAGGTGTTCGGAGCACGCTAGTAGTGTCTCTACATGGCGAGATAATATGGTATATACAACCCTAATACAATACTCCAATTTATGGTTTTAGGAGCATTATAGTGATGTCTCCAGATGGCAAGATAAGAGAGCATTTACAACTCAAATACAACACTCCAATTGATGTTGCTTGGAGCATCCTAGTAGTGTCTCTAGAAGGCAAAAATAGTATGGCATTTACAACCCTAATACAACACTTGAACTGAAGGTGACTGGAGCACTCTAGTAGTGTCTCTAGATGGAAAGATAATGGGGCATTTACAACCTTAATACAACACTTCAATGGAAGGTGCTTGGACCACTCTAATAGTGTATCTATATGGCAAGATAATAGGGCATTTACAACCCTAATACAACACTCCAATTGAAGGTGTTTCGAGCACTCTAGTATTGTCTTATTTGGATAACTATAATGTATTTCGAGCACTCTAGGTGTTTCGAACACTCCAATAGTGTTTCTCACTACTTATTTGGATAACTATAATGTATAGCTAGAATACCGCTTATAGTTTATGGTAATAAAATATTTTATGCCATTGTCAACATAACACAGATCCTCCATATAAGTCACACCAACTGAACGAGAAACAAGAATGATATTTTATTTATATGATGTATATTGTTTCATATGACATGAAACAATATACATGTGATAAATAAATATCATGACTGCTTAGAACGAAGATAAATTTATGAGAAGTGTGCATGTATATTATTTGGTATAATATGGTGCATATTAATAGTATAATATACATGACACATAATTAATAATGTGCGAAACATTGTTATAACATAAGTTTATTAAAACTCAAAATGAATATGAGTTGAGGCTGGTATTGTAGCAGTACTGTAGCGTGCACTGTAGCAGCGGCTAGGGTTAGCTCTTGTAATAAGGATAATTATACTAGGAAGCTTATGTAATGGAAACCCTAGTATATTTGTATATAAGAAGAGCTAGAGAAGGCATTCATTGTGCAAGAAATTTTCTGAAAATTCCTTCTCTTCCTCTCCCTCCTAGCCGCCATTCCTCTTTCTCTCATATTATTAGTTTCTCTAGTAAGAAATTATTAGAAGAAAAATAAGGGTTATTAACTAGGTTCTAAGCTTAGATTAGATTAAGATCTTTAGCAAGGGCTTTCTAATCCTTGTTTAGTTCAAGGTGAACACTAGGAGGCTGTTTCGACAAACGAAGGTATCCAAGAGATATAGACGAGAATTTGACTTCTCTCTATTTACCAAATTGACATTTGGTAGAGGTATATCCAAATCACATTTAGTAAATAGATTTGTTATTAATGAATGAGTAGATATCCATTTGCATACATTCGAATTACTTTAATAGAATTGGCATAATAAAGTAGATTTGTAGATGCTTGTAAGAAGGTTCAAATTTTAATATTTATTGCCTTACCATATCATGAAATCCTTCAGTATTAGCATTGTAGATGCCCTATTATCTTGTCATCTTCTAACACTACTAGTGCGCTCCAAACACATTTAATTAGAGTGTTGTATTAGGGTTGTAAAAGCCATATTATCCTGCTATCTAGAGACACTACTATAGTGCTCCAAATGCCTTTAATTAGAGTGTTGTATTAGGGTTGTAAATGTCCTATTATCTTGCCATCTAACACCACTAGAATGCTCCGAACACCATTAATTGGAGTGTTATATTAGGGTTGTAAATGCCCTATTATCTTGCCAAATAAAGACACTATTAGAGTGCTTACAACACCCTCAATTGGTGTATCATAACAAGGTTGTAAATGCTCCATTATCTTACCATCTGGAGACACCTCTAGAATGCTCCAAACACTATTAATTGAAGTGTTATATTAGGGTGGTAAATGCCCGATTATCTTGTCATATAAACACACTATTAGAGTGCTCCAAACACCTTCAATTGGAGTGTTGTATAAGGATGGTCAATACCATATTATCTTCCAATATAGTGACACCTCTAGAGTGATCCAAACAACTTCAATTGGAGTGTTGTATTAGGGTTGTCAATGCCAATATTATCTTGCCATTTTGGAGACACTACTAGACTGCTCCAAACACCATCAATTGGAGTGTTGTATTGGGGTTGTAAATGCCAAATTTTCTTGCCATATAGAGACAATACTAGAGTGCGCAAAACACATTTAATTGGAGTATTGTATTAGGGTTGTAAATGCCTTTTTATCTTGTCATCCAAAGACATTACTGGATTGCTCCAAACACCTTCAATTGGAGTGTAGTATTAGGGTGGTAAATACCCTATTATCTTGCCATCTAGAGACACTACTAGAGTCCTCCAAACACCTTTAATTCGAGTGTTATATTGGGGTGATAAATACCCTATTATCTTGCCATTTAAAGAGGCTACTAGAGTGCTCCAAACACCTTCAATTTGAGTGTTTTATTATGGTGGTAAATTCCCTATTGTCCTGCCATCAAAAAAAGACAATACTAGAGTGCTCAAAACACAATCAACTGGAGTGTTGTGTTAGGGTTGTAAATGCCCTACTATATTGCCATCCAAAGACAATACTGGAGTGCTCAAAACACCATCAATTGGAGTGTTGTGTTAGGGTTGTAAATACCCTATTAAATTGCCATATAAGGACACTACTAGAGTGCTCCAAACACCGTCAATTGGAGTGTTGTATTAGGGTTATCAAAGCCCTATTATCTTTCCATCTGGAGACACTACTAGGCTGCTCCAAACACCATCAATTGGAGTGTTGTATTAGGGTTGTAAATGCATTATTATCTTGTTATCAAGAGATACTTCTTTAATGCTCCAAATACCATCAATTGGAGTTTTGTATTAAAGTTGTAAATGCTTATTATCTGCCATATAGAGACACTACTAGAGTGCTCCAAGCACTTTCAATTGGAGTGTTTTATTAGGCTTGTTAATGCCTTATTATCTAGCCATATGAAGACACTACTGGAGTGCACCAAACAACTTCAATAGGAGTGTCGTATTAGGGTTCTAAAGGCCATATTGTCTTGTCATATGGAGGCACTACTAGAGTGCTCCGATCACCTTTATTTGCAGTGTTGTATTTGGGTTTTAAATTCCCTATTATCTTGCCATCTAGAGACACTACTAGACTGCTCCAAACACCATCAATTAGAGTGTTGTATTTGGGTTGTAAATGCCCTGTTATCTTGCCATCTGGAGAGACCATTATAATGCTACAAACATCATCAATTGGAGTGTTGTATTAGAGTTGTAAATGCATATTATCTTGACAAGCAGAGACACGACTGGTGTGCTCCGAACATCTTCAATTGGAGTGTTTTAGTTGGGTTGTAGATGCCCTATCACCTTCCCACATAAAGAGACTACTAGAGTGATCCAAACACCTTCAATTGGAGTGTTATATTAGGGTTGTTAATGCCCTATTATCTTGTCATATGAAGACACTACTAGAGTCCTACAAACACCTTTAATTGGAGTGTTGTATTAGGGTTGTAAATGCTCTACTATCTTGCTCTCTGGAGAAACTACTAGAGTTCTCCAAATACCATCAATTGGAGTGTTGTATTAGGGTTGTACATGCCAATCTTGCCAAGTAGAGACACCACTATAGTACTCCAAACACCTTCAATTGGAGTGTTGTATTAGGGTTATAGATGACCTATTATCTTGCAAATAGATACACTATTAGAGTGCTCCAAACAACTTCCATTGGAGTGTTGTATTAAGGATGTAAATGCCCCATTATCTTTCCATCTAGAGACACTACTAGAGTGCTCCAATCACCTTCAATTGAAGTGTTGTATTAGGGTTGTAAATGCTCTTAGCTTGCCTTCTAGAGACACTACTAGAATGCTTCAAACACCATCAATTGGAGTGTTATATTGGGGTTGTGAATGCCCTGTTATCTTGCCGTATAGAGACAATACTAGAGTGCTCAAATCACATTTAATTGGAGTATTGTATTAGGATTGTAAATGTCATATTATCTTGCAATCTAAAGACACTATTAGAGTCCTCCAAACACCTTCAATTGGAGTGTTGTATTAGGGTGGTAAATACCCCATTATCTTGTCATCTAGAGGCACTACTAGAATCCTCCAAACACCTTCAATTGTAGTGTGGTATTAGGGTTCTAAATGCCCTATTATCTTGCCATACAGAGATGCTACTGGAGTGGTCCAAACACATTTAATTGGAGTATTGTATAAGGACTGTAAATGCCCAACTATCTTGCAATCCAAAGAAACTACTAGAGTGCTCTAAACGCCTTCATTTGGAGTGTTGTATTAGGGTGGTAAATGCCCTATTATCTTGCCATCCAAAGACACTATTAGAGTGCTCCAAATACCTTCAATTCGAGTGTTGTATTAGGATAGTAAATGCTCAATTATCTTACCATCTAGAAACACTACTGGAGTGCTCCAAACACCTTCAATTGGAGTTGTAAATGCCCCATTATCTTGCTATCTAGGGACACTAATGGGGTGCTCCAAACACCATCAATTGGAGTGTTGTATTAGGGTTGCAAATGCCCTATTATCTTGCCATTTGGAGACACTACTAGACTGCTCCAAACACCATTAATTGGAGTGTTGTATTTGGGTTGTAAATGCCCTATAATCTACCCATATGGAGACCTTACTAGAGTGCTCCAAACACTTTCGATTGTAGTGTTGTATTAGTGTTGTAAATGCCTTATTATCTTGCCATATGGAGACACTACTAGAGCACTCCAAACAATTTCAATTGGAGTGCCGTATTAGGTTTGTAAATGCCATATTATCTTGCCATCTGAGGACACCACTAGAATGATTCAAACACCATCAATTGGAGTGTTGTATTAGGGTTGTAAATGCCCGATTATTTTGCCATGCAAAGACACTACTTGAGTGCTCCAAACGCCTTCTATGGGAGTGTTGTATTAGGGTCATAAATCCCTTATTATTTTGCCATATACACTACTAGAGTGCTCCAAATACCTTATATTGGAATGTGGTAAATACTCTATTATCTTGCTATATAGAAACACTATTAGAGTTCCCAAAACACTGTGTATTGGAGTGTTGTATTTGGGTCGTAAATGCCTAATTATCTTGCCATCTAGCGACATTACAAGGATGCTCCAAGCACCATCAATTGGATTGCTGCATTAGGGTTGGAAATGCCTTATTATCTTGCCATATAGAGATACTACTGGAGTGCTCAAAACACTTTTAATTGTAGTATTGTGTTAGGGTTGTAAATTCTCCATCATTTTGCCATCTACAGGCACTTCTAGTATACTCCAGACACCTTCAATTGGAGTGTTGTATTAGGGTTTTAAATGCCCTATTATCTTGCCATTTGGAGAAAGTACTAGACTGTTTCAAGCACCATCTATTGGAGTATTGTATTAGGGTTGTAAATGCCCTATTATCTTGTAATATAGAGACACTGCTAGAGTGCTCTAAACACCTTTAATTTGAGTGTTGTATTTGGGCTGTAAATGCCCTATTATCTTGCAATCTAGAGACACTATTAGAATGCCCTATACACCATCAATTAGAGTGATGTATTAGCATTGTAAATGCCATACTATCTTGCCATATACGGACACTACTAGAGTGCTCACAACACGTTCATTTGGAGTATTATAATAAGGATGTAAATGCCCCATTATCTTACCATCTGAAGACACCTCTAGAATGCTCCAAAAACTATAAATTGAAAGGATGTACTAGGGTTGTAAATGCCCAATTATCTTATCATATAGAGTGCTCCAAACAGCTTCAATTGGTGTTTTGTATTAGGATGGTCAATGCCCTATTATCTTGCCATCTGGAGAGACTACTAGACTGCTCTAAACACCATCAATTGGAGTGTTGCATTGGGGTTGTAAATGCCCTACTATCTTGTCATATAAAAACACTACTAGAGTGCTCATAACACATTTAATTGGAGTATTGTATTAGGGTTGTAAATGCCATATTATCTTGCTATATAAAGACACTGCTAGATTCCTCCAAGCACCTTCAATTCGAGAGTTGTATTAGGGTTGTAAATAATCTTGCAATCTGGAGACACTACTAGAGTCCTCCAAACACCTTCAATTCGAGGGTTGTATTTGCGTGATAAATTCGTGCCATATAGAGAGGCTACTAATGGGCTCCAAACACCTTCAATTAGAGTGTTGTATTTGTGTAATAAATGCCCTATGGTCTTGCCATCCAAAGACACTACTAGAGTGCTCAAAAAACCTTCTATTGGAGTGTTGTATTAGGGTTGCTAATGCCCTATTATCTGGCCATCTAGAGACAATACCAGAATGCTCCCAACAACATCAATTGGAGTGTTGTGTTAGGGTTGTAAATGCCATATTATATTGTCATATAGAGACACTACTAGAGTGCTCCAAACATCTTCAATTGAAGTTATGTATTGGGTTGTAAATGCCCCCATTATCTTGCTATTTGGAGACACTACTAGGGTACTCCAAACACCATCAATTGGAGTGTTGTATTAGGGTTGTCAATGCCCTATTATCTTGCCATCTTGAGATACTACTAGACTGCTCCAAACACCATTAATTAGAGTGTTGTATTAGGGTTGTAAATGCCCTATAATCTACCCATATGGTGATATTACTAGAGTGCTCCAAACACCTTCGATTATAGTGTTTTATTAATGTTGTAAATGCCTTATTATCTTGCCATACAGAGACACTACTATAGCAAGCATTTGGAGGGTTGTATTTGGGTGATAAATTCATGCAATATAGAGAGGCTGCTAACGGCCTCCAAGCACCTTCAATTAGAGTGTTGTATTAGTGTTGTAAATGCCCTATGGTCTTGCCATCCAAAGACACTACTAGAATGCTCAAAAGACATTAGGGTTGGTAATGCCTTATTATCTGGCCATCTAGAGACAATACTAGAATGCTCCCAACATCATCAATTGGAATATTGTGTTAGGGTTGTAAATGCCCTATTATTGCCATATAGAGACACTACTTGAGTGCTGCAAACACCTTTAATTGAAGTTATGTATTAGGGTTGTAAATGCCCTATTATATTGTCATATAGAGGCACTACTTGAGTGCTCCAAACACCTTTAATTGAAGTTATGTATTAGGGTTGTAAATGCCCCATAATCTATTGGAGTGTTGTCTTAGAGTTATGTATTGTACTTCAAATACCATCAATTGGAGTGTTGTATTAGGGTTGTCAATGCCCTATTATCTTGCCATCTGGAGACACTACTAGACTGCTCCAAACACCATTAATTGGAGTGTTGCAGTAGGGTTGTAAATGCCCTATAATCTACCCATAAGGTGACATTACTAGAGTGCTCCAAAGACCTTCGATTGTAGTGTTGTATTAGCGTTGTAAATGCCTTATTATCTTGCCATATGGAGACACTACTAGAGCGCTCCGAACAATTTCAATTGGAGTGTCGTATTAGGGTTGTAAATACCATATTATCTTGCCATTTGGGGACACCACTAGAATGCTTCAAACGCCATGAATTAGAGTGTCTTATTAGGGTTGTAAATGCCCGATTATTTTGCCAAGTAGGGACACTACTTGAGTGCTCCAAACACATTCAATTGGAGTGTTGTCTTAGAGTTGTAAATGCCCTATTACCTTGCCATCTGGACACACTACTAGAGTGCTCCAAACACCATTATTTGGAGTGTCATAGTAGGGTTGTAATGCTCTATTATCTTGTCATCTAGAGACACCACTAGAATGCACCAAACACCATAAATTGGAGTGTTGTATTAGGGTAGTAAATGTCATACTATCTTGCCATGTAGAGCCACTACTAGAGTGTACCAAACACCTTCAATTTGAGTGATGTATTAGGGTGGTAAATAACTTATTATCTTGCCATATAGAGATAGTACTAGAGTACTCAAAACACCTTCAATTGGAGTGTTGTATTAGGGTGGTAAATGCCCTATTATCTTGCCATCGAGAGACACTACTAAAGTGCTCCAAACTCCTTCAATTAGAGTATTGTATTTGGATAGTAAATGCCCTATTATCTTGCCATCTGGAAACACTACTAGAATGCTCCAAACACCTTCAATTGGAGTGTCATATTAGATGCCATACTGTCTTATCATCTAGAGACACCACTAGAATGCTCCAAACACCATAATTTAGAGTCTTATATTAGTGTTGTAAATGCTCTATTATTTAGCCAAATTGAAACACTACTAGAGTGCTCCAAACACCTTCTATTGGAGTGCTGTATTAGGGGCGTAAATGCCCTATTATCTTGCCATCTAGAAACACTATTAGAATTCTCTGAACACCATCATTGGAGACACTACTAGAGTGTCAAAACACATTTAATTGGAGTATTGTATTAGGGTTGTAAATGTCCTACTATTTTGCAATCCAAAGACACTACTGGAGTGCTCTACACGTCTTCAGTTGGAGTGTTGTATTAGGGTGGTAAATGCCGTATTATCTTGCTAACCAAAGACACTACTAGAGTGCTCCAAATGCCTTCAATTGGAGTGTTGTATTAGGGTGGTTGTAGGGTGCAGAAAGTTGCACGGCGTCAGGTTAGCTAACAGTGAGATTTTTTTTATGTGTGGGTGAGTGGTAATGCTCCCAGCTAAGTTCAATGCTCTGGTTTATGAGCAGGTCACCGAACTCAGGGGAAGGCATCCACTAGGTACTTCTTTCTGCATTCCTTCTGGTTCATCTCTTATGACAACCTACGTTCATGATCAGTTGTCGAAGGTTTTATTATTTTTTATTGTGGAAACGTTTAAACTCCCGATGGGCGCAACCCCCCGCCATTAATTACATCAGAAAGACCTTTCGAGTCAGACTGAACAACTCATGCATTCCAGGATTTATTCCTATTTGGGTTGAATTGAATAATGGGGCTAAAAGAGGCTCATATATTGTTTTTTTTTTTTTGGTCATGTGGTTGGTTCTCATTTGATTTTTTTTTCTTTTTTGTCAATTAACATGATATGTAAATGAAATATGAATTTCTATATTTAAAAATATGAGAATGCACATGAGAAACGTTGTTTATGTATTTTTAATTTGAAAGGAGCATTTTTATATTTTTATTTATAAAAATATGTCAAGAGAGGCATTTTGGTCATTTTAGATTATGGATGAGACATGAATATATCCAAATAATGTTTAGAATTATAAAGGATTGAATTTGGGTTCATTTGTGACTGATTTGAGTTGATTTTGACTTAGTATGAAAAAGTTATGGTAAAAAAGGACTTTTTTGTAAAGATTTTATGTTTCCAAAGACTTGTTTGTAATTTCTGGAGGACTTGAAGCTGTGATTTGGACTTTTGATAGGGTCTGAATTGTAAAATGGGCCTTTAAGGGCTTGTTTGAGAAGGTTTTATGTTGACAAGGGCCTTTTTGTAAATTTACAGGGACTTCTCTACATATTTTAAATAAATAGAGGGGTTTATATGCAAAAAAGGATCTTCTGGTCACATGTGGACTTTAAGATTGGTGCAGAGCTTTAAGATTTGGGCTTTTGGGCCTTTGAGATGTGAACAAGCCATTGGATTGAGATCATTGGGCTTTGAGATTTGGGCTTTTGGGCCTTTGAGATATGTACTGGGATATCAATTAATGCACAAGGCACATATACCACTCATTTTGGGCTTTGAGATTAGTGCAAAGGAGTTTATTTAAATTGACAAGTGAGTCCCATGCTGTCAGAGAGTCGTTGGATTTGATTTTGAATTTGGTTCATTGGATTAAGCAGATTACTTTAAGATCCGTGTTTCTTGCTTTAAGAATCATGCAGAGGGATTTCCCGGCTAGGGTTCTTCTCTGAAAAACTCAGTTTGGCCGATCTAGGCCATGGCGACGCCGGCCAAGAGCATGGTTGTGATCATGGGGCTGTTAGGAGTCGATTGGTACCATTGTCGGCCGTCGGCGGCCATCGGAGGCGGTGGAATAGGCATCTACAGTACTTATCGGTACCGATTGAGTCTCAGATCGATTATGATTGATTTCTTTGTGTTTTCCTTCAATTAATTGGTCATTTGAGATCGTGTGAGGCTATAGAAGACATTAGAAACATCAATTTTACATTTAAAGAAGTTTTAAGCATGATTTGAGTTTTATGGTTTCGGTTTCAATATCAAGTTGGTACCAAAGGTTGGTACAGAGGATTTTAAGTTAAATTGGATATCCAGAAGGGTATTTCATGTCATTTAGAGTGTTTTAGAAGAGCTTAGAAGCTTTGATTTGTTCTGTATTAGATTCTTGATCAAATTAACATCAATAACACATATTTTCATCATTTTTTAAATCATTTTTTTCAAATTTTATATAAGATGTATTATTCTTATTTCACAGATTCAAAGATGAATATATCAAGGATTTTTACTCCAAGTTTGAGATTGTTCTAAGCAGTGTAGCTCACTCAAATGGCTTGATCAGTGTCAAGGGTATCCATGATAATTTTACCATTTTAATTACATAATTTTATTTTTTAAAAGTTGAACTTTGAGGATCCATAACTTTTTGTAGGGAGGTCCAAATGATACAAACTTTATATCAATTTTGTGTATTTTAATGTGCTTTATCTGACTGTGAAGTCTATTTATCAATTTGGTCCTTCTACTGATCTGAATTGGCTGATCTGTCAGCAGGGGTCAAAACAGTGCTTTTCAATGAATATCTTTGTACTAGTGGCACTTTTAAACCAATTAAATGTTGAGTCCATGCTTGGTATGGTACCAAAGATTAGTACAAGGTCTTTAAATCATGACATAAGTTCTAGTTTGAGTCCATAACAGGTTTTCAAGGGGCTAAAGCCACTGTATTAGTACTAGTTAGAGAAAGAGATCAAAAATCAAAGCTTCAAGTTATGAGAAACATTATTTTAACATAGATATAGACTATCAGAACTTGTAATTTTGCAAATAGGTCCCTGTCTTTTAGAAAATCACTTTTATATATACTATACTTCATTTTTAAAGGGACAAATCATTAGAGGATCATTGAGTAAGTGTACATATAGCTAGGATCAGCATAACTGATGCTTATATGCAACTAAACCCTCCTCTCTTCACTTATTTACACAAATGTTCCCTAGAACTCAGATTTTATGCATCATAGCATGTTTTAAACTCTGAGATTAGGTTCCAAAGTGCATATAGGTCCATTTAAAGGTGATAGCAGGGAAACCATAAGGCTCAACCTGACTATACCTGTTTGTTATATGTTATTTTGACCTTTTAACCCCTTATTTTGCAAAATAACTTTATTTGATTGGATGTGAAGGGAACTGTTAAGCTCAACAGCCACATCTTCTCAATTAAAGTTATTTTTAAGGAATTAAAAGGCTAATTATCCTGCCTCCAAAAATAAAACATTTAGAAAGATCCAATGCTAATGGAACTATAAAGCTCAACATTTCCATTCTTACTTTCCATTTGCTTTATCTTAGATCAAAGAAGGGTTTCAAAATCAGATTTATATAAAAAGAAAGAGACAAAAACACAGTTCAAATCAAAATCAAATAAAGAAAAGAAAAAAAGAAAGAAGAATGAGCATTTCAATTTAAAACAAGCTCCAAGTAAGCTTGTGCTTCATTCATTGCATAACATATATACATGAGACATGCCATATGTGGCACCTACATTGCTTCAAACAAAGGTCTACGTATGCTTTTGTAGAGATGAGAAGAAGGAAAGCTTCAAGCTTTAACTATGGCTATCTAACCTATCTATCTCTGTGTATGAATATGTGTCTCTCTGGATCTCTCTTTTCTTCATCTATAGGTGCCCTTATATAGGCTATGAGTTAGGGTTCAAAACTGCATTAACTGAGGTGGTCTCATCTTGACCAGAGGTGCTTGATCAAATGCCTCAGCTTGATTGGCTTCATTCTATGTGTATCTGTGTAGGGAATCACCCAATTGTGCTTTAACATATCATTAATTATGAGTTGTATGATTTGTAGCCTTTGGATTGATGCCAGCTGTGAGAGATGGCTTCATAGCCCTTAATTAACCGGCCTAGAAGCAGAATGCTTCAATGCATGCACTCCTAACGTGTGGGAGGAAGATTCTTCTATTTTGGTTGCTAATGAGGGCCACATGACGCGTGTCCTGGGGACCAAGCATCGTCTCAACGGCTACATAGGTCAATTGGTATTGTGCCGGTGGTACAAGGGATTTGCATTACTCCCTTCTTGATTCTTGTGCCTCAAATCATCAAGAAAGGGCATCTGGCATTGTATAACATCACTTAACGTGTTCTAGAAGACATTATACCTTTCTATGAACGGATTGCATGTATTTGCATTATGAGCTGAATCATGTACCACCTATGCATAAGCTCGAATTAATGTATCACCAACCAAATTGACACTTCAGATAGCATCGTGACATGCTCGAGAGGTCTTATTTCGATCCTTGAGCTTGAATTTTGCCTAACTCGGCTTAACCACTCTGTCAACCTCTTTTTTTCTCGGGTCTAATTGAGGAAAGGGAAAATAGCTTATGCCTGAGAGAAGGCAGAGCAGGGTAGAGAAGAGAAAGCTCTAGTAGTCCTAGGTGATCCTTTGCTTAATTCCCTTTTCATTCTAGTTAATTTCAAAGCTTCAATTTGCTCTCACGGTGAAGAGGAGAGGAGGAAGAGGAATTGACTGGTGGAGCCCACACACCAATTCCCTCTCTATGCTCTCTTTCCTTCTTTTGTTTAGGCTTGGTACAGCATGAGCCGTGCATAGGCTACATTACGGTGCATAATACACTGAGTGCACCAGTCTTGAAGGGGTCGGAAGAGCTGAAGCGCTGAGTTTAATTCAGACCCGCCAATTTGAGTAAGCGTGGTGCAACATGAGCCTAGACACTTACTGTAATATTCTGAAAATTTGAGTCATTATTATGTTATTTATACTTACAAAACTGTTTCATAAGATAATAAAAATTATAAATCTTTGGTAACATTTTATAAATATATATATATATATATATATGTTTTGGCTAATATGCTATGGGTAGCTAAGAGGCCTCCGTGCTACGGCTCGGATTTCGAGTTTTCAAAATTCTAACGGTCGATCCGAACCGTTCATCTTGGTCTCCATATTAATATGTGCTTGGAGACCAAATTTTACATTTTTCTGAATTTTTTTACTATTTATTAAGCAACTTTGAAAACCGCTGATCCAACGGTAGTTTCTGGTTTTACTGTTGGGTTAAGCCACCGTTGGATCAGGGGTTTTCAAAGTGGCTTAATAAATAGTAAAAAAATTCAGAAAAATGTAAAATTTGGTCTCCAAGCACATATTAATATGGAGAACAAGATGAACGGTTCGGATCGACCGTTAGGATTTTGAAAACTCGAAATCCGAGCCATAGCATGGAGGCCTCTTAGCTACCCATAGCACCGTAGCCACGTCCTATATATATATATATATATATATATATATAGGAATATGCTAGCATGCTATGCATAACATAGAACCCCTCCATGCAACGGCTTGAATTTTGAGTTTTCAAAATCCTAATGGTCAATCCGAACCGTTCATCTTGTTCTCCATATTAATATGTGTTTGGAGACCAAATTTTATATTTTTTGAAATTTTTTTACTATTTCTTTAGATTTATTGAAAATCGCTGTTTTCAGCAAATCTGTACCATAAAAAAACAGCGATTTTCAATAAATCTAAAGAAATAGTAAAAAAATTCCAAAAAATGTAAAATTTGGTCTCCAAACACATATTAATATGGAGAACAAGATGAACGGTTCGGATCGACCATTAGAATTTTGAAAACTCAAAATCCAAGCCGTTGCATAGAGGGGTTCTATGTTATGCATAGCACGCTAGCATGTTCCTATATATATTTATATATATAGAGGAGGGATCAAATGACACCATTTTTTGGTGACATGGAATGACACCGTCCATTTTCAAAGTCCAAACAGTCGATTCAAACCGTTCAACTTGATGGATATGTTAAAATGGGCTTACAGATCAAATTTTACATTTTTCTGAATTTTTTTTTGGTTTATTTAGAGGGGTTCAAAAATTCAACGGTCTGAATATAGCGATTTTGTTAAATACTTAATAAATAGTAAAAAAATTCAGAAAAATGTAAAATTTGATTTCCAAGTTACTCTTAATATATTCATCATATTGAACGGTTTGGATCGACTATTTGAATTTTAAAATTTCAAAAATGGACATTGTCACACCATGTCACCAAAATAGTGGTGTAATCCGATCCCTCCTCATATATATATAAAACCGAATTAGACATTTAATTCTTTTTTTCTATATTTTATGAAGTAAAATAATAATAATAATAATAATAATATGAGAATTTAATATCTAATTAAATCATTTCAGCAAATTACTTAGTATAACCGTTCATAAAAAATAAAAGAGAAATTGAAGAGGTGCCAGAAAGGCACTGTTTCAAAGAAGTTTTTATCGCATAACAATTTTTATTTAATAATTATAAGTTACGGTTTTCAGATTAGTTTTGTATTTGTCATTTGTAGTCCTAATAAATGCACCTCTTCTACTAACATACCATTTCGATTCACACTTTCATTATATATACATATTAAAGCAATAGAATTGATAGACTTCCCTAGCTTCTCTCTTTGTTTTATATCCGAGACATTTCCCTTCTCTCAGTTTGATATCTGAGAAAAGAAAAAAAAAATAGAAGATATATTTTATTGAAGTTTGGCCATCAATTATAAATATTCGATTTGAATCCTCACTACGTCGCAGTGATTTTGAATTGTTGTTGCAAATCGATATGAAATTTTGAATATCTCGCTATCAGGTAACCAGACTTCTCTATAATATGTGTTTTCGTTTTGTATGGTTGATTTGGGTATTGGTATTGCATATTAGATTACGATGGCATATTTAACGAGATAGCGGGTCTAAGGTTGGAATTTGATTTGTCCGATACACGGGGGCTGCTAGTCGTGGTCGGGACCGATGTGCGGGGATTGCTAGTCACAGTCGGGTTTGATGGTTGAAAATGATGTGACTTGTTTTATGGATAACCTAGACCGACGTGCTATCGCCAATGAAATATGCGTGCATAAGATATGAATTTGTATGGATTAACCCGGCCTATTTGAATGGTTGTTAAATTAAGCCAATTGTAGAAAAGCGCGTCATTAAATAATCGGTTACTGAGCCTTGTAGCAAACTCTGTTTTGTTATTTTGATTTCATTTCTGTTGGCGATGTAGGTTGATCGGTCAAGGAAAGATGTGAAGATGCTTATATAATCACGCTCTGGATGGTCAAAATCTGGGGTGTGACACTTACAGCTCGGTGTACAGAGCTCAAGCCTCACGCTCCAAGTTTGCCTATTTCCTTATTTCAGCGAAATTTCATTTCTTTCACTGAACCGGGGGTCCTACTTGTAGGATGGGGGTTTGCGGCTCTCAATTTGTACCCAAATGCTTAGGGTAATTGTTAGAGGTACCTAGAGCCATGTGGCACCAATCAGAGGCTGCCATGTCATCAAAAACTTTGAAAATTCATAACTCTTAAATTATTTTGAGTTAGAACTTGTATAAAATGTCAAAATTCATGGTTTTGCATATAGAATATTGTCATGAATTCTATGCTTTTTCCTTTCATCTTGGAAAGATTTCATGCATGTTTGGCATCTTCCGAGTGTTTTAAATCATTGCCAATTTTCCATTCGTTCAATTGGCAATTTTTTAGGGTACAACAGTGGTAAATACCCTATTATCTTGCCATATAAAGAGGCTACTAGAGTTGTCCAATCACCTTCAATTTGAGTGTTTTATTAGGGTTGTTAATGCCCTATTATCTAGCCATTTAGAGACAATGCTAGAATGCTCCCAACACCATTAATTGGAGTATTGTGTTAGGGTTGCAAATGCCCTATTAGATTACCATATAGAGATACTATTAGAGTGCTCCAAACACCTCCAATTAGAGTAATGTATTAGGGTTGTAAATACCGCATTATCTTGCTATCTGGATACGCTACTAGGGTGCTCCAAACAATTGGAGTGTTGTATTAGGGTTTTCAATGCTCTATTATTTTTTCATTTGGAGATACTACTAGGTTGCTCCAAGCACCATCAATTTGAGTGTTGTATTAGGGTTGTAAATGCTCTATAATCTACCTATATTGAGACATTACTAGAGTGCTCCAAACACATTCGATTGTAGTGTTGTATTAGCGTTGTAAATGCCTTATTATCTTGCCATATGGAGACAGTACAAGAGTACTCTAAACACCTTCAATTGGAGTGTCGTATTAGAGTTGTAAATGTCATACTATCTTACCATCTGGAGACACCACTAGAATGCTCCAAGCACCATAAATTGGAGTTTTATATTAGTGTTGTAATTGCTCTATTAGTGTTGTAATTCCTCTAACTTTTAGTAATAACAACAATTATGATTACCCCACTATTAGTAATGGAATGCGACATTCATCTGATAAACTATGTCCTAATAGGTCTTTTAACTGTGGTTCGAATACAAGCGGTCAACCGGTCAGTCTATTCTACTTGTATCCAGGATAACTTATATTCTTCGGATATTGGTTAACCACAATTAAGTATAAGTGGATTGCGTACTCCAATCATACAAGGTCATTTTAAACACACAATAAACAAGAATACAAGGCATAAAATATCAGTAAGAATTCAGATCATAGTGCAAAGATAATATAAATGCACAACTAGATTAAACTCATAAGATTCATAATTATATGTCTTTACCCATAGAGTTGCTTAGCCGCTTATGGCAGGTTCAACAACAAAAAAATAAGAGACATAAAGAAAGAGAGCAATAAAGAGAGATAGAGGTAGAACACCTATGTTGCCCCTTATTCTTTCCTCCTCTTATAGTAGAAACCTTGCTATTCCTTAGTGATTTCTCATTTGCATAGCCTCCACTAGAGTGAAACCTACTATTGCTCTTAGATGTGTATATTCTTCTGTGGTTCTAGAGATTCGAGAGAGAGAGATCTTTCCCATGCGTCCATTTGCTTGATGCGCGCAAAAGCGTATGCACAAAGTTTCAGTACAATAAGATGTACATTTTAAACCTTTAACACGCGTTTGAGTTAAATTGCAAGTGCACAATTCTATCAAAGTAGTATTTTAGGTATCGATCCACAGGGAGTACGATAAAAACTTAGTTCAAACTTTAGTAATAAATTTCAGGAAATAAAATAAAGTGCAATAAAAGTAAATTTGGGGGTTTGTTCTAACAATTCCTAAGGTTGGGTTCAATACCCAAAAGAAAGGAGTTTGAAACAATAATTGTAAATAAAAGTAAAAGAAGGGAATTGGTTTGCTTTCAAGATTTAGAGATCTAGGGGTCTTTGGTCTACAATTCCTTGCTAACTCTATTAATTCGGTATTTGTTTGAATTCATGTATGATTTGATGAGGTTTCTAACCTAATATGTTATTAAGGGTTACTTTCGTAAATTAATAACGTGCCTAGGTAACTCGAACTTCTCAATGAAGTTCCTCACCCTAGCTACCTAGACCTATAAGCTCTTGTTAGTCTCTCCTCTCCTCAAATATTGGTACTTCGCAATTAAGTCCATCATACCAATACCCGATTTGAATTGAGATGTCCTAATTAGCGTTTGACTTCACGATTAGGTTATTCACCAAATTCCTAACCTTAATTTCTATAGTTCCGGCTTAGATTAAATTGGTTACAATCTTAACCTAAACCTAAGGTATTTGCATTCATAGTTTGGTACTATCCTATTGATCACAGTCAATTTTGGTTCTTTCGAATCCAAAACGGGATACTACAATTCAAGTACTAACTATGTAATTAATACAAATGATTAAATCACAGAAATTAACAATCAAATCTCATAAAAAAATCATAATAAAAATAAATAACCAAAAAAATAGAATTAAACAAGTTCATGCATTGACCTAAACCCCTAGAGAGAGAACTACTCCCTCATGGAGAGATCCATTACAAAAATTGGCAAAAGTAAGAAGAAATGAAATAAAGAAATGATTACACCCTTTATTTGATCAAAGTCCTCAATCTTGCCGACTTCTTGCTCAGGAAACTTTTATTCTCCTTGCTTGAAAGCTTTCCTTTTCTCCAGAATTTATCGCTAAGAATTGTGTGTGTGTAGAGAGAGAATGAAAGAATGAGGGATGATGAATGGGAAGAGATGAGATGAGTGTGGATGATGATCTTTGCGAAGAGATGCCTTGAATGAAGAATGAACCCCCTCTTTTATAGCCAAGGACCATGCCCAATTAAGAGCATAGAAAGTGGAGTTAATGGGTGTTATATTTGGATTGTTTTTCAGGATTGTCTTGTCCACATGTAGCTGTCAAAACGCGTCCATGATGCACCAAAAATAGAAAAACTGTCAAAAACGTGCAATTTTGGCTTTCTGCGGGTCCAGTGCGGGTTCTCCGGGCCGCACTGCGGGTGGACTGATCCGCACTGAGAAAAATTTTAGTTTTTAGTTTCTCATGTTATAGATCTTCTCGCTAGCTTTCCAAAAAGTGGTCATAAGCCTTAATCGGAGTTACGAGTCAAAAGTTATGACCGTTTTAAGTTCAAACTCTATTTTTGGCTGACTGCTACAGTGCGTCCGCAGTTCAATCCGCATTGCTACAGTACCATCCGCACTGCGTCCTCATAATCTGCACTGCTACAGTACCATCCGCGCTGGGATCCGCATTGCGTCCTCACAATCCGCACTGGGATCCGCACTGCGTCTTCACTATCCACACTGCAGATGCATCGAGATCCGCATTAGGCTCGGACTTTTCCTGTGTGACCAGAGTGCAGCTGCATCGAGATCCGTGCATCCCCACGGATTTTGATGTATAGCTTATTATACCTTTTTAAAATTGGCGTGCGTCCAGAAATCCATCTAAGTACTTATTTTGGCCATATTCCAAACTGTGTGTTCGCAGTGGGCATTTTTCTTCGGTTTTTCTTTATTTTTCTTCATTTCCTGTAAGTTAAAACCAAGCAAACGCAGTAACTTGATCCTAGGTGTAATCTATTCACTTTATATTCAAAATACAAGATATTTGGTGTTATTTCGTGATAAAAATCAGATCGAATATATATATAATTTAGGCATATCATTGCTTAAATAGGCTGTTCTGGCAATTTCTGTGTGCGGATGCCAGAATAGCATGCGGTTTAGCTGAGATCTACACGGACGGTTATAACCGTTCACGATAGCTCTTCCAAGTAGCATACGGATGAAGGCATCCGTGCGCCTGAGGTTGATATGTCAGAATTGCGTGTTTTATGCCTTTTTTGCTCCAATATCATTGAAAATCTGCAATTCTCTAAAATCAAGTGAAATAATAAAAAATAATATGATTTTCTATAAAATAAGCAATTGTAACTTGATAAATGACAATAATATAGGCTAAGTAATAGGGAAAATAGTGACTTACTTTATCCTTATCAGAAAGTTGCTATCCAACGGCTAAGATTTAATCCAAACTAAATAGTCCACGGATCCAATCCGTGTGCCCTTGCGGCATAGGCATTTATGCCGCATGGAAAATACCCGAGGCCGTAGGGCACTGTATTTAGCTGAATTTCAGTGAATTTTGCCATATTGCATGTTGTGCACTTCGCGTGAGGTGTTTGCATACTCCATATGTTGTCTTATTTTGATGCTTCCTTCATAATCGATCTAAATATGACATTTTTGCTTCGTTTTTGGCCTAAATTCACAATTTTCTCCAAAACCTGCCAAAATAGTCTAAAAACACATTTGCGGTGAATATTTTGGAAAAAATGAGTTCTTTTTATACGCATTTTTGTCATTTTTCGTACTAAAAAGTAGTAATTTTTGCTATATGTTTTGGAGTTAAAAAGTAGTACTAAATTGGTTATTCTTTTTCCATATTTGTGATATTTCTCCCTTTCGTCCATTTCCAAAAAGATATTAAAAGTTCATAAAAATTGGTACTCAATAACTAAAATTAAAAATTTAAAAATTTGAAATTTATGGGAATAACCAATTTATGCACTCACATAATATATATGTTTTTGCAAATTATCAAAAGGGGGAGATTGTTGGATTGCCATAATCTACTTATCTGTTTAACTAGATTTGCAAAACATATATTTGTTGAATTTTATAATTCCTTGTCTTGAGATATATCGTGCAAGTTCAAGACAAATAAATATTTTAAAAAATGCATCAAGAATGGATGACAAATTGCTATGCTTGAGAATATGCTAATTTAAGACTAACTGTTGCAACAGTTAATAAGGCGCTACAATAGGTTAATTGTTATACAGCTAATCGAGTTAAATCGTTAGGCGATGGTTTAATTCATTAAAAATCATTGTTCAACGGATAAAATTGAATTGGCACCTCAAACTTTCAAAGGAAACAGTTGTGACCACCGTTGTAACAGTTAACAAAGCGTTAGGGTTACCCAATGCAACTAAACGTGTGTAACTGGACTAATTGTTGCAACGGTACCGTTGCAACAATTATGGCTAATTACCTTATTATGCTTCTATCTCTATAAATAGAAGCAAAATTGAGGTTTGGTATCTCTCTTTAACGTCCCCTAACTGCAATATTTTGAAAATTCAGATCTAGAAAAAGCCATAGTTGCTTGCACATTCAAACTTCAATATTCATATACAATCTCAAGCATACTCCACCATATATACTCAATCAATTGTAAGATCTCAAATTAGTTGTGAGAGTTATACTCATCTACTACAAACACTAGAGCAGTTTGTGCTCGTCTCTTTTTCTTTGAGCCTCTAGTGCTCGTGAGCCAATTTAGTGCTCGAACCATGTGGCTTTCCAAAGTTTTGTAAGGGCTCATATGTTCCACCTTTGTAATCATTTTGTGTTGGGTAAAGAAAGGTGCGCTATCAAGAAGGTCGAAGCCTTGAAGACGTAGACGTTAGTGTTGAACTTTATAATCATCTCGCATGTCAAGTGTCTATTAACTTTTTTATTTACTTTACATACACTTTTTTTTCCTTGAATATAATTGTTTCAACCAAGAATATCAATATACATGTTAGATAAATTTAAATAAGTGAATATTTGTTAAATTGCATTAGAAGTTTAAAAAAGACCATATTCACCCTCCTCTAGGTGTCTATAGGGACTACTATTACTATCTAACTTTGTGTATTTTAACCTTGACACGATAGAGATGTACACTCCATGGTAGACGTATAAGGTTGACCAGTAAGAATATGGTACAATTATCTTAGATCCAATAAGGAAAATAAACGTACCTGTTGATCCCTTTTGGTCTGACCTCAATTAGAAACCTATTGGAATATAGATCTGCAGATGAACGTCGTGTTCTATAGACTGATAGTGGGATAATCTTAGTTATTTCATCTATAAAAGGTATAAAGAAAGGATGTAACTGTGAACTTAAATCCTTCTAATCATGTTAATTGAGATTTATGATTGATCTTTATATATGTGATTGATTAAGGTGAGGCTAGGGTACCATCCCCTTACCAGTCTTTCTCAATTACAGTGCTATAGCGTACATGTGATTAGCACTAGAGTAAGAAGATTAGTAGCTCTCAAATTGCATTTGATACTAATGCAAGGCGTACGGTTCTGGTCAAACTGCATGCGAGTCCGATTGGAGTAGAAATCATTATTGATAGGTTTGTGCACTTGCATGTAGTTGGTGACAACACTGCATACATACATATGCCTACTTACCAGAGACTAGATTAAATGAATAAGAATGATATATAGCCTTATCCTTAGAAGTCTATTTTCTAAACATAAAACATTTACTGTATATAGCCTTATCCTTAATGAGAGCTTCGTTTCCATATAAAAAAAAAAAATTTAAGTTTCGAATTTATTTACTATCAAATCAAGCGGTCAAAAGATGAAGGATTTTATGCGCATTTTAATGCACTATTTTGGTCATTTTTTGACCGCATGACTTAATAGTAAATAAATTCGAAACTTAAATTTTTTTATATGAAAACAAAGCTCTCGTTAAGTACATTGGTTTGAATGGTTTAGATTTATCATTTGAAGCCGATTTGCTAGATTTTCAGAGACCGGAAGCATATTGTTAATATACTAGAGGAAGCGCATTAGCTGTACTCTATATATATATATATGACTTGGCTACGGTGCTATGGGTTGCATAGAGGCCTCCTGTGCTATGGCTTAATATTCGACTTTTCAGAATCCAAATAGTCGATCCGAACCGTTCATCTCGTTCTCCATATTAATATGTATTTGGAGATAAAATTTTACTATTTTTTAGATTTATTGAAAATCGCTATTTTCCAGACAAATATGGACCATTAAAAACAACGATATTCAAACAATCTAAAAAAATAGTAAATTTTTTTCAAAAAATGTAAAATTTGATCTCCAAACACATATTAATATGAAGAACAAGATGAACGGTACGGATTGACCGTTTGGATTTTGAAAGGTCAAATATTGAGTCGTAGCACCATAGGTCTCTATACAACCCATAGCACCTTAGCCTTACCCATATATATATATATATATATATATAGAGAGAGAGAGAGAGGTGGGCTACGGTGAGTTGCGAAGTAAAACGCGTTTCTACTTCATGCCATATTTTTATTTTGAAAGTCCAAACGACCGATCCGAACCGTTAGATGTTTAATCCATATTGAAATGTGCTTAGAGACCAAATTTTATATTTTTTGGAATTTTTTTACTATTTATTAAGTATTTTTTAAAATTGTTGTTTTGCTGTAAACAGTGAAAATAGTAAAATTTTCTGGACCATCAAATCAGCGACTTTCAAAATTGCTTAATAAGTAGTACAAAAATTCCAAAAAAATGTAAAATTTGGTCTCCAAGCACATTTCAATATGGAGAATAAGATGAACGGTTCGGATCGACATTTTAAACTTTAAAATTGCAAAATATGAGCATGAATTAAAGTGGTCACTATACTTCGCAACTCACTGTAGCCCATCTCATATATATATATATATATATATATATAGGACTTGGCTACGGTGCTATGGGTATCTAAGAGGCCTCCCGTGCTATGGCTCAATATTCGACTTTTCAAAATCCTAATGGTTGATCCAAACCGTTCATCTTGTTCTCCATATTAATATGTGCTTGGAGACCAAATTTTACATTTTTTGGAAATTTTTTAATATTCTTTTAGATTTATTGAAAATCGCTGCTTTTCAGCTAGATCTGGACCATAAAAAACAACGATATTCAATAAATCTAAAAAAATAGTAAAAAATTTCCAAAAAATGTAAAATTTGGTATCTAAACACATATTAATATAGAGAACAAGATGAACAGTTCGGATCGTCCGTTAGAATTTTGAAAACTCGAATATTGAGCATTAACACGGTAGTCTCCTATGCTATCCATAGCACCCAAGCCTTACTCTATATATATATAGGCAAAGGCTTCTATGGACATAAGGACCTATTTGTAAAATGAACATATTTTTATTTTCAAAGTTCAAATAGTCAATCTGAACCATTCATCTTGTTTACCATATTAATATGTACTTGGAGACCAAATTTTATATTTTTCTAAATTTTTTTACTATTTATTAAGATGGGTACAAAATTCAATGGTCTCAATTTGATATTTTTTGTACTCATCTTAATAAATAGTAAAAAAATTCAGAAAAATGTAAAATTTGGTCTCCAAGTACATATTAATATGGAGAACAAGATGAACGGTTTGGATCAACTGGTTGAACTTTAAAAATAAAAAGAGTGTTCATTTTACAAATAGATCCTTATGTCCAAAGAAGCAGCACTCATATATATATATATATATATATAGAGGAGGGATCAAGTTACAACATTTTTTGAGTTACAACAATCTTTTTTTTAAATTTGAAAGTCCAAATCGTCGATCCAAACCGTTAGATACGATCTCTACAATAAAATATGCTTGGAGACCAAATTTTACATTTTTTGGAAATTTTTTACTATTTATTAAGATGGGTATAAAAACTAGTCAAATTTAGATCATTGAATTTTGTACCCATCTTAATAAATAGTAAAAAAATTCCAAAAAATATAAAATTTGGTCTTCAAGCACATTTTATTGTAGAGATCACATCTAACGGTTTGGATCGACGATTTGGACTTTCAAATTTAAAAAAAAAAAGCCTGTTGTAACTTGTTGTAACTCAAAAAATGTTGTAACTTGATCCCTCATCATGTATATATATATATATATATATAGTCCGGCTAAATTGTTGCTGGCAGCAATTCTGTCCAAGTGCTACCGGGGCTATATTTAGCTGTGAGATGTCCAAACAATAAATCCAAACCGTTAGATATTTAACCTATGTTATAATCTACTTGGAGACCAAATTTTACATTTTTTGGAATTTTTTTACTATTTATTAAGCTGGTTTGAAAACCGTTGTTTTTAGTAAATTTCTACAGCATTGAAAACAACGGTTTTCAAACCAGCTTAATAAATAGTAAAAAAATTTCAAAATATGTAAAATTTGGTCTCCAAGTAGATTATAATATAGATTAAACATCTAATGGTTTGGATTTGTTATTTGGGCATTACACGACTAAATATAACCCCGGCAGCACTTGGGCAGAACTGCTGCCAGCAGTAATTTAGCCGGACTTTATATATATATATATATATATATGAGGAGGGATCAAGTTACAATAAATTTTGAGTTACAGCAATCATTTTTACATTTTCAAATTCCAAATCGTCGATCCAAACTGTTAGATGTGATCTCTACAATAAAATGTGATTGGAGACCAAATTTTACATTTTTTGGAATTTTTTTAAGATGGGTACAAAATTCAATGGTATGTATTTGACTAGTTTTTGCACCCATCTTAATAAATAATAAAAAAATTCCAAAAAATATATAATTTGGTCTCCAAGCACATTTTATTATAGAGATCACATCTAATGGTTTGAATCGACGATTTGGACTTTAAAAATGTAGAAAATACTTGTTGTAACTTGATCCCTCTTATATATATATATAAAGTAAGGCTACTCTACTTTGCAAAGTAAAAGGCTCTCTATGCTTTGCATTATAGACCATTGGATATGCTTCAAAACCTGTGCAGATCAATTTGATCTGATTTAAATTTTTTTGCTGAAAATTACTGAAACGCCTATCCATTAACTGGACCGTCCAGTAGATTGAACCCCCAAACCCCGACCCCTCTCTCTCTCTCTCACGTGTATTCCCCATGGGCCCTTTCAAATCCTAAATTGCACCGGGAAAAGCCTCTCCCGCTCCTCCCCCTCAGCGCCTCCTTCTCCAGCGACAGCGGTCGAAAACCTCTCTCCTTTCTCTAGACGAAGTTGTCTCTACAGATAGCCTTTTCTCCTTTCTCTACAACTTCAGAGACCTTTTTTACAAAATTTTATTTATGTTTTAAATCTAGCGATTTTGATTTCTCTAGACAAAGCTCCCGTCCAAAGATTTGATTTTCTTTGGTTTGGATATGTATTTTGAATCTTGTAAGTATCAAATTGGTCATTCTATTTAGCGATAACCTGATTAAAAAGTTATGAAATAACTTAAGCCCTTCTCAAGCACAAGTATTTCCTAAAATTTATGAAACTAAGTATGGATCAAATTTTAGTTTTCGTGAAATTCAGTATGAGTCATACTTTTGTTAGAAGGTATGAGCTTTCCTGCTCAATAGTATATTCCTATTAAATGAGAGATCATTTGATGAAGTTTGTTATTTGTTAGATAGTTCTTGTGAAATTCTAGCCATTAATTTTAAAGTTAAATTGAAAGTGGCATAAAAGTAGATATACTAAAGATTTTAAAAATTCACATTGTGAGTGACAAGTCCTTGACTTTATCTACTATATATTTGATCATAGTAGAAATGAATGAAGCATGTATTGTTAATAGTGTTAAAAGGGGGTACAACTTTTTTCTGAAATTGCTTGCCAGTTCTGATTTTACTTTTATTTTTGCAGATGTATTGTTTGTATCTATACTGATACCAGTTTGTATCTATAGTGTATGATTGCACAGTGAGGGTCAATTGATGATTAATTTGGGCATGTTGGAAAAATGGGTTAGAAGGGCTTAATTAGACATATTGCAATTGTTAATAGATTAAAGTATAATACTTTGAGATATTTATTTAACGTTTAAGAATGATGACTAATTTTGAAGATGTAGTTTATTGAAGGGTATAGCATAGATACATCTGTGCTATGGTAGGAGAAATAGAAGGGCATAGCATAGATGCATCTGTGCTATGCACTTTTGTGCAGTTTTGATTTTTTTTTTTGCTCTTCTTTTTTATGTTTTTCTTTTCTTTTCTTTTGATTTGTCCAGCATTTCATTTTTAATATTTTAGTATAATCATTTCATGAAGTTGGTAATTATTTGTCTAGGTAACATGTGTGGCTAAAGTAGCCGGTACTATAAATGGATCTCAGATGTATCAAGCCCTTGCAAGAGATACCAAGTTTCGCTATTGTGAAAGTTGCTGATACTATAAATACTATGTGAAAATATTTTACTAGCATAAATCAGAGAGAAGAGCATCCTTGAGCGAGTACCACAGAATGAGGAAATGGCTCCTTGATCATATATTTTTTTAAGTGTGTAGTCTAAGTTTTTGATAAGGGCTTTGTTGGTATTGATGAAGGGAAAATTTTAAAAACAATCAAGATGATTGTAAGCTTTGTTTTGTTACAATTGTACTGGCTTTTTTGTAGACATTTTGCTATACATGTTATTTATTAAAGTTTTAGAGATTGAGACATCCATTTGTAACTTTCTTTGTCCAAATCTCTATGATATATGTCACTTGATATTTTGTATGTCCTTTGATCTTGTGCATGCTTATTTTAGTTTTAGTTTTAGTTTCTTTTTATGATATATGTCAATTATTATCTATCAGTGGTACGCTCAATTTGTATTACAAAGTAACACTTAATTTTACTCAAATTTTTTTGAATTTGATTTAATTGATTTGAAGTAACTAAATTAAATGAGCTCTACCAAAATGCTCCATTAAATGAATTTGATCTTTTATTTCCCCAAACAGTAAAGCAAGCAAAGAACAAAATGCTCCATTAAATGTATTTGATCTTTTATTTTCCCAAACATTAAAGCAAGCAAAGCATAATATAATTCAATCATTTGGCAACATTGGTACCAGTGGTACATCAGAGATACTTTGCACCAATATTCTTGTAATTAACTTGAAAAACAACATATATCAACAACAACAAAAATGAGCATATATCAAAGAAATTAATGAATAATTGACACGAAATAGATACATAAACAAAGAAGCTGCCATTAGAGTAAATCGAAACAAAGCAAAATACAAGCACAAAAATTGCTTTGAATATAGCTATGGATATAGCTTATATAAACTGCTTTGAAGCTTTGATCTTTGCTATCTTCATCATCTTCACTTATAAATTCAGATTTGTCTTCACTCGCATCTTCTATGGAAATTGGTTCTATTTTTTTACCACAAGATGTATGAAATTATGAAATCACCTCTATACTGATATTGCCTAAAAGCATAGAAAACCAATCAATTAAAATTGAAGATTAAACTATAATCCAATTAGCATGCATATGGTACTCATCATTCAAATTAAAGATTAAACTTAACCAATTAATAATTTTGTAAATGATATAAGGACATCCCCATCTATCACCTTATATCACCATTGACATTCATTAGACCCCAAATCACAGTGACTTTTGTCTTAACCATAGCCCATGAAAAGTACCTTTTATTTTTACTATGATGGTTCAAAAGAAAATGTTATATTTATGAAGTATGCTTATTGAATTCCTAGTCTGAGCGATTGTCACTGGAGAAGGAGAGGAGTTGTTGTCGGTGGAGAAGGCAACGTTGAGAGAGGAGATTTGAAGGGGTGTCTTGGAGTAGGCACTTGCATCGAAATCTGGCAGCGAGAGAGGAGCGGAAGCTGGTTCTAGTGCGATTTTGGTTAGGTTTAGCGAGAGAGAGGGGGCGGGGGTTTGGGAACCCGTATCCTCTCAGGTATTGCACAATTATTGTAGAGGATCACTTACTTTACGGCTTGAGATAAAATCTTAACTGGTTTGGGATTCGGGTCACTATAGGGGACTGTATTTTTGGGCTTTGAGATTCGTGCCAAGTTAAAAAGTACGGTTCAGATCTAGTAAATGTAAAAGATTCCCTTATCAGGTATTGGAGAGGATGTGAATTCGGGGTTTGGGGGGTTTAGCTCACTAGACGAATCTAGTGATTGGAGACGCAAAATCTAATTTTTAGAGACAAAATTTGAAACTGGTCTGATTGAACTTTAAGATTTTTGGAGCAGATCCAATGGTCTAAAATGCAAAGCACTACTTTGCATTATGGTCCCTTGGATCTCCTTCAAAATTCATGTAAAACCAATTTGATCTAATCTAAGAATTGTCGCTGGAAATTAAAAAATTTGGAACTGGAGCCTCCAGTTCATTAGATATTTCAGACCTCACCCCTAGTCTCGAACCCTCTCTCTCTCATGCAACCCAGCGGGGGCGATTTCAAACCCTCCTCTCTTGGCGCCACCTCCAGCCCGACTATTTCGCAATTCACCCAGCGCCCGACCCCTCTCTCTCCCTCACCCCACCTTTCCCTAAGCCTCCTCTCACTTGTGCGCATTGTTAGATCGGAGGAAACCCTTCTCTTCATTCGGCGACATCACCACCTCTTCCTACAGCACCATACTCGGTATAGTTTTTTTCTGTTGTTTCTTATATAAAATAGATAAAGACAAATTTCAGTAGAATGAAAATGCTTTTATTTCATGAATGAAGCACATCCCTTTATTGTAATATAATCCATTGTGATAAAATAGTCATTTAATAAAATAGTCCATTTACTGGAAATACTGTGAAAGCACATGTGTAATTAGCTTTCTTAAAGAGAATTGATGAACTTTTGTGATAATTAAAATATGTTATTCCTTTTTTCAGCTTGCTTCGTGTGAGAACCAATGTCATTTGATGTTTCTAATAGTGTAGAGATAGGCTCAAATGACATTTATGTCGAGGAAGATAAAAATAATCCGAGAATTCATATGTAGGTAATCTTTGTTATTTTACATTTTTAAAACATTTACAATTGCAACTTAAGCAAGAGTGTTTAGTGATTATGGTTTGCTTATGTGAAATAGTCAGATATCACGGATCCCTACATCCATTATTATGATGCAATACAAGATGATGAGCCTTTGTCAAATGATACAATTAAGCTGTATGTCGACATGGAGTTCAATACACCTGAAGAGACATACACTTTTTACAACAACTAATAAGAATGTGTTGTCATTGGTTCAGTATGTTTGTTCTAAATAAGGAAAATCAAAATGGCATAAAAGAAAAAAGAGGCCGATTGGATGTTCGACGGATTTTGCTAATAGTGTAGAGAAAGAATATGGGATTACAATGTGTGACTGCAAAGCCTTATTGAGGATCAGAATTATGAAAAGTGAAAAATGGAAATAGAGCATTTTTGGAGAGGATCACAATTATGCTTTAATCACGAGCCTTTCGAAGATAAGAAATTTGTGATCCCATAAGCGTATGACGGTAAGTTAGAAGGACACCATTCGTAAATTGAGTGCTCAAAATGTGGGACATCACAAATTCACAATTACATAGGTGCTGAAAATGATGGTAAGGGAAATGTTAGCTTCAAGGAAGATGATATAAGCAATCTAATAGCGGGAGATAATGCAAAGCTCATAGGGGTTGATAGTCATACAATTGTGATGTATTTCAAACAGAAGAAAGAGAAGCAAGATGATCCCGAGTTCTTTTATTCGGTATTGGCATATGAGGATGGTGTTGTGAAAAATATTTTTTGAGTTGATGGTAGAGGAAGGAGATCATACAAAGAGTTTGGTGATGTCGTGACTTTTGACACCACCTGTCAGACAAACAAGTACAACATGCCTTTCGCACCATTCATTGGAGTTAACCGCCACCATCAATCCATATTGTTTGGAATGGCTCTTCTCAAATGTGAGACCGCAGAAAACTTTTGTTGGTTGTTGAAAACATGGTTAGAGGCAATGTACGGTAAGCATCATCGTGCCATTATTACCGACCAAGATCCTGCGATGAAGAAGGCAATTGAGTTGGTTTTTCCAAAAAATGTCCATAGATGTTGCCAGTGGCATATAATGAGGAAGGCAAAGGAATGCTTCGCGAAGCTTTACAATAAGAAGCCTGGATTTGATGACAACAATAAAATTGTCTTTCGTAATTCTCTAGGGTCCATGCAAACTGTTAGTTTGTAATAATCTAGAAGTCAATAATACGTTAATTTATCATAAAGCTTTGTTCATGAATTGGATGATTAATATCATTTTGTTGCCTTGAGTATTATTGTATTTATGGATCATTTCGAGTTCATGACTGAAATTGTAAAACTCCATAATATAGATGATATATACTCTTAATCTTAAAAGGTCACTGACCAAGGTAATTAGCAGGAACACTAATTACCGCTATAAAGTTAGTATGTGGATTAAATGATGGTCAAGTTTTACAGACCATAGACAAGAAGTTGTCATTTTAATCACATAGATATATGTTCCAGGAACATGATATCTGACAGACCCCGAATGAAACATTATACAGAATTGTGTTCGTGTCATTAATGCTTTCATTCAGTGTTAAGTTCTAAAGTATGAGGTATTCATCTTTCCTACTAAGAAATGTATATGTGTGATTGTTATCAAACGCTGTCGGTAAAATGCAGTTATAACGGATGCTCTTCGGTATACATGGCTTAGCTGAGGTAGTGCTGGTTTACCAAAAGTACTATTGTCCCTCGTATCTCTATACGAGCTATAGCATCACTGGGCCCCTTGATAGAGTAAGATTATCAGCGCGCGGTATGATTACAAGAGTAATCATATTTGATAATCTGCTCAAGATCAAGAAAAGATTAAGTTTACAAGGATGACACACACCTACCTTGAAACTAATCTGATAGCTATGTGACAAAAGAATTAACACGAGTAAATTGTTTACTGGATCGTGATATTGTACTGTACAGCATCATCTGTGTAATTGGATGGTCATGATGTGTTGTCAGATGTCTCTCATGATTATAGAAGTTAAAACAGTTTTAATTCTATTTACTAACATAATACAGATCCTGTTGGGTCACACCATATAGGAGTTAATCGGAGAATCTTATTGTGATTGATTATAAATTGGTTATGATCAATAGTAAGATGGTTATAATTAATTATACGTGTTATAATTAAATTATAAATGTTATGTAAAAATAACAAGCAAAAACATTGGTTAATTTATAAACGTGTGTGACACGTCGTATAAAAGTTAACCGGTTAATTTATAAATGTGCAGGACACGTTGTATAAATTACCGAAACAACAACCGCAAGAAAAATATATATAATTGTTCAGAATAATTATATGAATATTATTTGTGTTCGGGCCGAGGGCATTCGAGTCTTTTCAGATTCGTCCTTATCCGCATGACATGTCATCGATCCTATCCAGATGACACGTCATCGATACCGAAACAAACAGCCGCAGAAAAATATATATAATTGTTCAGAATAATTATACGAACATTATTTGTGTTCGGACCGAGGGCATTCGGGTCTTTTCAGGTTCGTGCTTATCCGCATGACGTGTCATCGATCCTATCCAGATGACACGTCATCGATCTTATCCACATGTCATCATCCTTATCCATTCGATAGCATATCTTGTAAATAGGCATATGTTGAGGGGTATTTCGGTCTTTTGCGAACCTCCTCAAAAGCCTATAAATAGAGGTGGAGGGGTAGAGAGAAAACTCACTAATTCACTTGTATCGTTTCGTGCAGAATCGAATCGGTATTTTCTCTCTTTCTCGGTTTCTCTCTCAAATAGTGTTTCGGTTGAGAAAAGAAAGTTATACGTAGTTGACGTATAATCTTGCGGGTTGTTGTGGAGTATATTTACGGGGTCGATGAATAGTGTTTTACCAAATTTCGCGGTATTTCAGTTTTGCTCATTGATGAAACTGAGTAACCGAAAATTCGTGTTTACGGGTTTTCGTCTTTTCCCCGTGAATAGTGTTTTTGCAGAATTTCGCGGTTTACGGTATTTCTGGCAGAAGAAATAAACCGCTCTCTGGTTAGTCCTGGTGGATAACCGATAGAGGCATCAGACGTCTGATGCTCCGAGACGAGTCAATTCCTTCCGTGATGTAGCTCTACACGCTCGGTCTGCATTCCAACTGTGATTTGGAAACAAGGTATAAATATGTTATATTAATCTATTTAATTGGTAAGTAGATTAAAGTTTTAGAAATCAATCATGGAGTAGATCTGTAAAAGGATTAAATTGGGTTTTGATGTCAAATGAATACTGAAGGTGGACCGCCTTGGAAAGTTTCCTGACATACCCCGTTTAATCCTGAGCTTAAGTTGGCCGTAGAAATTTTTGTTCTACGGTCATTCCGCACCTTAAGCCTAAACAGATTTTGGTTACCGCGAAACCCCAAAAGTGGTATCCGAAACCCTACACAAACTTCACAATCGTAGGCTTATCACATCTCTTGCAAGAAAGATTTGATGAATAATGACTATTTTGGCTACTCATTTGGCCTACACAAATAAAACTAAGAAAAATCATGTCTCGGAGATCAAATAATGTCTTAATAGACAAAAAGAATACCTGTTTTACTGTTAGGGATCTTTTGTTGAAACAATTATGGAAAATTTTAATTGAAAACCCCATTTCTACTAACACATGCATAATAAAGCATAACTACACATGCACAATATTCTACTTGATTATGAATGCAACAAACCATAGAATATGCAATCAGTACTAGTTAATAGCTAGGTAGAATTATATGGCTTCTGACTAATCTTAACACACTAACAGCCAATTTCAGTACCAGACCTGACAAATAATATATGTATAAAGTGGTGGGGTATAGTATAGCGGAGAAGTACCACCATAGAACTAAACCCACAATGAATAAGCACATAAGAAGTAAAGTAAAATTCAAAAACCAAACTTGCTCCTGTAAATTATGAAAATGGCACCAGAGTGAAAGAGAGTGGTCGGGTGAAATTTCAGAATAGGAGAAGCATTTCTATCACTGATTCCAGATCCTGGTACCTGTTTAGCTAAATGAAAGGGACCTAAAAATTGCCAAAAATGGGTCAAACCAATAAAAATACATGCTGGATGGTTCATACAATTTCGTACCAGTACCAGAAACCCTAGTCATCGCCGTGAGACACCGCTTCATCGCTGGGAGTGCTGTTGGGAGTGAATCGCGCATGAGAGGCAGCGCTGCTGGGTTGAGTTTTATCGCCTTGGGATTGTATCGCGCAAGAGAGAAAGACAAGAAGGGAGGAGTCGGGAGAGGAAGAAAAAGGGATTCAAATTGCAAATTGAGGGGTCCATTTAATTTTTTCAGCGAAATTTCACATATCATATCAGATGGATTTGCATGAATTTTGAAGGGGATCTAAGGGACCATAATGCAAAGCACGGATGGCTGTTTGCTTTGCAAAGTAGAGCAGCCTTACTATATATATATATATATATATATATATAGTAAGACTTGGGTGATATGGATAGCATAGAGGCCTCTATGCTACAACTTAATATTCAAGTTTTCAAAATCTCAAACGGTCGATCCGAACCGTTCATCTTATTCTCCATATTAATATCTGCTTGGAGACCAAATTTTATAATTTTCTAAATTTTTTTACTATTTATTAAGCCACTTTGAAAATCGCTAATCCAATGGTTTTACTGTTTTGTGCAGCCACCATTGAATCAATAATTTTGTAAAATACTTAATAAATAGTAAAAAGATTCAGAAAAATGTAAAATTTGGTCTCCAAGCAGATATTAATATGGAGAATAAGATGAACGGTTCGGATAGACCGTTTGGATTTTGAAAACTCAAATATTGAGCCGTAGCATAAAGGCCTTTATGCTATCCATAGCACCCAAGCCTTACTCTCTCTCTCTCTCTCTCTCTCTATATATATATATATATATATATATTGACTAATATGCATTCGTAAGCACTTCGGCCGAAGTGCTTACGGCCAAATTTGATTTTCAAAATTCAAACAGTTGATCTGAACTGTTCATCTCGTTCTCCATGTTAATATGTGCTTGGAGACCAAATTTTATATTTTTCTGAATTTTTTTACTATTTATTAAGTATTTTACAAAATTGTTGATCCAACGGTAGCTTAACAAAACAGTAAAATCAGCAGCTACCGTTGGATCAACAATTTTGTAAAATACTTAATAAATAGTAAAAAAATTCAGAAAAATATAAAATTTGGCATTCAAGCACATATTAATATGGAGAATAAGATGAACGGTTCAGATCGACCGTTTGGATTTTGAAAAATCAAATTTGGACCTTAAGTGCATATTAGTCACTATATATATATATATATATATATATATAGGACTTGGCTACGGTGCTATGGGTAGCTAAGAGGCCTCTCGTGCTACGGCTCAATATTCGACTTTTCAAAGTCCTAACGGTCGAGACCAAATTTTACATGTTTTGGAAATTTTTTACTATTTTTTTAGATTTATTCAAAATCATTTTTTTTCAGAAAAATCTGGACCATAAAAAACAGCGATATTCAATAAATCTAAAAAAATAGTAAAAAATTTTCAAAAAATGTAAAATTTGATCTCTAAGCACATATTAATATGGAGAACAAGATGAACGGTTCAGATCGACCGTTAGGACTTTGAAAAGTCAAATATTGAGCCGTAGCACGGGAGGCCTCTTAGTTACCCATAGCACCGTAGCCAAGTCCTATATATATATATATATATATTGTGATCTTTCTAGTACATTTAATTTATTAAAAGTTGAATCTATTTTGAGAATTTGTTTTGAATAAAAACTTTTTTTTGTCAAAAATAGATTCAACTTTTAATAAATTAAATGTACTAGAAGGATCACAATATTTTCTGAATTACCTAGAAGTGACTTTTGAACCAGGATGAATAACTCAGAATCTAAGTATTTTTATTTTTTTTTCCAATAACACATAAAGAAATATATTAATTTTTCTTACAGCCATGAAAAATCTGATCTGAAAAATATTGATCTGGGTTATTTGTTGGAGTCTTTCTAATAAATCAAATTATATTGTATTCCATATATTTTCAAATAAATATATTCAACATTTCTAATATTTTAATAAAAAATTATGTTTTAAAAAAAAAAAATCTACAAATCCGGTGCACCATTAACCAAACTTATATAAAAATTTTGGTATACCAATAACTAGTTCCTCATTTTCGGTTAATCAATAACTGGATCCATTCTTACTAATCCGGGAATTGGGCCACCGGAAAGAAGGGCCCAGTCCGGTTATTGGTTAACCAAATTGGCTAGTTTTTGAATTTTCGCCAAAAAAGGGATATATTCCGTAATTTGTTAATTATTTTGGATATTTATAAAAAAAATTGATTTTTCACTTTTTATAGCAAAACAGTAATTTTCAAAATTTCTTAATAAATAGTAAAAAAATTCCAAAAAATATCAAATTTGGTCTCCAAGCACATTTCAATATGAAGATCATATCTAACAGTTTGGATCGGACGTTTGGACTTTCAAAATGAAAATATTGCGTGAAGTACAAATGTGTTTTACTTTATGGAGTAGCGTAGCTCATCTCATATATATATATATATATATATATATATATATATATATATATATATATATATATATAAGGATAGGCTACCATACATTGCAATGCATGGAGGGGTCTGTGCATTGCATTGTCAGCTGTTGAATCGCCTTTAAGATTCATGCAAATCTGATAGATGGGAGAGGCAAAATATTTCGCTGGGAATTCAAATTTTCGAAAATAATGGCAGAAGGATGATTGTCATACATTGCCTCTAAGAAGGTTTTGAACAACCAAAAAAAGTTGTCTGTCGTCTCACATTTGGGAAGAGCCATGCCAAATAAGATGGATTGACGGTGTTGGTTGACTCCAATGAACGGTGCGAAAGACATATTGTACTTGTTTGTTTGATAGGTGGTGTCAAAAGTCACAACATCACCAAACTCTTTGTAAGCTCTCCTTCCTTTGCCGTCAACCCAAAAAATATTCTTCACAATACCATCTTTATTCACTAATACTGAATAAAAGAACTCGGGATCCTCTTGCTTCTGTTTTAAATATATCAAAGTATTGTGAACATCAACCCCTATGAGCTTTGCATTATCTCCCGCTATCAGATTGCTTATATCTTTCTTCTTGAACTGAACATTCCCCTTACCATCATTTTCGGTACCTATAATTTCCATAATTTGAGTTGTTCCCACAGTTTGAGCACTCAATTTGCGGATGCTGTGCTTTTGACCTGCCGTCATGAGCTTATAGGATCGCAAATTTCGAATCTTTGAAGGGCCCGTGATCAGCTCATGGTTGTGATCCTCCACAAAAACGCTCACTTTCCATTTTTCACTTGCCATTTTTCTAATTCTAAATGAGGCCTTGCATTCAACCCTCATACTCCCATGTTCTTTCTCAGGTGCAGCAACATCTGCCGAGCATCCGATACGCATCTCTTTTCTTTTATGCCAATCTGATTTTCCTTCTTTGGAACAAACATATCAAACCGATGACAACCCATTCTTATTAGTTGTTGAAGCATTTTTGCGAACGCTAAATCCAACAAAACATGCATAATTGTTGTAGAAAGTGTATGCCTCTTCAGGTGTATTGAAATCCATACCGACATACGGCTTAGTTGTATCATTTGACAAAGGCTCATCCGCTTGTGTTGCTTCATAATAATGGATGTAGGGATCGTTGATATTTGATTGTTACAAATAAGCAAACCGTAATCACTAAACATTCTTGTTTAAGTTGCAATTGTAAATGTTTTAAAAATGAAAAATACCAAAGATTACCTGCATCTGAATTCTCAGATTATTTGCATCTCCATCTCTATCGTCATAATGGTCATTTGAGCCTGCCTCTACACTATCAAGAACATCACATGCTAACATCCTAACACAATAATCATAAAATTATGATTGTAAGCACAACCAAATTTAAGAATTACATTGCTTATGATAAGAACTTTTTGATGATATTTCTACATGACATGTACAAGTCAGGGGAGAATAAAAGCTATGGTTTTCAATACTGTTAAACAATTTAAATCCACAAAAAAATGATAGATGCATATTAAATGCTAAAATAGTCCCAACATAAAAAAAAAAGGTATATGACAGTAGCAACATCAACAAAATTGACATCTAACAAAAAAAGTTACCTTGGTCTTATAGAAAGAAGGGCCCAATATTTCATCAATACAAAACATATTTTCTTTTTTTTAATAAGAAACAGAAATTTTAGGGCATTTTGCTCACTTTTTGCTGACAAACCTTCATTTAATAGTCAGAAATCATGTGGACATGGGTTCAAATCTATATTGGTCGGAAATTATGGATGTTTGATTTGTGAGCAGATGCAACTATATGGAATTGTAGTGCTTAATTCCTTGTCATCTAATATAGTGAAAGGCATCTCCAACAAATTACAAATAATTTGGATAAATTTTAAGAACCAATCAAGAACTGGTACAATGAAATTAGAATTGATTTTTAATAAAAAAAACAGAAGAGAAAGTAAACAGGCAAGTACTTATTGGGTCTTTGAGCTGCACTCAATGTATGCAGCAGCTCCTATTAACTTCCTCAGTTCTTCGCCCTTCATATGAAAACCAAAATTTAGAAGAAAAAGTTAATAAATATAAAAAAGTTAGAAGTCAAATTGAAGAATAATGCTAACATTGCACAGTACCTGAGCGGTGGAAATTGGTACTCGCCTAGGGCTTGCATTTCCCGTCGCCTAGGGCTGGTGAGTGTTTGTTTCGCTTAGGGCTAGTCAGTCAGTTTCACCTAGGGCTGGTGACCGTCAGTTTCGCCAAGGGTTGGTCAAGCTGAGTCGCCGGTGTTGGCGCCGACGGGAGAGGAGAGGAGCGCCATTTTTCGTGTAGGGTTGCCTATTGAGGTTAAGAGAGAAAGAAGAGACGGGCCCTTGG
The DNA here is from genome assembly GCA_033356055.1 of Carex pumila. Lineage (NCBI taxonomy): Eukaryota > Viridiplantae > Streptophyta > Magnoliopsida > Poales > Cyperaceae > Carex > Carex pumila. The sequence goes on along the minus strand of JARJHM010000550.1, from coordinate 160,162 downwards.
AGAAAAATGGAGGGTCTGCTTGCAAAATGGAGGGTCCATTTCAGAAAATTTGAATTCCCAGTGACATATTTTGCCTCTCCTATCTATCAGATCTGCACGAATCTTAAAGGCGATCCAACGGCTGACAATACAATGCACAGACTCCTCCATGCATTGCAATGTATGGTAGCCTATCCCTATATATATATATATATAAATATAGTGAAGGGGGTTAAAATGCACCCTCCTTTTTATGCTCCTAACGTGCACTCTTCTCTCATATTTTCATTTTTAAAGTTCAAATAGTCGATTCGAATCTTTTAACGTGTTCTTCATATTAAAATGTGGTTAGAAACCAAATTTTACATTTTTTGAAAAAAAATTACTATTTTTTCAGAATTTTTGAAAATCATCACTTTGCTGATTTTTTTTTTATTATTGTTTACTTTAATGAAAAATTCTGAAAAAATAGTAAAAAGTTCCAAAAAATGTAAAATTTGGTCTCTAAGTACATTTTAATATGAAGAACACATTGGAAAGTTCAAATCGACTACTAGAACTTTGAAAATGAAAATATGAGGAAATTGTGCACATTATGAGCACAAAAGGGAGATGCATTTTAACCCTCCAATTACATCCTTGTTTGGTGACACCAAATTACACTCTCAATTTCAAAAAATTTTAATTCCAAATAATCGATCCAAACCGTTCAACATAATGAATATGTTAAAATGTGCTTGCAAATCAAATTTTAATTTTTTTGAAATTTGTTTACTATTTATTAAGTATTTAACAAAATCACTATATTTAGACCATTGAATTTTTGTACCCATCTTAATAAATAGTAAAAAAAATAAAAAAATATAAAATTCGATCTGCAAGCACATTTTAACATATCAATCAAGTTGAATGGTTTGGATTGACTGTTTGGACTCTATAAACATAGGATATAATCCGCTGTCACTAAAAAAGGGTGTAATTGGATCCCTCCTCTCTCTCTCTTCTCTCTCTTGATGTCCCATTGCTTCATGCCCCAATTGTACCTTAATATTTGTATCTTTAATTTTAAAATTCAAACAGATGATCTGATTTGCTCAACATGTCATTCACGTTAAAATATGATTGGCGACAAAATTTTATATTTTTTGAAAATTTTAGATAGATACAAAATTATTACTTTAGATAGTACTGCAAACGATATCACTTGTGTAATAAGAGAGATTAGTTTGGGAATTAAAAAAAAATCATATCTTCCATTTGAAAATATGCTATACTGGCGTACGCATTTTATCATTAAATTTCGTCTAATATGTTCTATACAAGTAGGGCTACACAAAAAATTCGTAGTTCATGATTCAATTCAAATTTAATTCAAAAATTTTCGTAAAATATTATATTCTAAATATAGTTCGAAATTAATTCAAACCAAATTCAAACTGATCTTGAGTCGTTCGAAATAGATTTGCAAACTATTCTAGTTTGAAATTCAAAGTAATGTGAACCGTTGCTTTCTGTTGATGACTTATATTCGCTGATGACTTAAAAGTTAAAACATAAGGCCGCTTAACCATAAGTTATAACTCGTAAGTTGTAACGCTCGCTCTTAGTTCTAAACTCTAGACGACTTTCACCTCTCGCTTTCAGCGACTACGATCACCCTTTCTTGTCATAAAAATGTTCATAAAGTATTTGAAGTTGAGTTTGTAAAAAAATTGACTCAAAATTAATTCAAATTAAACTTAATTCGAAATTAATTCAAACCAAATTCAAATTAGAGTAATTTTGATTCAGTTGGATTAGTTTGCAGCCCTTAACAAGTAATAAAGAAAAGAAAAAAATAATAGGGATTTCCGATGGGCGGGATTCATTCAACGGTAAGCTGAGCAAGATTTGACCATCTACTATAAATGTGCTTACAATGCAGATGGAACGGTAATGGCAGCTAGCGAACACGGTACGCAGAGAAAACAGTGAACAGTTCCGACCGGTAATTTCTCTGTCGGATACACCATAGATAATCCAAATTACACTCTCCCAACTTCTGACGAATCCAATTCAAGGAGAGAAAGACAGAGCAAGAGTTAGTGGCACTGAATACCATGGCATGCACCTGTTACTACATTCCACAGTGCCTTTAGAGAGAGAGAGAGAGAGATTCAATAGTCTCATGTCTCATGAATGCTGATGAGACGATTAGAGAACAGAAGCAAGAAAAATGTGGCAGGAACAGATAGGATCATTCACCTCCTTTTCAGTTTCTCCATATGAAAACAGTGCATTCCTGCACCCAATGGACTGTAGTGTTTGGCATCCGAGTTTATATATGTTACTGTTCTTTTTATAAACTGTACTTTAAATCGGACTGAAAGTTTATATGAATTTTGTTGAAATGCACCTAGCAAAGTAGCAATATTAATAGGAAAAGAATCTGAATGGTCTGAATTTTTTACATAGTAATTCAAATTTTGAGATATATATTGACGATATGAAATCTCTTTCCTCCCGGTAATTAACTGGTAGCAGATTGAGTATTAGACAGTGATTTACCAGAAAAATTAACTGAATGACAAATGTTTTGTTTATTTTCAGTTGAAATAGTCGCTAGCTCTTTTTCATTTTTAGATTTTAATAGCTCATGCAATTTGCCAACATATAGGACAGGAAATATCAAATATGCAATAGTGGAAAAACATGAATCAGAATCGGCCTATCTGGATCGGCTATATGAAACAACTGATACTAATACCTATCTGGATTAGTTTTCTGAACAAAACCGATCCTACAAATTAATCAGATTGAGTTTTTTAGTCAACCGATCCTAATTTTTGAACTATCAGGATCATTTTTTTATAAAATACAATCATGATACTATCAGGATGAGTTGTTTAGAAAAACCGATCCTGATAGTATCAGGGTTGGTTATTTATAAACAACTGACCTAATATGTAATTCATGTTAGTAGGTTTTATTGTAACTTAATTTTTTTCATGTTATATGTAATTTAGTATCTTTTTTTTTTTCATGTTACATGTACCAAAATTTTAATATTTCTAAAACATGTCATAATATTGGTTCCTAAAGTATTAATATTTCTTAAGCAAGTCATAAATTATTTTAATAAATAACCTTATAATTATCTAATAAATTATTTCATAAAATTTATCTTATAAATTGGAACATAAAGAAGGTAATATATTATATTAGAAATTAACTTATAAGTTATTGTATCTTACAAATTGTTTTTAAAAGATGGGTTTTTTTTTTTAATAAATTATCTTATTAAATATAAGTTACAAAAATTTGTAACATCAAATAAGTATATAAAAAGGCAGATATTTATTTATTTTTTATATTTTTAATCCAATACAGAAATAATAAAATTAATTAGAAGAATTTATTTTTTTAAAGTATCTGGATCGGTTCTATCTAAACAACCGATCCAGATAACTATTTGGATCAGTTCTCTGTTAAAAACCGATCCAGATGATATTATCTAAATTAACTTATAATTTATTTTTTTAAAGTATCTGGATCGGTTCTGTCTAAACAACCGATCCAGATAGTAATTTGGATCGGTTATTATATAAAGAACTGATCCAGATGTTATTTTTCAAATTTTCTTTTCATGTTATAAAAGTAAATTACATATAAAAACAAAGAGAAAAATGTAACCTTGATTTATTTAGAATGGTTGCATGTCATGGTAGTTATTATAGTGGTTGCTATGGCCAATCATACACAGATACATGTCAGTGTTGCTATTAGTGTCCATAGTTATTCATTGTTGATGACTGTTAAATGGTTGATACTAGTTGCAGTTAATTACATGTCTGCCAATTCTGGTACGTATTGAGAAATTAAGAAATATAATTCTGAGGAAAATGAATTTTATTGAATGTTATTTTTTAAATTGATTATGTATATTTATACAAACTAATTAAGGCTCAAGGAGTCGTTATTGTAACGTTGGTTTTGTTTCTAAAATACATACAAGGACATATTCTATTATGTGGGAAATATAAACCTGTTATTATAATTAATCATGTTAATACAAATATAAACCTATGGGAAAAATTAAGACACTAAGATTATGACTGGAAACACAACATGCATGTGAAATAGAAAATATAAATTCTAACGTGAAAAAAAATAAAGATGAGTAGACAGTTTTAATTATTGGGTTCTGATAAGCATAAATTATATACACAATCGATCTAGATTTTATCGTAAAACAACCTTAAATATCTTGTATTTTTAATATAAAGTGATTTAAATACACTTAGAATCAAGTTACTTCTGTTGCTTGGCTTTTCATTGCAGGAAATGATGAAAAATGGCGAAAATATCCCTCAGTGCGGATCAATCTACTCGCAGTGCGGATTAGTCAAGCCGCACTGAGTACTTAGCCGCATTTTCAACATCCAAGCATTGCACAGGAAAAAGTCCGAGCGTAGTGCGGATTGATACCAACCCGCAGTGCGGATTAGTCAAGCCGCACTCAACACTTAGCCGATTTCAGAAACTTCAGAGAAGCAGTTTTAACCCACAGTGCGGATCAGCAATCCGCACTGCTATCCGCATTCAACTAATTCACAGGAGCTAAATAAGGAAACTTGGAGCCAGTGCGGATCAAACAACCCGCACTGCGGATAGGGTAATCCGCACTGGATCCACAGAAAGCCAAAAATTGCACGGTTTTGACAGTTTTTCTATTTTGGGCACCTCATGGACGTGTGTTGCAGTTAAATGTGGACAGGAAATCCTGGGAAACAATTCAAATATAACGCCCACTAACTCCACTTTCTAGGCTCTGAATTGGACATGATCCTTGGCTATAAAAGAGGGGGTTCACTCTCCATTCAACAGGCCTCATTCTTTCATTTTCTCTCTACACACACACACAATTCTTAGCGATAAATTCTGGAGAAAAGGAAAGCTTTCATGCAAGGAGAAGAAGGGTTTCCTGAGCAAGAAGTCGGCAAGATAGAGGTTTTTGATTTGTCAAAGGGTGTAATTACTTCTTTTATTTCATTTTTCTTACTTTGCCAATTTTTGTAATGGATCTCTCCATGAGGGAGTAGTTCTCTCTCTAGGGGTTTAGGTCAATGCATGAACTTGTTTAATTCTATTTTATTCGGTTATTTGTTTTTATTATGATTGTTTTATTGGATTTGATGTTAATTTCTATGATTTAATCATTTGTGTTAATTACATAATTAGTACTTGAATTGTAGTATCCCGTTTTGGATTCGAAAGAACCAAAATTGACTGTGATCAATAGGATAGTACCAAATTATGAATGCAGATACCCTAGGTTTAGGTTAAGATTGTAACCAATTTAATCTAAGCCGGAACTATAGAAATTAAGATTAGGAACTTGGTGAGGAACCTAATCGAGAAGCCAAACCCTAATTGGGACATCTCACTTTGAATCGGGTATTGATATGATGGACTTAATTGCGAAGTACCAATATTTGAGGAGAAGAGAGACTACAAGTGCTCAATGGGTCTAGGTAGCTTGGGTGAGGAACCTAATCGAGAAGTCCGAATTACCTAGGCACGTTGTTAATTTACGAAAGTAACCCTTAATAACATATTAGGTTAGAAACCTCATCAAATCATACATGAATTCAAACAAATACCGAATTAATAGAGTTAGCAAGGGATTGTAGACCGAATACCCCTAGATCTTCTCATAATAAAAGCAAACCAATTCCTTTCATTTACTTTTATTGTTATAAACTCTCTATTCGGGTATTGAACCCAAATCTAGGAATTGTTAGAACAAACCCCCCAATTTACTTTTATTGCACTTTACTTTATTTTATTTTCTAAAATTTATTACAAAAGTTTGAACTAAGTTTTTATCGTACTCCCTGTGGATCGATACCTAAAATACTACTTTGATAGAATTGTGCACTTGCAATTTAACTCAAATACGTGTTAAAGGTTTAAAAGGTACATCTTATTGTACTGAAACTTTGTGCATACACTTTGGACGCATCAGGTTCACTTTCACTTCGAGAGAAGTTAAAGCTGATCGGTGATCGGTAGGTCCAAATAGAATAAGGAATTTAAGCCTTAATTATTTTATCAAATGCGGATTATAATCATATCAGTTTAACATTTTAAATTAGGCCTCTAAATGTAAATCACCTATTCTGGTTGCTTAAGAGTAATTAGTCCTCTAATAATCCCACTGTTAGTGACTATTTTTTTTTCAGATTCTAATTCTAAAAAAAAAAAAAAAACTTTTAGTATCGGTTATTAAAAAAAACCGATTTTGATAGTGTAACATCTGGATCAGATTTGGTTTTTTAATTAAAACCGATACTAATAAAAAGTAGAATCTGGATTGGGTTTAATTCAAAACGATACTAATTATTTTTTTAATGGATATTAAAAAACGAGGGAAAAAACTATTAGGATCGGTTCTCAGATATAACCGATCCATATGAGTGCTTATTAAGATCGGTTAGTTAAAAAATAAAAAACCGATTCTGATAGTATCAGTATCGCCTTCACCAGGATCTGTTATATTCCGATACTAATATGCGTATATAACCGATCCTGATTCTATATTTTTCACTAGTGATGCTTCTATATAAAGTGATGTATTCTCTCGAAGATTGGAGCAAAATATGATTTCAAAAAGGGAGAAAATTGAACGCATGTCTAGAGAGAACGAAAACAACTTGCATATACTGACACTAATTTTTGATGCTTAAGAAGTTCAGTGTTAGTTTGTATACGGCCATTAACCAGTGATATTACATTAAAGGAAAAATTAGTTATTTATCACCTCAAAATCTTTAAATTTAAAAAATATCATCTCAAAATTTAAAATTGTAATAATGTCACTCTAAACTTCATTAACTTTTAATTTTGTCGCTCCAAATAATTAATGACTAAAATACTCTCTTTTCTTCTCCTATTCTTCTTCTGCCTCCTCTTCTTTATATTTTTATTCCATTGCCATTATCATGTCAAAAATGAGAAAAAGAAACTCTCAAATTATAAAGTCGAAAATTTAATTATATTCTTTAAATTCAAGAGCCTACATTCAATCGAATGATTGTGGTGTACCGGTATGCCTATTTAATATACAATATGTTGTTCATTTGATCTGGATTCAAACTAGCTAATAGGAAATTGGAAATAGTACAAAAATAAATTAATAAAACCAATTTATATGAATGCAGAAAAGCTAGCACAAATAGCGAGAAAGACAGGGGCACTTAAATCAAGCACTATAAGAATATACCAATGGCTGACATGGAGTTCGTTTTGGTTAGTTTAATTTTTTTTATCACTAGAATTTTTTTTAATGTAATCTCAGTGCCAGTATGAGTGGTTATTACAAAAACATGGAAATGAGGGTATTCAGGATTGAATAGAAGGAGCATAATGAATTTGAGGTTTCTGTCAGATATTTTATATTTTATGTATCCACCAATACAACTCCAACAAAGAAAACAATATAAGCTGTTGCTAACAAATCAAAGGGAAACTTCTTTTTCAATTTTTGGCTTTCTAATTTGAGAGTTTTGTTTTCCAATTTTCAACATGGACATGGTCATGGGAAAAGAATATAAAGAAGAAGAGGAGGCAGGAGAAGGAGAATATTTTAGTTATTAATTATTTGGAGTGAAAAAAATAAAAAATTAATGAAATTTAGAGTAGCATTACTACAATTTCAATTTTTGATATGACATTTTTCAAATTTGAAGGTTTTGGAGTGGCAAATAACAAATATTTTCTATATTAAACCCTTTATATGGTCTAATCTTCCATGAAAAAAAGAATCACAACCAAAACAAAATCAACCTTTTTAACTAGCTAGGCGGAACTAGAAAATTAGAATAGAGTTGCTAAAACTTAAAAGAAAAATATTTTATTAGTGAAAATTGAACTCAAATTCTACACAATCACAAAATAAACTCAAACCACTGAGCTACATGTGAACATCTATTTTATGAGGAGGCTGTACTATATAAAAAGTTCTAAAATAATAAAATTAAATTAAATTTCAATATACATATAATTAAAAAAATTAAAATCATAGGGGTGGTAAACCACCCGTACGAGTAGGGCTACTCATGAGCCGAGTTGAGTCCGAGTTGAGCCTGAATTACTAATTCAATTATGAGTCAGAAACTCTAATTTGGAATCAACTCGTGAGCAATCTAATTTAATTCTAACAAAACTTATATTACATAGTTTACTAAAATAATGCATAACTAAAAATATCACATAATGAGACTATAGCCAATACATAATTAAAAATCACAAAAATACCAAAATAGTACATAATTAAAAATTACCAAACAGATAAGGCTTAGTCATTTGAGAAGCAGCGGTTTCTTTTTAAGTTCCAAACAACAATACAGTAGATTGGGGGAAACATGTATAGGGACACAAAAATTAGGAATATATGGATTAGAGTTTGGTGTGAATCTAACCGAGTTGGGATAACTTAGATTCGACTCATAAATCAATCGAATCAGTAAACTCGAGTCAGTTTTGACTCGAGTTATTAGTGAATTGAATCTTAATTGATTCCAAACTGAGTTTCGAGTTGTGAGCTTTTTGTGCACCACTACGTACGGGTAAATGTAGATCCTCATAGGTTGAACTATGTTTCCTTCACAGTCCCCTTGAAAGTATCGCCTAGCTATCAGAAGGCGATATTTTGAGGTCGACGAAGCTCCTCTGCTCTCCGCCCTCTGCCCTTCCCTCTTCCATTGTGTCCAGTCCATTTCACCTTACTCAATCCGAGTAGTGCTTCCATTAATGGACTGACCACTACTCCGCCTCGCTACTCTCTCATCTCGACTTACCGGGTTCGGATGGAGGTGCTGTAAATTTGTTCCACCTCGTCTGTAGTATCTACTATCTATATACATAAATAAGGTACGTGTTATGGTTGATGGCAGTGATGTGTTTGTAGTAATGTGATATTCTTCCTTCTCTTCTTCTTCTCTCTTCCTTCTTCCCTTCGTCCTCTTCGTTCTCCTCTGCTTCGACTATTCTTGGTCCTTGTTGTATCATCAGGCATAAACCTTATCTGAGCATGAAGGCTCTCCTGGATTTTCCTGTCTTGCTTTGATTTCAACAATACTATTTTGTGCTAATGAAAGAAATTATGCAAGCTCATAATCTACCAATCTGAGCATGAGCACAGAAAACCCTGTAGGCTCAATATATATCTACAAATCTAGGCGCAAAAACTCCTGGTTCTGCTTTTATTTTTTGATTTTTCTTGTCTAATTTTGTAAATGAATTCACACTACTACAGAATAAGTGATTGTACACGGACATAAGCAGGAGAGCTATACGGATTTCCTGCCGTGTGGAATGTAAGGGTGCAGAAATCCCTAAATATTTACACATGGATATTTATCCAACATAGTAATTCTTTTTTCATTTTTTTCCTCCTTGTGATTATCGAGAGCTACACGGATTATTACATAAACAACCGTGTACAAATGCTTGTCAATGTCGCTCTCAAAATAATCGAGCTACACGGATTATTATATAAATAGCCATGTATGATTACTCTTTCTACACGGACATTTAGCTAAATGTCCATGTACGATTACTCTTTCTACACTGATATTTAGCTAAATGTCCGTGTAGCTCTCTTACTTTTTTTTATATGTTTAAATACCTTTCTACACGGACTTTAGTTAAATGTCCATATAGAATTGTCCTTTTTTTCCATTTTTTTTCGGTGGCTAGCTTTCAATTTTGTTAGCCATTTAAAATTAGAATTTCAAAACAGAGAAACATTAAATTGAAACTATACAACAGTATAAATAATTTATGTACACTAAATTATACAAAATTATACAAATCCATATTGAGCATTACAAAATTTAAATTGAAACTGCCTTGTCCACATACATCTGACATCATTGATCTACTCCTTAGTGTAACACTTGCTTTGATCCATACTACAATTATAATTTGGTATTAGTTAGTAACAAGAAAAGGTAGAAGATTATAATTCATGCAGCATATATATATATACAAAGCCTTTTGTACATCCAATCTCATGTGATAAAACATAATACTCCTCTGGATATAATATAATGTTTGTATAAAAGTTATGTCCTTACCACTTAGTAACCATGTGATCAAGGTTTGGCCAAAAATTCAGTAAGTCGGGCTCAAATTGCCAAAACTCTTGGTTATGATCTAGTTTGGACCGAAATTTCATACAAACTAAGGTGTATTAAATCCAACATATCAAAAAAGGAGCTGTAACGTAGTGAAAACCGTAAAATTTTAAAATAATAAGTTTCGAAATAATAAACTGAACACGAATTCTTTTAAATTATAATCTGATATTTTGAGATATATTGAATTTTAACATTTAAAAGATATCAAGGATTATTATGTAAAAATTTCTATCTTTTGTCAATACTTGAAACTAGAGGGACCAAATTGCAAAATTTTAAAAATTAAATAATGCCATCATGGCATTTTTGCCGCGTGGCTGCCATGCATACCCCCTCGTTCTTTTTACCCGAATAAGGTGTCCCTCTCTCTCTCTCTTTTGATGTAAGAGATGAAATAAAAATGAAAACCGAACCAAGAGAGAAAGAGAAAGAGAGGGAGAATTAAGGGAAATTGCTCGGAGATTCGAGAATCGAGCTGAACGAACGTCTGATTTTCTCTTTTAGCTTTCTAATTGGTAAATCTCTTGACTTGATCCTTTCGAAACCTAGTTCTCGATTCATTGTGATATTGGTTTTAAACTTGAAATTAGGTGTTATGATTCGATCGTGTTTCGAAACTTTAAAACCCTAAACCCTAACTTCTTTAATTTGAGTTTCTAATGATTAGGGTTTGAATTGAAATGGGTAATGTTAGTTTAGTTGTCAATTGAATGAATCAGGTTAGTATAGGTATGGTTAAGAATTGATTAATCTAAATCCCAACCTATCTAATTGACCATCGATCGAAATGGATCCGGTTTTAAGCCAATTTAGGGTTTCAATATTGAACTTGAAATTAGAAGTTAGTATTTGTCCAATTAAATGTTTTAACCCTAGATTCAAATCGTATTTAACCTAAACTAAATTGAACATATAAATTGGATATTTAAACAAGGATTAAACCAATTGAATATGGAAAATAGGTGGAGGTTCAATAAGACAAGGGAATTCAGAATCCTTCGAGACGTCTGATCCGTAGACGAACATAACGTGATTCGAACAGGTGCGGGGGTTCACGGAATTTATTTTGAGGTTTATTTACGAATTAAATAGATAGTTTTAAATAGCATGTTGAATGTCTGATTGCTTGCATCATTGAATTATTGCATAACTGACTAAATGAATCGATTGAACTGTGTTAATCTGTTAACCTTGCATATTGGTATCACTAGTGGAAAATATGGAATCAGGATCGGTTATATACGCATATCAGTATCGGAATACAACCGATCCTGATGAAGGCGATACTGATACTATCAGGATCGGTATCATATTTTTTAAAGAACCGATCCAAATAGAAACTATTAGGATCGGTTGTTTATTATAACCGATCTTAATAGCAGTTATCTGGATCGGTTTTTCTTAACGAACCGATCCTAATAGTTATATTCTGTATCGGTTTTTATTTAAAAACCGATCTTAAAAGTTTTTTTTTTAATTTTTTTTATTGGAATTATGATCTGAAAAAAAATATATATATTTTAGTATCGGTTTTTAAATAAAAACCGATCCTAAAAGTTTGAAAAAAAAAAAAAACTTTTAGGATCGGTTTTTATTTAAAAACCGATCTTAAAAGTTTTTTTTTTTTTTTTCAAACTTTTAGGATTGGTTTTTATTTAAAAACCGATCTTAAAAGTTTTTTTTTTTTCAGATCATAATTCAAATAAAAAAAAAACTTTTAAGATCGGTTTTTAAATGAAAACCGATCCTAAAATTTTTTTTTTTTTCAAACTTTTAGGATCGGTTTTATTTAAAAACCGATCTTAAAAGTTTTTTTTTTTCCTGATATTTTATTGAAGCTAAAAAAAATATTTTTATTTATTTGACCAGCTTCCATATATATATTGCTGGCCAGCATCCTAAATTTTTTTTTTTTGCACAGTAAGAAGCAATAATCAATTAAATATCATATACACATTCTAAATTAATTATCATACACATCTTAAACTATTACAAAAAATTCATGTACTTCATACAAAGTTTTGTGAAGCATTACATATTATAACAAGAAATTTAAATCCAAAAAAAAATTAATTAACAAACATACAAGTGACTAATTGGGCTATTTCTTAAATTAACACACATTTATGCAATTAATGTAAAGCACAACAATAAAAAAATCAATAATTACCTCTTTTGCAATCACATCACTTGAGATTAAAAAAGACCCTAAAAACAAAAACAAAGGTAACAATTAGATGGAAAAATATTTTCCAATAAAAAATACAAAAAAATGTGTTTTAAAAGCATAATAATGGGAAAATTAGATAAAGCTAATACAAACACCATTAATTAATTTTTGAAACAATAAAAAAAATTAAAAACTTACACAATTGAGCCGGAGTTGCGAGAGGCTTGGCTTTGAGAGGAAGAGACGGAGAGAAAGAGAGAGAGACACGGAGGAGAGGGAGAGACGGAGAGAGAGAGAGAGACACAAAGAGTACAGAGGGAGAGACGGAGACAGAGAGAGACGCTAAGTTGAAAATGAGAGGCGCAAAATGAAAATAAGAAGAACCCTAAGCAGGTTATATAGGGAGTTATCATTAGGATCGGTTGTTTATAAAAAACCGATCCTAATAGTATCAGGATCGGTTTTTTATAAAAAATCGATCCTGATACTAATTTTTTTTGGCGGGACCAACTTTGAAAAAAATAGTATCAGGATCGGTTTTTTATACAAAAACCGATCCTGATACTATTAGGATCAGTTTTTATTAAAAAACCGATCTTGATAATCTTTTTTTTTTCAAAGTGGATTCTGAAAAGAAAAAAAAAAAAAAATCAGGGTCGGTTTTTTATAAAAAACCGATCCTGATACTATTAGGATCGGTTTTTTATAAAAAACCGACCCTAATAGTTTTTTTTTTTATTTTTTATTTTTTTTTACAGAACCCACTTTGAAAAAAAAATAGTATCAAGATCGGTTTTTTATAAAAAACCGATCCTGATACTATATATAAGAAAGATCACTGAGGTAAACCCCACTCATATTGATGGTGTATTAACCATCAAACGGCTACCATTTATTTTTTTTTTCTGTTTGGTAATGCATGTACACAGATTAATATTAAGAAAAATGTGAAAAATATAAAATTTATTATTTGTGTTTGTATGGCCAAATCAACTCTACTATGATCAATTTTGTACAATTTTATTATTATTAATGGCATCAAATTATTAAATGGAATGCAGACCGTTCATTTCTGCATGATCATCCAACGGTGGGTCTGTAATTAAATGACATGTAATAATTTTTAAAATGATCAAGATATAACATGGAACATTAATAACGTAAAAGTGTCGAAGGCCCGACAACTGTAAGTTTTGATCCAACGTAAATTATTTACGGCCGTGCGATGTTGCTATATTGTTTTGCTTTGATGAACTAGTACACGAATCCTGAATTGTATCAAATTTTATAATGGTGAAATTAATATGACATTCTTTCATTTTAACGGTTCCGATCGACCAAATGCTAATATTCGTATTCGTTCCTTCACAACCCCACACAACAAGGGTTCAAGTCCTATGCATATTATTATATGGCACAAGTCATTGATGCATCATGCATGATTGTATAAAAAAAATTTAATTTTCAAAATGACTTCAAACTAATTATATTATCACATAAATTTTAATAATATAAATTACATTAATTTTCATCAAAAAAAATTTATAATTGAACCATATGCCATATACAACAACCATATATATATTCTATTAATCACCACACTAATTACATATAACACAAATACCTAATTACATATACTTCTCAATATTAAAATTACAAACATAAATATTTTAAAATATTGAAAAAAAAACTAATTATAAAATGAAATTTGATATCTCAATTTTGAAGCTGTCACTATGCCAATTTGTTTTCAATCCGAACAGAGCATTTTAGACTACATACAGCGCACCACACAAAGTTGGTTCTGCAAACAAAAAAAAATAGTATTAGAATTGGTTATTTGAAATAACTGATTCTAATACTATTTTTTTTTTCAAAGTTTGTTCTAAAAAAAAAAAACCATTCTTTCTAGTACAACTACATGTGCTTTCTATTATTTCAAATATATATGTACAATTTTTTGCATTTCAAATATTTTGTATTTCAACATAAAAACCATAAAAAGTTAATTTCTAGAAGTAAATATTGCTATGCTAGATTTCAAAACTGTACCGGTCAAAACAAACAAAAAATTAATTGCTTAATTGATGTCATGAACAAATGGAAACGAATTCATATTACCTGAGATAACAAAATATATATGGTTAGACCAAGACCATATTGATTCGAATTTGATCAGACGGTTCATATATATAGGACGTACATAGGAAATGAAATATCTTTAATTTGACCTCTTTAAAGAAATTAATTCAATTATAAACCTCTTTTAAAAAAAAAACGTACTTGATAGCTGGTCAGGTTTTACCATGCTACTTACAACAACAAAAAAAAAAAAAAAAAAAAAAATTAAAATTTTTTTTTATCAAGATCGGTTTTTAGCAATAAAACCGATCCTGATAGTATCTGGATCGGTTTTATTGCTAAAAACCGATCCAGATACTATCAGGATCGGTTTTATTGCTAAAAACCGATCCAGATACTATCAGGATCGGTTTTTATGTACAGAACCGATCCAGATGCTATTTTCTGATATATTTTAATTTGTTAGATGTATTTAAGTTATCTGGATCGGTTTTTATGTACAGAACCGATCCAGATGCTATTTTCTGATATATTTTAATTTGTTAGATGTATTTAAGTTATCTGAGAAATATTTAGTTAGAATCTGAGAAATATATATATATATAACCAGAGATTATTTTAAAAAATAATCTTTATCTCATGTACAGAAAATTGCAACATGAATTATTGTATTTTATAACAAGATTAAATAATTATGTTTCTCATATCAACCAGGTAAGTACCAACTTATCTAAAAATTGAACAGACTGACAAGATAGAATTGTATTCCAGCCTGATCTGTTTAGAACGTCTTTTATTTAAAAAAAATAAACAACTTGTTTGTGTTTGTATAATTGTTTGTTTAATTATTTATTTGTTATTTATAAATTAATACCATAAAATTAATTGCTTAATTGATGTCATGAACAAATGGAAACGAATTCATATTACCTGAGATAACAAAATATATATGGTTAGACCAAGACCATATTGATTTGAATTTGATCAGACGGTTCATATATATAGGACGTACATAGGAAATGAAATATCTTTAATTTGACCTCTTTAAAGAAATTAATTCAATTATAAACCTCTTTTAAAAAAAAAACGTACTTGATAGCTGGCCAGGTTTTACCATGCTACTTACAACAACAAAAAAAAAAAACAAAAATTAAAATTTTTTTTTTATCAAGATCGGTTTTTAGCAATAAAACCGATCCTGATAGTATCTGGATCGGTTTTATTGCTAAAAACCGATCCTGATAGTATCTGGATCGATTTTATTGCTAAAAACCAATCCAGATACTATCAGGATCGGTTTTTATGTACAGAACCGATCCAGATGCTATTTTCTGATATATTTTAATTTGTTAGATGTATTTAAGTTATCTGGATCGGTTTTTAGCAATAAAACCGATTCAGATACTATCAAGATCGGTTTTTATGTACAAAACCGATCCAAATGCTTTTTTCTGATTTATTTTAATTTGTTAAATGTATTTAAGTTATCTGGATCAGTTTTTAGCAAGAAAACCGATCCAGATACTATCAGGATCGGTTTTTATGTACAAAACCGATCCAGATGCTATTTTCTGATATATTTTAATTTGTTAGATATATTTAAGTTATCTGGATCGGTTATTATGTATAGACCCGATCCAGATGCTATTTTATGATATATTTCAATTAATAAGATTTATTTGAGATATTTCAATTATCAGGATCGGTTTTTTGTTAGAACCGATCCTGATACTATCAGGATCGGGTTTTATAAACAACCGACCCTGATAGTTGAATTATTAAGATCGGTTATTTAGAATAACTGATCCTGATAGTATCAGGATCAGTTCTAACAAAAAACCGATCCTGATAGTTCATAAATCAGGATCGGTTGACAATAAAACCCGATCTGAATAGTTTTTAAGATCGGTTTTTTTAAATAAACCGATCCAGATACTTATTAGGATCGGGTGTCCCATATAACTGATCCAGATAGGCCGATCCTGATTCCTGTTTTTCCACTAGTGTATGGTTATATCGATTGTTTGTTCCTTGGTTCTGATATGGATTGAAACCACAGTACTGAATTGTTATATATATTGTTTGCTACTGCAAAGTCTGGGTCGCTCCTAGACTTTGATTCAGGAACCATATGCGCATTTGGGGAATGACCCCACTGATTCCAGTACCGGTTGGAAAGGGGAACTGTTATTACTGTGATCGTAGGATTACTGAACTGTGGTTTACTGATTACTGTTTATTGTTTACTGAATACTGAATACTGAATTACTGAGTACTGTTTCCCTGTTATATTGATATAGATGTTTGATTGAGAACCAGAATGAATAGAACGGTTAAGCTGGAAGAGATAGATTCAGATATCTATCCTTTAAACCGGAATGGTTTAAATGCATTTAAGTCCAAACATCTTATGTGTTTTCGATTGAAACTCTCTTTAAAGAGGTTAAATGTAGAAATTCATTTGAATTTCATTTCATTGATATTGCATTCATGATTCGTAACGGTTTGATCGTATATAATTCTGAAATAGGTTTCTTATAAATTCAGTAGCCCAACGGAAATTCCGCACTGGGAAAAACTGCGAATAAGTTTTTCTCACCCCTTTTTCCATTATGGAATTTTCAGGACCGAAGGAATAAGACGTCGGGATCGAGCAGTGAGGAGCCAGGAGGGTATAGGTATATATGCCTTAGTCTGAGATCATTTTGTACTTGTTATAGTACTCTGATCCTGTTTTGTTGTTTATAAGTCCATATTTACCAGACTTGTGTAAATTATTTCCGTTTCTTTTGAATTTATGTTTATATAAGTTTGTGTTTATGCTTTCTTTTATATATATATGATTGTTATGCATGTATGTTGCTTGATTGGAAAATTGGGGAAAGGATTTTTAAAAGGGTTGGATGACCGGCGTGGAGGGCCTATACTCCACGATACCCGAGAATCAATTAAATGGGAAATGGGTTATTTTAAATCAGAGTGTGTATTATTTATCGAATATTCAGGAGTCTTTTAAAGTAGATTAATAGTATGGTTTGGGATGAAAAATCCATTCATCTCATCGTTCTTGCCTAGTGAATATATTAAACCTATATATTCACGGCATAACTGCACAGCCCCTAGTTCCGGGGTGTGACAGGAGCTCTCATGTGATCCATGACAAGATGCCTCTTAGTTAAAGGTCTCCAACATATTGCATCTCCAATAAAAATCCATTGATCAATATATATGTGCATACATAATAGGGAATAAAAATTCTCTTTTAAAATTTTCATCCAAAATTATAAGACAATATTTATATATAAAATTAGTTGAATCTGTCTAGCTTTTATACGAACCATTGAAAATCAATTTCATAAAAAAAAATTATTGCATCTTATATGATTTTACCATGACTCTGATACCAAATGATAGTCTTAATAGTTCATGATGTGTTTTGTAATTAAAAAAAACACAAGCAATCTAGAATCCGTAAATTCAAAATAAAATAGCAGTAATTTAAATCTTATAGTTCTGAAATGCAGACATCTTTAGGCGGAAGCATTAGTGCTGATCTTCAACTGTTTTTCTCAGATCTAATGATGGAGACCTTAGACGTTTTCTTTACTTCTCACTTTCAAAAGATGGTCCACATTACACTAATTATTTACATTATCTTAACAAATCAAGCATGCATGGCTAAGCTTAGCAAGATAGAGAGGAGAAATACAAACTAACTTCAAAGATCTCAGATCCTAGCTCCTTGTGCACAGAAATCAGATTGACACTGCTGGAAGGAGAGAGAGAGAGAGAGTATTAATTGATCAAAACGGCGCTGCTGGAAGAAGGTCTTTTATATAACCAAAACCCTAGAATAACCTTTCTACACATATTTTTTACTTAAAAATCCGTGTAGCTCTCTCAATGCTTTCTATACTGTTAGTTAAACAAAAAACCGTGTACAATTTTCACCTTTCTACACAGCTCTTTATTAAATGTCCGTGTTGCTCTCTCAAGGATTCTACACTACTATTTAAACAAACATCTGTGTACAATTCTTACATTTCTACACGGTTCTTTAATAAATATCCGTGTAGCTCTCTTAGGGCTTTCTACACTGTTATTTAAATAATAATCCGTGTACAGTTTCTAATAAACATCCGTGTAGCTCTCTCAAGGCTTTCTACACTGATTCTTTAATAAACATCTGTGTAGAGATCCCACAAATATTTCGGGCTTCCAAAAAATTACAATTTCTCCACGGTTTTTAGATAAAATTATCAAATCCGTGTACAATGTGCAGTGTACAATGACCATTTTTGTAGTAGTGTCAATTGTAATATTTAATGTACTAGTACAAATATTATATGTATTGATACGAAATTATGTGTAATTAGTTTGTCCTAATTAATAAAAATATCTACGGATTTTAAACCAAAAAATATAAAGAACGTAGATCCTCCCCTGCAGGCATCACGCGAGATGTGTTTGCGATTAATGTGGTTGCAATATTTTTTTTATGAAAATACGTAGGTTTTGCCTCGTTTATATTTTATTGAATAGAGTTTTTCTTTACTCTCGGGTACATCGAACTTTATTTGTATAAATTTTATTATTTTAAATAATATTATTGAAATAAAAAAATAAAATTGTAAATCTGGTCTTCATTTCTTAAAAAAATATATGTATCAAATTTGAATTGATTTGAAAGATGTTTGGCTTTCATGAAACAATTCAAAAAATTTAATAATGAAAATTTAATGATTTCACGATAGACCAATCAAATTTTAAACTATTTCAATTTTGATACAAGTCTTATTAAGTTATTGAGAACACACCAATAATTGTATTTTTATAATTTCCAGTGTTTTTAAAATATTAAATAAATTAACAATAGATAGTTTCCTACAATTAAATTATCATATTAAATAAGTTACAAAATTACAGTATTACGTACTGAGTATAAAACCAAACAAGCACAAGATGGTGATCAATTATAGTAAAAAAAGAGGTGCGAGTTTACCACAGTGGCACTCTCTACGAAAACGCAGGTTCGACTTTCGTAAAAGACATTTGCAAAATGTCAGAATAACCAGACCCGTTAATAAAAGTAAAATAAAAGTACTAGTAAAAAAGAGTTAGGCTAATATAACATTAGTGTTATATAAAACTAAATAACATCACATTTTAAATTCTTAAATCGGTTTTAAGATTCGCTTTTACTATTTAAATACTTTATTTTGTACGGATCTTAAAGCAGATCTAAGAGTTTAAGATGTGATGTTATTTAGTTTTATATAACACTAGTGGTAAAAAAATGCAAAAAACTATCCCTCTATTGAAATCAACGTTGCTCTATATATCTTCACTCTTCAGTATCGCTATCCATAGCAATTCCATCCGACGAGAGACGCAGGTCTTATCTTGCCACAAGGTGCTATGTTCTAAATCTAATGAACAAAGAAAAAATTCATATAATTTCTTTCTTTCTAGATGTTGCAAGACACCGCTAGACAACCTGCATCCTATAAGGGGTCAATCAATCGCTGAGGTGTTAGCATGAGGGAAGACGAGTGGATGTAACAATTGTGCGATTGTTGTTTGCTCTACCTATATATATGAGGCAAACGGTCAAGGAAGAGATGTGCAGAGAGGTCTTGAGTGCACTGATCATGGCTTGATCCTGAAGGGATGAAAGTGAGGGGAGGGGAGGAAAGGAGAAGAAACTTTTTTTCTTTTAGATTTATTTACTTTATAATCTCCTCTATTCATAAAATAAATTTTTTGGTTTCTTAAAATTGAGTTGTAAAAGATGTGAATTAAAATTTTCTAGAGGCATAGAGAACACAAGACTTAATTAACTCTTGATGTGATCATCCCTTTCTAGCTACATAAGTGTTGGCGGTGATGAACTTGTCTTGTAACTTGGAAAATCAATCACTTTTAAGTGGAATTTTAGTTTTCCATTGGAGCACGGTATACTTTTGCTCCTGATTCTGAATTATATATATATATATATATATATATAGCATAGTTGTTTGGGCAATCTTATATAGAATATTCTCAGCTGGTGAGGTGAATAAGTGAATGTGTAAAGAGACGAACGAGCGAGCCACATGCAAAGAGAGAAAACAAGTTCCTTTTTTTTTAAAGAAAGAAGTTACGGTGATGTACAATTTATTGGGTAGGAGAATGCATATCTATTGAAGAGGTGGAAGAATGCAGTTGTTCCAACCAAATGAAAAATTATTTAAAAAGCAATGCTCAACTGCATTATTGTTATTGCTTAATTGCTTACATGCTGCGGATATATATATCATAAGTAGTTCATCTTTATTGGCTTCTGCACGGACTGTGAATGCAATTTTTTTGGGGTTTATTTTATATATGTGAATCTTATATATGTGAATCTTATATTAATTGAAAGCACGAATCTTGAAAAATATTTTAATTAAAATGGTTGAATTCTGTGCAACCCTTCTTGATGGTAGATTTATGAAAACATTGCTGATCAAATTGAAAAGAGCATGATTGTAAAGATTATAAGTATTACGGTAAAACATGTGTAGTTCCTCCCGATGAAGTTTAATAATACACATGAATTCTTCCCTAACAATACTATATATGTTTTTAATGGCATGTAACTACTGTTAAATTAATGTGCAAACCAAGGAAAACGTGCATGGGAGGTGACAGAATTACAAAGTAAGAAGTAAGAAAGAAAACACAGTTATTCTTTCAAAGACGGAATTTTATAATATTGTACAAGATCCAAACTGACCAAAGAAAGGAGTCCAGCACACTATATTTCGATTTTAATATGGTCAATAAGGTAAACACAAATTAACCCACCCCAGAACCCTTAGCTAGTTACAAATGCACAAAACAAAGCAACTTAATTATAGTGACCTATAAAAACAAAGCAAACCAATTAACATATGAAGTTCCCAATTAAATATAAAATAATTAAGCAGTTGATTCAAACATCAATGCTTCCCTTGATCAACCTGATCATAGTTGGCAACCTCCCCCTCAGTCACTGCTGACAGAACAAATGAGTTGTCTTCTGAGACTGCCAATGGCTTTGCCTGGAACTGCTGTTTGCAAGAAAAACAAGTGATCTCCAGTAAAGCCGAGCTGATTTGTCGAACAGCATGATCTCGTAATGATTGCGCTCTGCTCAGCTCCATCTGTGCCTGTTGCCTGATTCTCTTCGCCTTCGCGAACTCCTCTTCCGCTAACTCCACTTGTCTCTTGGCCTGGTGTCTCCCTTCGTCTGCTCGAGCTTTGTCCATCAATGCAAGGCCAAATTGCTCTTGCGCATCTAACTTCACGCTCTCTGGCGACAACACGGGCCAATCAGTAGATATGCTACCGGCACTGCTTGGACCGATTGAGAGTTGGAGTTTTGTGACATCGGACTCTCCGGTTGATATCAGAGAAGTACAATGAGAAGGGTTGTTGACTGGGGGTCTAGGAGTGAATGGAGGTAGGAGTTGGAGCTCGAGGCTAGCAGTGCAGTGTTGATCCGGTGACATGAAAGCGGCATGATTCGGGTGAAGAAAGATAGAGGTTGGGTTGGGGATTCTTAGGCTAGGCAGTGTCGGCTTTCGGGTAGGGTTGGTGTTCATCGGTGTGCTTGGGCTTACCGGGCGCTGAATCGTGTTGAATTCGGCCCGAGATCTGCTGGTATTGCATGTGTCTTGGTGCTCTATGAAACTCTCCACCCTGGTTGAGAGATGATATTATGAATTTATGATCGATCAAAATGTAATTTCTTGAAGTAAAGTTATTGATGAAGTCATTGATATAAGCATAGTAAGAGGACCAAACAAATACAAATTTCGAACATATATAAAAGGGTTTAAACTTTTAGAGTGAGTGAGTATACTTTATAAGCTTCATTTGATGTGATTTGAATTATCATGTCTATTAAAGAAAGCTGACTATCATGAAATGAAATGAGAGGAGATATTGACACTGAAGTCTGAGCTAGGGAGAGACAGGGCATGAATGATGGAAATAACTAGTAAGACAAGAAAATGCATCATTTTTTGTTTGAAAAATCAATTTCAAGCACTCAAAGGTTTCAAACTTTAGGTTCATTTACACCTCAGGTTGAGGATCAGAACAGACACAAATGAAAAGGCTGCCAAAACCCAGCAGTCAGCCTCGGAAATTGTGCCACTCAGTTTATTTCTTCCAAAATAATAATCGTGCTGTCAGCCTTACTGACGCACCCACTAACTCACCCAATCACTCACTCCTTGATGCACATAATACTTAAACAAAATAAACCTCTTCATATCAGAAAAGAAAGACAAAGTACGAATCAAAAATAGAAAAAAAGAAAAAAGAAAGACAAAGTAATTATAAACGAATCAAGATCAAAGAGTGATCAAGAAAAGAAAATTCAATGAAAGTCCACTTGAACTGATCATACTTTTTTTTTTTTTTGAGAAGGCTGACGAACTGATCATACTTAATAAATAAAAAAGAGTGAAGCTATGGTGCTATGTAATATATATCTATCTAGCTAGTGTGTTTTGATACAACAGTTGTTGGATGTGTTTTGATTTTTATTTAGCGCACATCTTGACAATATCAGAAACACACTAGACAAGTTCCAAATCACCATAGTCTCACTCTCCAAAAAAATATAATCTAACCTAGAGAATACACGGCCGCAATCGCAAGAGTGACCTCTGGTACCACAAGTCTTGAGATGCGCCTTGTAATCGGACTGAACAGCATATGCTTTGGAGCACTTGGCACAGACCCACTGCCGGTGGCCGCTGTGCTTCCTCCTAAAGTGCTTCTTGATCCCAACCAGGTCGCCAAGAGCATGGCACGGGTCATGGTGTAGACATGACGGCTCGGGGCACACGAAAACACGCTTTTTCGAGGCCTCTGACGTCTCCCTTTTGAGCAGCTTCCAAGGCACCTTGTGCCGCCGCCGGTGCATTTGGAGGTTTTGGTCTCTCTGGAACCCCTGGTTGCAGATCTCGCAAACGTAGCGGTCTGATTCTAGGAGGGTTCGCGGCGACAGTGATACCACCTCTGCATCAGGATCTGAGAAAATGCGACATTATCAAAGGATGAATTAACAATGAAATTATAATGCTACATAATTAAAAATTTCCGATTCTTCTTCTTCTTCTTCCTGTTATTTTATTGTAAAGTGTACCTGGGGTACCAGCCGGTCGCCGTTTCTTCTTTGAGTTGATCTGTAAAGAAGGAAGAGTAGGCGGCGGTGGCGGCATTGGTGTTGGCACCG
Organism: Carex pumila; assembly: GCA_033356055.1. Taxonomy (NCBI): domain Eukaryota; kingdom Viridiplantae; phylum Streptophyta; class Magnoliopsida; order Poales; family Cyperaceae; genus Carex; species Carex pumila. The sequence continues at coordinate 136,491 of JARJHM010000550.1, read as the reverse complement.
ATGCCGGAGAGGGAGAACTTAACATGGTGAGGATTAGGTTTTAATAATCTCCTCTTTGTATGATGGGATGCGTCTGTTCATCAAAGGAGGCTAAATTAATTGTGAAAATACAGCTAGAGAAAAAGAAAAGGTGATATCTCTGAGAATTGCTGTCTTAGGTGTGTTTGGGGTTTGCTTGTAGTTGTAGAGATATATATGAAGGTAGCTTTGTACAAAAAGAAAGAGGAGGCAAGGATTTGTATTTATGCACTCCTGCTTTCCACTGTGAGCCCTGGTTTATACTTCGGTTGTAATAAATAGATAGAGAGAGAGATTGAAACATGGGGCCCACTTGAGAGAAGGAGAAAAAACATGCAAAGAAACAAAAGTTTCATCATTATTTCGTCTCTCATACGGTCCTACCTTCAGTTAATTTCATGCATTAATGCTGCACTGCCTCCAAAAATACACGTGAGCTCTTGGTTGAACTTATACTTCCTCTCCATTTTAAATAAATGGAAATCTTCAGTTCAGGTAGAGGCCTGACAATTGATATGTCCATTGAATAAAATAAATGGAGACGAGATAATATTTATGTCCCCATATCTCCTTTAATTTCAAGTGATTCAGTCTTCTACTACAAGTGTGCTCTGATAATTCTATAGTGCCTTTCCCTCGTAGATGATAAGATGAAAGTGTTTCTTCGTAAAATGGGCCAGATAACAAATGAGAAAGTTAGAATCCAAAATAATATGAAAAATAATTTTATTTATTTATTAACTTATTTTTACAAAAATATAAAGAAAACAATGTGGGAAAATGGACTATTTTATTTTTTTTTATTTTTCAACAAATAAAAAAAATATAAATTGAAAACCTTTTTTGCTATTATACAAGCTTTGACACTGGTATTCTGTGACAATGATAGTGTTACCGTACGTGGAGTACCAAGTAAGCACAAATTTCCAGTACTGTAGTGGTCAATTAATTACCCAGTAAACAAATTCTAAATTTGGTAATGCCATAGTCGATCGACAATGCAAGGATTCATCCACCTCGTTGTTGGCACAATATATTCATCACCTCCTCTCATTCATCCGGAGGCGTTACGCCAGAAAGTTAATTATTAGACCTAGTTAGCATGTCAGTATAACTCTTCCTGTAATAATTGTCTATTTTGTTTTTCATGCGGAAGATAGGTGCAGGAAATCATAAACGTGATCTGGCATGACATGCGTATTTAAAAATGAGAATCAAATCTGTTGCTACTTTATTTTCTTAAACAGTAATCGTGCTATTTTTATTTTTACGAATTCAGCTGTTCAACTATTTTTGAGAATGAATCTCGAAGCATTTTTTTTCAAGAACAGTCTATGTTTGCATTTCAAAATAATTGAATGACTAGATTCAGAAAAAAAAAAAAAAAACAAGAAAAACAAAAATAAAAATAGCATGATTACTGTTCACGCACGAGATAGTAGCAGATTTGGATCCTTAAAAATAAGTAAATATGTTAAAAAAATGTCCAAAAAATAGAGAACAAATTTAAGTTTCTATTTAGTTCATTTTCATTTGTGTCTCATTTTATTTCTGCACTGTTTTTTTTGTCTAATTTCGTTCATGACGATCAGTATTCCGTTGTGTCCATATACGTACAAGTGTTTGTCGCGTCAGAATATTAATATTTTTTTTGCTATATTTATTGTGTCGTTTTGATTCGAAAATTGTGATGGCAAAATGTCTTTCGGCTTTTACTGAATACCAACTGGAAAAAAAATTTCTACAGGCAACGGTGAACTTCTAACTGGTTAAAAACATGTATTGTAAAGATCAGGACCTAATAATTAATGTTTTGATCCGCTGTTCATTTAACCCTCCGTACATTATTCATGGGGGGGACATCCGCCGATTTTTTTTTTTTTTTTTTTTTTTGTTTGGAACCGAAGACCAGCAGCGCGCTGTTGGTTAATGGATTCGATCAATTCTGACTTTCTGAGCATAACAATGCTGTGCTGCACAATTAGTCACAAAAATTTTGCAACACGGCAATGTAAAAAGAAAAAATATCAATCGTAGCTTCGTAGGAGGGATCTAACAGCTCCCATCAATTTCTCTTTCTCCAGAAACTTAGATCAGAAGTCTCATAGCCGGTAGATTTATAATCTGAACAGATCTAACGATCCTGGAGAACTCAATGATTGAACCTATGCCTCTTCCTCTTCCTCCAAATTGGGCCTGAAAAATAGTTTGTGTCTACACACATGTACAATTGCACATTTTACTCATCCAAGCAAATCAAATAACTAATATAAACTCATTCGTCAAATATCCTTCTATAATATTTTTTTATATTTTGGATTGCATATTTAACTATACATACCACTATTTTTTTAGAGAAAAATAAAGCTCTAGCTTGTCAAATTTTAATATTCATATAGACTGGTTCTTTATATTTAATTATTTAATGTAGACACGACTATTGTAAAATGTACGATCATCTACTTTTTAGAAATCAATGTTGATGGTGGTCGGTGGCACACACATTTTAAACAAGTCTAAATTAATCCTGACAACGATAAAAATCTATCTTGAACTTTCGTACTAAATTTTGACCCTTAATTGTACATTCGAATATTACAAAAATCTCATTCAGTTTGATTATTTAGGCTGAGGTCGACTAATAATAATAATGACGACAGAGGATCAATTGCCTGAAAAAATTGCATGCGTAACGGCCCCCTGAGGTGCTGACACATAATAGTATGATAAATGTTCGTACATGATTGCAATATTTATTTTATTTCCTGTTCCGGATATTAAATTATATTATCGTTTCTGTAGTAGAATAGATTATAGCTAGGTAAGGTTGAAACCCCTGATAAAAAATTTAAAAAAAAAAGTTAATTATACACATGTACATCATAGGAGAAATTTTCATTAAATTGGTGTGTAAAGTAAGAAGGGGTGCGTTCGAAAATAAGTTCTAATATTAATACACGGTTAATTAAAATAAAATCATAAATAAATATGTTTCAACATTCATGTACGTTACTTTTCAAAGAACCGTGTAAGATTGAAAAAAAATTTGTAAATGGTTGTGGTAAACTTAATCGTGTATAATTAAGCTCTAATAATTATAATAAGCATTTCAAAAAAAATATTATAATAATTATACACGGACTATGTATGAATACTACGTATGGTTTTTTAGAAAAAAAAAATTATGCTTGTAAACATACATTTTTTTTTTGTATCAACTATGTATAAATCTTCCGAAAAATTATGCTTGTCATCATACACGATTTTATTATAAGATTCAGTGTGTGATCAAAGATACATAAAATTTTCCACATCATTTATACGCATCTTTATTTAATAATGCATTTTCATCTATTTTTTAAGACATTTATGTCATATTTAGACACATCTTTAATATAGATGTATTTCTAAAAGTTACTTTTTATAAACTAGTGAGGATACAGCGAGGGATAAGACGAGGGAAGATGTATCTTCACCAAAAAGGCAATTAGAGATGAAGAAACTTCAAATGAGTGTAACTTTTTGCTCGAGTGTCCAATTTTAGCAGTCAATTCCAATTCATGAAATAAAATTTGAGTTGATGTTTCATATTAATTTATTTTTTCTTTCTCATTTTTGATTTTGTACTTCTTTATCATTTTTTTTTCTTAGACATTATTCACGTAAATTATAAAGTCTTAGATTTTGGAAATTTTTGTTGTATTTTTGTTTCTTTTAGTAAGAATGTGTGTAATGTATAATTGCAAATGTTGTTTATATCAGTAAATGTAGTGTTTTTGATATGTTTTATATTTAAATTCATTTTTTTTTTTAATTTAATGTTATTGGCATGCTGGTAAATATATTGTTTTTATATGAATTCAGATCTAACTAAACGGTGTATATTTTTTAAAATATTAATCATATATGGTTTTTTTAATTAAAACTGTGTATGATTGATATTTTCATACACGGTTTTAATTTCAAAACTGTTTATGAATATTTTGTGGGAAAAAATTGATGTTGTTTATGAAAAAACGTACGGGATACAATCGTGTATAATTTAACGTTTATGAATATTTATGAATAATTTGATGACACTTTCATACAAGGTGTGTGTAGCCGCGATTGTAAATTGTGTACCTAGCTTTTAACCGTGTACAGTCCAACATAGCGAATTAAGATTTGTGCATATAATTTAATTTAATATTCGTGTTAATTAAGTACACACAAATTTTATCGTCCGATCAACAGTTTCATAAGTACATTAGGGCGTGCTCCAGAACGCAGAGGGAAACCCTTGTTAAAAGGAAGGGAAGGAACGAGTGACAGAGGTAGTCAATCCTTCGCACACAGTGTTTTTTACACTCCAAATCGGAGGTACAGATCTGACTAAAACAAAAATACAACAGTCTCTTCTCTTTCTCTCCGCACAGTACTGTGTACCCTCTGCTACCTCTTTAATTCTCTCCTTCTGAAGCAGGAGAGAACTGTCAGTCAAATACGGTCTGGCAATCTCTTCCCCTCCGTACAGTGTTTTCCTCCTCTGTTCCCTCCGTGTACCTTCAACTGGAGCACGCTCTTAGAATATTGGATCAAACTAAATTTGATTCCATACAGTGTTTTTTACACTCCAAATCGGAAGTACAAATTTGACCAAAACAAAGCACGGCAGTCTCCTCTCTTCCCCTCCACACAGTACCGTATACCCTCCGCTACCTCTTTAAATCTCTCCTTCTGGAGCAAGAGTGAACTGTCGGTCAAATACGGTCTAGCGATCTCTTCCCCTCCACATAATGTTTTCCTCCTCCCTTCGCTCCGTATACCTTCAACTGGAGCACGCTCTTAGAGTATTAGATCAAACTAAATTTGATTCGAAGTTATTGAGAGGGTTTACTTGTGATCTTATTTGCTGAATTGTTGTTAGTCCCAAAACAACGATGGAGTACCAGTATACGTGTTCTTTAAAGAAAGTTACCAGTGCATGTAGAATAAATTCACTATTAAGTACTGCTTTTTGGTGTGTGCAGATGCACAAGAGAGTATTGTGCATCATGTTTTCATGGCTTAATTGAATGATGTCAGGATGGACGGTTGCAAAAAGAAAGGGAAGAGCTGGACCCCACTGCACAAGAACAACTCGATCTCAACATGGTATGATTCTCCCCACCTAGTTATCCCTCTTGCTAAGTTCCATGGATTAATTAAGTTAAATTAATCAAAGTAGAGTCTACTTTTGGTTAAACTCACAATCTCCCCACCATGCTTAATTTCCAGACAACATTCAAGAATACATCTAACATTTATCATTCATTGGTTTAATTATGTTGTCCTAACTAAATGCACGCTATGATTTATGCTTGAAGGTGAGATAAAATTAATATCACTTGGTTGAAGGTGAGATTAAATTCTTTTTTTGTTAATATATTGAATTAATAAAGCTGAGATTGTAAAAAGAAAAGTTAGAGAGCTCTTAATCTTGCTCTCAATTCAATGTAATTTCTGTCTTACTTTTTTATTGATTTGATAAGGTATTAGGCTAAATGCAGGACGGAAATAGATAAAAAGAAAGGGATGTTAAACACTTCCTAAAAACTAAAAAATTTCAGTTTGTCCTTTTAAATTTTAAATTTGTTTAATATATATATATATGAGAGAGAGAGAGAGAGTGTAGCACTTTGGCCGAAGTGTTACCAGTTCAAATTTCAAAATTCAAAAAGTTGATCTGAACCGTTAGATGTAATATCTATATTGAAATGTACTTGGAGACCAAATTTTTCATTTTTCTAATTTCTTTTTTACTATTTATTAAGCGACTTTGAAAATTACTAATCTAACGGTGACTTGACAAAACAATAAAATCAGAAACCACTGTTGGATCAATAATTTTCAAAGTGGCTTAATAAATAGTAAAAAAATTTATAAAAATATAAAATTTGGTCTCCAAGCACATTTCAATATAGAAATCATATCTAACAGTTTAGATCAATTCTTTAAATTTTGAAATTTGGACCGGTAGCACTTCGGCCGAAGTGCTACCAAATGCATATTAATCACACTCTATATATATTATTAGCTTTATTCATAAAATAAGATTACGGAAAACTTATTTATCTAGCTTCTCTTATCTAAATTTTCTGGTTTGTCCTGGCCAAGCGGTCATGGATTTAATTCGGCATGATTCATCAATAGTTTCTTATATTAATGCTTTTCCATGTGATGAGTTTGTCAACAGGATTTGTTTAGTTAGAAATACAAATTAGTGAACAGTTTGTAATTAATACATGCTAATGATTCGTAAAGATCAACCAACTGTACATGGGAATCTCAGTACGTGGACCAAAATTTGAAAATGAAATGTAATAAAATGTAACTAAAAAAAACACCTGTGAAAATGAGAGAAAAAGGGGAGGGATATATTATTTGTGTTTGATTTAGACTTCATTCAATTATTGTTGTATCTTTTAATTAAGCCTGATGTTATATATTCTTGAAGTTGATTTCAAAAGATTGTGACCGTTATAATTGTTTGTTTCAAATTTACTATAACTGTACAAGTGCAAAGATTTTGAAACCCCATCGTCCTAAAAAAAAAAAAAACATATATACCCTACAAATTAACCATTTGCAAATCAAAGACAATACTTAAATAGTAAGTCTGTTATAGGTCAGATCAACGTAGGACAATGCCAAAGGCAGAGCCAGTACTACTCTGGTACGTCAATCCAAAATTGATTAACATTAATATGAATCTGATCATTTGGTGCATTTACAGTTCATGTATTTGGAATATTATCGATCAGTCTTTGGTCCAGTGGTAAAAAATAATGTCCATTCTGATGCACAATCTTTTATGAATATTGAAATTTGAAAGACGAGACATTCATTTTTGTTTAAACTATGTGGGATATAAATGTGATTTACACAATCCGAGTAAAATTGTCTCATTCTATTTAATAATTTAAACTTGAGCAGGACTTTCGAGGCAATTGAGGTCTTGGCATTATACTAAGCAAGCATGCAGAAAGAAGCAGTTGAGGCAAGTGCATGTGGCCTCAAAAAAGAAAGAATTTTTTTTCAATAGAAAAAGGCCTCAATGCCTCTACTAACTTTGAATAGTTTCAATTAAAGAATGTTTACTAACTTTGTTTGGTTTTGTTTAGGAGTTGGAAGGAATGGGGGGGGGGGGGGGGGGGGGGGGGGGGGGGGGGGGGGGGGTGATGTGAGAAGGGATCTCACACATGCATGCAACCACTTAAAAGAGAATGTCGCCGCGCAATCATTTGTCCCCGCCATTTTCATTATATAAAATCACATTAATCATGCCATCTTTTTAAGATAAGATTTTGTTTAGAATGTAGATCTCAGTTGCTAGCTAACTTCTTTTAGAATCTCTTTTGTTTTGTGTGTCATTTAGTCAGCTCAATACAAATTAAAACCTGTCCCACCTTTGGAATAATTTCCAATTAGCTATGTAATTTTTGAACCGACAATCAGGGGTGAACATGTATGAGTGTCAATCATATAATATTTTTATGTTACGATTGGAATCAATATTACTGTGTATATATAGCATTTTATCATATACTGTATAGAAAACTGTGTATAAATATAAAAAAATTTAAAATAAATGGAAATCAATTGATCCTCATTCCTTGAATTAATATAGCTCCGTCTCTGCCTGCAATTACTCAAAATTTTCAAATGCATCGTAACACATTAGTCGGTTACAAGGTGTAGTTTTATATTTGATTTTATGACAAAAGATAATTTTTACAATACGAGAGATTACAGATTTAAAATGTATATATCTTTTCATTCTTTGATGTATGAAAAAGTACAAAAAAAAAAATAGATTAGAATTTGAAAGGCTAAACGTTTCTCTTAAACAAATACAACATATATAATATTTTAAGTATCTCTACTTTATTATCTTTTTACTAAGAGAAGGATTCAATTGTTTTTAATTTTTTGTGCATTCTTTATGCCTCCAAATTGAAACTACAATAACTTAAAATTTAAAATTTAAATGTCAAAATAAACCCGTAAGATATGATTTATTTTATTTTCTCTATACATACGTAAAAAATCATGACATTTCAATGTCATTTTGATTACTATCAAGAGCTTACTAAAATACACCGATGTAAATAAACTTTGGATGTTGATTATTTAATTTATTGATTCATAAAAAAACTAAAATCAGAAATTAATATTTTTTATGTGCATGTGGAGAAAATAATATAAATCATATCACATTTGACGATTTTATTTTTATATATAAATTTTAAAAATATTTTGTTATTAGAAAATTATAAATAAAGGTAAAAAAAAAAAAATGAAAACATTTGAACCCTCCTCTTTTTTAATATACACTTGTTAACCGTTTCACTTTTTTTTCCTAAAGAAAATCAGAGGAAAAAAAAATCATTTTTATTTCCTCATGTCTTAAGTAAGACAAAACCCTACCATTCCTAATGTTAAGATTTTATTAAAACAAAAATGCAAAGACTGAGAGTAAGATATATTTAGAGAGATTAATTATGGTCCATCCACCAAATAGAAGAAAGAAAAGCTTAATTATGAAGCAAAGTACTTGACAGGTTGTCCAGTAACTTCTAAAGCAGGAAACGCTCATGAAATTTCTCTCTTGTTGCTAACTTTTATGATTGATATGGACCCAGCAAATAGCATCATAATTAAATGAAGATATTCTTATAAATTAATGAAAATATATACTGTTAATTGTCAAAAAAAAGGGGGGCAAAACGTTAATGTTGTAACTACTTGCAGATGAAGGAGAATTATCAAAATAATAATAACATTTTTAAATTATTTATCAATAACAATAGGAGAAGTAACTTAATAAATATTATGCAACGCCATATATATTTTTGATGAGGTTATTATATAAATGATTCTTAAAGCGTAATTTATTTATTTATTTTGGTCTTTAAGGCCGTGCTCAATAAAAGACGAGGGAAAGAAAAGGAATGAGAGAGAAGCATAATTTAAACAGTATTATCATTTTTTTTAATTCCTAATATTTCATTTTGAATTGCATCCTACTATTATAAATTAAATACATAAAATAAAAGAGTTTTTCTTTCTGAATTTCTTAATTGTGTCACATTACTAAGGTCAGCAACCGTCCGATTATGATTCTTTTTCCTCTTTATTCTTTAAACGGCTCATATTTATTTATTTTTCAAAATTTTAAATAGAAGTGTTTGATATATTTAGTTTTAAATTTGCCGCACAATAGTGTTCAAATTTATTTATTTTTTCAAAATTTTAAATGGAAGTGTTTGATATATTTAGTTTTAAATTTGCCGCACAATAGTGTTCAAATTTATTTATTTTTCAAAATTTTAAATGGAAGTGTTTGATATATCTAGCTAATTGAAATTTTGCGGCAAAAAATATATATATGGCATTACTTATTTATATCTAATTTAAACACTATTGTGCGGCTTATAGTGTTATTTTCATTATACATAAATTTATCGTTTAAAAAATTATATTATTTGTCTTCAAATTTATTTAATGTAAGAATTTTATATACAACTTGTTTTATTTTAAAATTTAACATTTTCTTCATTTAGATATTTTCTTTCTGATCGAACCGAAATTTGGAATAACCGTAACTTACATAACATCAATTGAAGTTTATATTATCATGACACCTATACATATTAATTTGATGTTAGAATATTAATGTGAACAAAAGTATTATTTGTTTATTGTGTAATGATGCAATTATTGACTTTATTAAAAAGAATCATTGCTGACATTGATGTATCCCCCAATTTAAAAAGGGACTATTCCGAACTATTATCTCTCAAGTAAAATATTATTTAGATGAAGCAAAAAATAGTAATAATCTGAGTTAGCAACTATTTTAAATTACTATTCTACGATTTGAATGTGTTTAAATTAACAAAAAAATATTATTCTTTATTTATCTTTTGTGAATAACTATACTATTCTATTGATCTAATCAGAAGCTAAATTAACTTACTATTCTCACTAATGAAGTCTTCACTGTTGTACTATTTTCAGCTACAACATTTTACAAGCATTCATGTGTTACTATTTCACAACAGTATACTTGATTAGTAACGCATGAATGTCTGTAAAATGTTGTAGCTGGAAATAGTACAAGCATTCATGCGTTACTTACGTATACATAATCATGAAGTCAATTTTGATATGAAGTTTTTTCCTTTATCAAATTCTTAAAAGAAAGATAGATTTTTAAGGATTTAGATTAACAATATTGAACTTTTAAAGACAGCAATAGAAAATAAGTGATAGTTTAAAAGCCGATGGTTCACTTAATTTGTTCTATGGTAATTTGGGACTAGCCGTAGCGAAGGCTAATTTTGACAAAATTAACGGACAAAACGAAGAGGAGTCTATGCTAAATGGGCCCCATGGTGTCAGAATTAGGGACATACATAGGTATACCATTCTACAGAATTTATACGGTATATCCCTGGGGCGTGACCACTGACCAGTCTAACAGCCTTAATTCTTCTGTTATGAAGGACGCTAATTAGTTAGCCAGAGACGCTGAACGGCTGAACACTGGAGCCCACTAGCTAGAAATGGAGGCTGATTGACTGACAGAACTGGAGAGGATAGATGATAGTTCATTGGGTTATTTAATAAAAGAGCATGCGTAACAAACTAAATAATCTGTTGAATGAAGGCAATAAATTGCTGAATCCATATCCTCTCAAGAATTGCCAGTGTTTTAAAATGCGGTTTTGTTCATGCATGCGGAAGGTCACTATATACCGCATATGCAGTATGTGGACGTATATGCAGATTTTCATGCGGATTTTAAAATAAAAATTCACGTGTATATATATATATATATATATTCAGGAATATGCTAGCATGCTATGCATAGCATAGAACCCCTCCATGCAACAGCTTGGATTTTGAGTTTTCAAAATCCTAATGGTCGATCCGAACCGTTCATCTTGTTCTCCATATTAATATGTGTTTGGAGACCAAATTTTATATTTTTTGAAATTTTTTTACTATTTCTATAGATTTATTGAAAATCGCTGTTTTCAGCAAATCTGTACCATAAAAAAAACAGCGATTTTCAATAAATCTAAAGAAATAGTAAAAAAATTCCAAAAAATGTAAAATTTGGTCTCCAAACACATATTAATATGGAGAACAAGATGAACGGTTCGGATCGACCATTAGGATTTTGAAAACTCAAAATCCAAGCCGTTACATGGAGGGGTTCTATGCTATGCATAGCACGCTAGCATGTTCCTATATATTCATATTCATATATTTAAATTTATTTTCACATAATAACATAACCAACAATAATTTTTTGATTATTTTAATATAAATTTTAATTAAAATACAATCAAATTATCAAAACCGCATGGAAAACTGCATGACAGCATATTTCAGTCCGCATGGCCGCATATTCGGACAAAATAGCCATATTTTTAATCCGCATGATCGCATATTCGGACTGTATATGCTGCTGCATGGAAAAACCGCATGAAAAAACCGCATGGAAATTCTGAGCACAGCTGCCTACCGCATACGCATATGCGGTCCATGAGGCCGCATTTTAAAACACTGGGTATTGCAGAGGATTACCCTCATTTTATGGTTTGAGATTAACATAGGGAGCAGTATATTTGGGCTTTGAGATTTGTGCTAAAGTTAAAAAGAACGTTCCAGATCTAATAATTGTAAAAGATTCCCTTATCAAGCATTGGAGAAGATGTGAATTCTAAATTGCTTGTCCCTCTTGAACCCTTTACTCGAATTTTGTCAAATTCGTTTCAATTATACAAAATCATTCACAATTTCCATTCAAGATTGGTACATCTTTCTCGTGACGCGCTCCTCGAACAAATCAAAACTATTAATCCCATAATATTGAATCACAATCAATCATAGCCAAATAATTTGGCAATTAATTAAAGAGGCGGAGGTGCACAGTTGATCATTGCATTGACAAGTCCCTTTTCACCTTTTCTATCTCACAACCTCTCCTTCAAATCTCACCATGATGCCTTGCTTTTTGGCTTTCTTTCTAGCGCTCCTACTCTGACAATGGCCCCACCACCATTGCCATGACAAACATTACCACATAGCTTAGGCTGTCTGTTTCCCTTTTTTCCTCTCCGGACACTAACAGCCAACAAGGAAGAGAAAAGCGTGAGAGGGAAAGGTGAACTCTTCTGTCTATATCTCATTATATCTGTCTCTCTACACTGTCTAGACTCTAGAGTGTTGCAACTTGCAAGTACAAGTATAAAGGAACAAGAGACTTATTGTCTATTTTCTGTACACACTATACATTGATTTTCTATATTCAAATGTGCAATGAATTGCTACATTTTGAGAATATCAATAGAGTGAGACTATAGTGGTGCAAAGCATAGTAGGTTCGATGAGAGACCAACTCTGGGTTTGATGGTACCAAGACCGTCTAATCCGTTTTAAGATTTGTGTGCTACGCTTTAATATTTGTGCGAATGGATTTTAAAACCAATCAGATGGTCTTGGAACCCATAGAACCAAAAAATAGGACTGATGCCCATCATACTGACTTTCTTTCTCATAGTGCTGATCATTTTGCATAATGATATGTACTATAAATTAATTAATATATTTATTTTCAAAGGGCCCGTTCGGCAATAGTAAAATAGAGGAATATAGTAGAAGAGTTGTTGTATTCCCGCCGAACAATAAAAGAAGTGAGTGAAATTGGAGAATTGAAAAAAGTAGAATCGGATTTTAATTTTTGCAATAAAATCTTTAGTTTTTATATTTTGTCATTTCTCTATTTTTTCTATGAACCAATTCTCTATTTCATTAAAAATGTGGAATAAAGGAATTAGTTTTTTTTTTCTAAAATATAGATTTGGCCCGTTTACAAATGTTCTTCCACTTTTTCATTCTTCTACTATTAATCGAACACGACCGAAATAGTGAGGAATTAAAGCTTATTCCAAATTCCACATTTTCTCATTATTCCTCTATTCTAATGGTTTGCAAAATGGATCCAAAGTTCAAACAATCGATATAAACCGTTCAACATGATATTTGTATAAAAATATACTTATTGTTCAAATTTTAATATGTTTAATTTTTTTTTTACTATTTTTAATATAGATAGAAAATTGCTTGATCTAAAAATTCTAGGCCATTCAAATGTGGTGATTTGTGACATATCTAAAACAGTAGTAAACAAATTCTTAAAAATGTAGAATTTAGTTTATAATTACATATGAAATCTTTGAAAATAAAAGTATTAATACGTATTTTGGACCAATATGCGCTTTGAATGCTATCATAGCCTCACTCATATATATTAATATTTGTATATTGCCAAATGAAAACAGTGGTAAAATAGTTACAAACTTAATTACATTCTAATCCGAAATCCGAATGAAATTCTCATTTTAAATCAAATGAAACATAAAGAATTAACAGTCCATGCAGTTTGATCTCCTCTTGAAAATCTAAAATCTTAAAATATCCAAAACAATATAAACTTGAGCTTTATTACAATTTTTAAAATAGTTCCAGAAAAAGTTGCTTAAGTTGTACACTGATATGATACATGCAGTCAAAATTAAATGCCATTGAGTTTTGTCATCTTCTACACAACCAATATTCCATTAAAGAAAGAAAGAGCAAAACAAAGAAAAATGAAAAAGCAACTTTCTAACAAAGACAATATTTAGTTTTTGAAAGGAAGAGATATAGAAAGAAAGTTGTTAGATGGCTAGTAAAAAGCATATGGGGCTGGTGATTCCTTTTCACCTTAATTTGTTAACCTTTTTATCGGTATCTCTATAATCTTTTTGGCCTCACGTGAGAATGCAGACACTGGCACGTGCCCACTGGGGAGACAAACACGAGTGGTCGACTGTGTGTGGAGATCATGCAGATCGATCGCATAAAGTGGCTCCCTCAAATTACTAGTCCATGGCCATGCATAGCATAGCATAGCATGATGCATATCCTTTCTTACGCTTTTTCAATTAATTGCCATGTCAATATGACTTGTGTACGAAAATTTTGTAGCAAATAAATCTCCACTAAGTATTAGTGATTTGAAAACATTTTTTATTGAACTGTAGGACAAAAAGACGTGCCACAATACAAAAGCGGAATCAGGCTAAGTTATGGAGTCAGATATGAATGAGAATTAATAATATAAAATTTTGTAATTGTAAATAAAGATTAATTTTACAGTATTCATAATTGGGGGTGAATCCGCATGGTGTCAGAGGGACTCACTCTAAATTTTGAGTTTAAGTGACGAACTATCGGTTTTGGTTAACTTTGCCCTTCACTAAAAGTTTTTTGCTCCCCTCTACATATTTAATTTGTAATTCGGGTTAAATTTATGGTTAAAATCAAAATAAATTTTTTGAACTATGATTGATAATTAGAATTATAAATCAGAGTATTAGAAAGTATAAGTCAAATTATTATTTTCTATCGAGTACCCAATTAGTTAATGGATTTAAACCCGATTAGTTATTCAAATCCAATTCAGTAATTTTTTACCACCCCTGATGAAAATTTTAGATCCGCTCATGTCCATAACATTTTATTATAAATTATATATAAAATAAAACATAAGTATAAAAGTTTTTTTTAAATAAGGATTAATTAACCTCACAGTCGATTCTTTTAAAGTCATGGCAAATTGAAACAATTGATTCATATCTCATTCTTTTCTTTCCTTTTTTTGATAACTTGGTAGTGGCCATATCTCATTCTCTTACTAGATATCTGACTGAATCTGAATTCACCACCAATATCGAAGATTCAATAAAAAATATTGCCTCAAAAAGTAAGATAAACCCGATTTTTATATAATAATATATTTTGAATAGTATATCAAAAGATGCGAGACTCAACATTTTTGTGGCCTTTAAGGTTTTGTTCGGCAGCAGCTCCAACTATTACTGTTTAAGTGGGAAAACAAAATTTCAATCAGACTGAATTTTTTTTTCCCACATAAATAGTAAAATTCAAGTCAAAATTTTCATAGTCCATTTCTATTTCCCTTCCTTTCAGCCCGCCGAACAGGACCTAAATGAAATATTGATTGTATATATAAATAATTATTAAATCGGGAATTGTGAGTTTATAGGTAATAAATGAGTTCTAATGCAATTATGATTTTTAGTATGAAAATAGTGGGTTTGTTGTCATAATTGCCATTTTATTTTTAAATTACAGTAGGCATGAAAAACTTAAAACTTTTGGACCATATTAATTTTAGTTCTTTACATGTTACTATTTGCTCTTTTTTGCGCATATAATGCTGGATAAGTTAGAACTTGTAACTTAAAAATAACAATAAATTCACAAAAGGTGGGTACCTATTGAGCAGAGGTGGAGGTAAAGAGTAAGTATGGGCTCAATTTACCCCAATTTTTTTTTTTTTTTATATATTTATATATTATTTTATATATAATCTAGAGTACAATGACAAAAAAACTGTAAAATTAACTTCTATTCTCCATAAGAAAATTTGATATTATTAATTTTTATAGTTCGAAAGTCTGACTTTATCTCTGTTATTAAGCATTATATATCCATCACCAAACAATTTAGTTAAATATTCCTCAAAAGAACCCGAAAATGCATTTAGCAAATAATTGTATCCATAAAAGTAATTATAGTCAATACTTGCATTTTTAGTGTTATAAAAGCTAGGTTCTAGAATATATTTACATTGCCCAAGGGCTTCCAATCAAAAAAAAAAAAAAAGAGAATATATTTACAGCACGTTGCATGTGTCATTTAATTTATATTATATAATTAGCTATGCAATTTCAGATCATAAAATTATCAAACTAACATTTATTCTACAATACATCTATACTCAAAGAAAAACATAATATTATATTCATTCTAAATGATACATTAACTATACGCAATAAACAAAAAATGCTAGCATATTTTTACAGTGCATAACAACAGTGTGCATCGTAAAATAATGGACATTATTTTTCAAATATTATCAAGGAATTACAATATAATTTATTTAGTTTAATCCTAATCGATACATTTATTTATCTGTCTAAAATAGTTATAGTTATTCCTTTTCAGCACATTGTGATTAATCAATTCATGCATGATTATTTCAAGTCATAAAATAATTAAAACTCACATATATTCTTCAAATATTATTATTACGTAGTCAATTATTTGAGATAATTCTAAACGGATAAAAATAATTTAGCACATAATGATTTTTTAATGCATATCTAACCCATTATATAATTGTATATATAATTATTTTTAATTAATTCAGGACTCATTTCGAGTCATAATATCTTTATAAAATGAATTAGTCTTTAAATATTAATTAATACATAGAAAAAAATTATTTGAGTTATTTAAAATAATAAAGTCATTTTACACAAATAGAGTGATTTTATAAATTCAAGGCACCTTTCGAAGCCATGAAATCATTAAAACATAAGGACAAATTGAGCGAACAAAAAGTAGTGGCGATTATATATTTTTGTTTGTAGTAATAAATTAATGGCATGCATGTTAAGTAAATTTAATTAATATTATGAAAATGTACCTGTGGAATTGACATATATTTGACTGATAAAGACTTAATTTTAAAATTTGAATAAAAAGTATCTAATAAGAACAGGGTTTGATTGGAAATTAATTTTAAAATCTTGGTAATATTTTTAAAAAGCCAAAAAAAATCCAAATAGTGAAAATATCTCATTCCCTTTGAATATCATTATAAATATTTTTGTTTTATCATTTGATTTACCATATATAGTAAATTTCATGTTATTTGATGGATTTTAAAACTTAAATCAAGTTCATCAAATTTTATTTATAATTATCATTATCATCAAGTAAAAGACTCCTCACGTATAAATTAATAATTATCATCAACCTGCTTCTGATATTTTTGCAATTCAAACAGTGTCCCCAGCGTTGTCCCTTTCGGTGATGCAAAGACAAAAACAGCCTTGTGTAAACGTGGCGAGCTATGGAAGAGCTATTTGCTGAATGGGAGGCAAAGTGGACCCACAAATACAGAGTTCTGAGCTGGCAATGGATCTACTTAGGCCCCATTTTGTTAGCCTAACCTGTCAGGTGGACCCCAAAGTCTCTCTTCCAAGCATCTATTTTTCCATCTCTTCTTAACATGAGTTCGGATTGTCTCCAGTCAATAATTATTGGAGAGGTCCCGTACAGTAGTAGCCTACAGTCAATTGAAATTGATCTCTGCCAAAAAAGCTGTTTACACTTACAGTGACATGACATCCACACAATTATTCAAACATATCAATCATTTAAGTGCTCAAAGTTATCCAATATATACTTTGTTTATGATTTATTCAGCTGCTTTACTAAATCACAAAAATAATTAGTTATGTTGAAGTTTAATTTTACTCACTAAAGATATCTTCATGGATGTATATGACCAAATCTACAGTTAAAATAGAACTGGTTAGTTATTCTTCTAGTTTTGACAATTTAATCATGCATATTGAATATTAATTGAATTTTTATAAAAAAAAATTTATATATATAGTCCAACACTAATGAAATACTTCATGTGTACTTCAAACCAGTGATTAGAATCTCACTTCGTGACTATGAAAACTTAAGTCAAAATCTCAATAACTACAATATGTATTTTACGTTTCAACTCAATAATTAAAACTTTCAATTATGTTCTTATCATTATCACTTTTTTTTGAAAGAAAAAAAAAGTAGTAAGATCGAAAGTGTTCACTCGGAATCGTCTGAGTCAATTCATTATTTGTGTGCTTGATTTGTATGAATATTAAAGCAATGTGTATGAATTATGCAGCAATATCAAATAGTTTCGATCAAATATCAGACCGATTGATATTCACTTATCATCACAAACAGTAAGGAGTCTGCATTGCTTGCCTTGCATTCACTCAAAAGAGCATCTTTTGAGTAAATAGATATCAGACGTCCGTTTGTAAACGGAGTCTGTCCATCCGTCCCTTCTAAAACATAAGGGGGTTATCAATATTAGTGCAGATTTAATTTGTACGAATCTCAAAACTGATCGGACAATTTAATGCAAAAGATGCGAATTCCACAGTAAGAGCGCTGAAAATTCTATTAACGGAAATAAAACGCAGGCCTCCAATTGGAAGAAAATTGAGACAGTCCAACAAACCTTAAAACTCGAGGCCAATGATCGTGACCGTTCATTGATAAATGGGACAGATCCACCTAGTCATGCCGGTTTGACCTCTCCCGTCGCTGATGGGGATGTTAATTTTGGATCCTTTTGCTTATCCGGATCAATAAAAAATATATTCGCTCTCAGCTTAGCCCTCAATATACCATTTCATCCATACGAAACAATAGTGGCAAACTAATCATGATATATAGTTTATGAGGAGGGATCAAATGACATCATTTTTTGGTAATATGGAATGACACCGTTCATTTTCAAAGTCCAAACAGTCGATCCAAACCGTTCAACTTGATGAATATGTTAAAATGTGCTTGCAGATCAAATTTTACGTTTTTCTGAATCTTTTTTGGGTTTATTTAGAGGGGTTCAAAAATTCAACGGTCTGAATATAGCGATTTTGTTAAATACTTAATAAATAGTAAAAAAATTCAGAAAAATGTAAAATTTGATTTCCAAGTTACTCTTAATATATTAATCATATTGAATGGTTTGGATCGACTATTTGGATTTTGAAATTTCGAAAATGGACATTATCACACAATGTCACCAAAAAAGTGGTGTAATCCGATCCCTCCTCATAGTTTATACTTACATTGTTGGAGCTTTTTCTCACAAGGATTATGAGAGATCAATAAATTATGTACCACGGAGAAAAAGAAAATTGCGTTCGTAATTGGATGATTGGTACTTTGAATAAATAATTAATATGAGACATTGCCAAGCATTCATAATTGAATGATTTTAATGTATATATGTTTCGTTGTGGTATATCTATTAATATATATATTTCTAAATTCACATCTAAATTCAGTGTTATTCTAAATATATAGCAGAGTTGTTATCATATATTTCTAATAATCAATATTAATATTTAAAAAAATACCAATAACGTCTGAAAACACATTTAATTGAGCAAAACTAGAGTGTGATATGCTTTGCTGAGCACACCTCCAAATGACTATCGGATTGACTCCGAACTACAAATCTAAACCGTTGAGCAAAACTAGAGTGTGATGTGCTTTGGTAATGTATATATGTACTTCGTGAGTTATTCATATATATGCAAAATTTTTAAAATTTCAAATTCATTTAACACATGATAAAGTTGTCAAAATAATGAACATTTTATAAATTATTTTTTTATGTATTAATTTTTCATCATTGTTTTAACCACTTGACCATGTGCTAAATTAATTTGAAACTTTAAAAATTTTGCATGTACATGCATGCATCACTCACGAAATACTTAGATTTCAACGGTTTAGATACGTACGTAGTTCGAAGTCAATCCGATAGTTATTTGGAAGTGTGATCATCAACCCCTCTTGATGAGCACATTACACCTTAGTTTTGCTCCATTTAATTAGTTTAACATACAATATTGGCTACTCTACTTCCATAAATATATGTTCTCATATGGTTATCAAAGTAGAGTAGCCAATCTCTCTCTATATATATAATCTAACATGTCATTTAAAAAATATTGTTTACATGTATATGTTATTTGTTATGTAGCCTAGATTTTTTATATGCAAAAACAGATTATTTATATGAATTTTTTTTATTCTCTTATTTACATTTTTGTTGCAATATACGGACACAATACTAATATATAATTACCTATCTAGACTTGAATGGTCCACTTTTAAATGTACGTATTAGCACGTATATCTCTCTATCCGAATCCATCTTAGTATTAAAATAAAATATAAAGTATGTGATTCAAAATTGGAACCAAATTTTTTTAGGTAAGGGTATAATTATAGTGGTACTATTCAGATGCTACCTTCTCGAATATATATAGAGAACTTTTAGGCCTTACCGATATAATATAAAATTAATTTTCTTAGTTTGAATAATATTTTAAATAATGCATTATAAAAGATGGATATATATACACTAATAAAATAAATGAAAGGTGGGTTAGGGACAAATTAAGAAAAAATAATTGGTTGACATAAAAGAGAATATTAATTAATTAATTAATTAAGGCATTACTACTGTGCTTGTACATGGTTCATATAGGATAAGGGATCTTTGTAATTCATTGGATTTAGACTGATTAATAAAAGTTGACATGGGCAATTGGGCATGGCCCCTAATACAAACTCTAACTGATGTCTAGTTGGAGATGGCTGGTTCTGTGTGTATTAAGCATCTCTAGTGTCGTTTGCTTGACTGTACGATGCTAACTCCAGGAAACTACAAATCTGACCTCCATTTCTCAGAGGGGAAGTACAGGACTCAGTATGGTGGTTTCTAATACTTTTGGATTTTCTATCTTGGATTATATGTATTATATAGGTCATAAAAATGAGAAAAAAAAAATTATAGGTACATCATTTACTTGTTCAATTAATAAAACTTGTAGAATTAATTAGCTAGCTAGGTGATCAAGTGGTGGGGGTTCCGGGTCAACATTAATAATTGGAAATCCAAAATAATAATTTTAAAGAAAAATCCAAGTTGTTGAATTTGCTGAGCACCTAATGAAAAATTGTAAAATATATATAGGGAACAATTAGAATTTGCTATTTGAATTTCATATTTTTGAACTATTGATGAACAAACACAACTTTGAAGTCATGGAGCACCTGTAGTTACTGAATTAAAGTACAAAGCTCAGTATGGTGGATTATAATACTTTTGGATTTTCTATGTTGGATTTTATAAATAGATAGAAGTTCATGAGAAAAAACTTATATGCACATTATTTACTTCATTACTTGTTCAATTAAATAAGGGATATTGTAGACTTAGCAGGTCAGGTGGCATGGTGGGGTCATATAATAATTAGAAATCCAATTTAATAATTTTAAAGAAAAATCCAAGTTGTTGATTTTGCTGTGCACCTATAAATTGTAAAACAAAGGAACAATTGGAATTTTTTATTTGAATTTCATATTTTGGAACTATTGATGAACAACCACAACTTTGAAGTCATGGAGCACCTGTAATTAGTGAAATTATACTCTGACATTTAGTATGGTACTGTGCTCTCTGACAAGACAACTAATTAACTAGTCTGTGTGTGTGTGTGTGTGTGTGTGTGTGTGTGTGTGTGTGTGAAGGGGAGGTACTACAGCCAACTTGGATAAAGAAGAAATGCATGCTAGCTAGTAGTTCTGTACACTGTATATAGCACAGTAACCATTTTGGTCTTATGTAAAAACCCTAAGCAGTACTGTTTAAAGCATGTCGACCGATGTAAATCCAGAATTAATTCGTGCTACATGAAAAAGTATTGTGTTTCTAATCTCTTAACAGTATATACATTATTTATTATAGAGAACTAGATATAAGTGCATTCTGTGTGAGAGATCTCAGATTTAAAACAAAGTGTCGGTTACTAGAACAATAGGAAACCTTTGACTCTCACTTCATACTTCACAGTATTATTTATTATGTTATTTATAGTTTAATTTTTAAAATTTCAAAATTTCAATATTAAATTATTGATCATTGTTGAGGATGTTTTGATATTTAATTAATAAGCCCACAATCAGATTTGATATGACACAACCAATTCAAATGCATTAAATTATATAATTTTTAGCTTACCTTTATAAATTATTATTATTATTATTATTATTATTATTATTATTATTATTATTATTATTATTATTATTATTATTATTATTATTATTAATTATTATTATTATTTCTTATTTTTAAGAGCAAACTTTTAGATGCATGTATGGCGCCCACATGCAACTCTGCTTGTCCTGATCTAATCCAATTTAGTTAGGTCTAAATTTCAAGTGAGATAGGGAATAATACACAAGCCATGCAATACAGGCATTGTCTATATTCTAAGTTAAGGCAAGTTGGATGTACTAGCTACTGATGATTATAATGTTTCTTCCTCTTCACTACTTTGCAGCATGCATACATATATACATATATACCTTAAATATAGCCTATATTATCTTTGCTTTCTCTTGTTTTAATTTAATTAAACAACTCCCTTTTCATATAAGCTACCTCCCCATGTGCTCACCCATAGTGGTGGATCATTCCACATGAAAGACAAAAGAAATAATGAAACAAAAAGAGAAAAAGTGTACCTTTAATTTGTTGAGAGAAGAAACGTTGCATTGTTGAGAACATTTTTTGGATATAATCAGCTCCACTAAAGGATTTCAACCATCCATTTCAGATCACAAGATGTAGATTTGCTTGGTACTCTCCAAATGTGTGTGAGCAATTGGAGAGGATCCGAACCAAAATAAAGGGCCTTGTTATACAGAGCAAAAGTTGTGCCTTAAGTTTGAGAGCGACAAGTGCAAAGATGCTGCAAAGAAGAGGTCTTTTAAAGTTGGCTTTGCGTTGCAAAAAAGATGCAAAACTTTGATAACACCTTTATTAAATGGTACAAGATTCTAGACTTCTTTAATAGGAGTCTGTTAAACTTGTCTTTAACTGATGCAGTGTTTTATGTTTTTATTAATTAGAACAATCGTAGTCCATGCGCATTCAAGTTTTACTTGCATATTTTATCTTAACATGCATCTAAAATAATAGTCATCAATTTTTAAAGAATAAATTGCATGTTTTTTTAAACAAGAAAAATTGTATCATAATTTTTATCTTCAGATCTATGTATATATAATGCAGTCTATTTTTAATCATTTGCTAGCAAAGTAAACTAAAAAGATGTACACTTTTTCAATAAAAAGGAAAAAAATACTAATTTTATCAAGTTACAATTTTATCCATAAGATCATTAATTGAGATGTATATTTAAATAGGATATACATAAATTTTTTTATGCACACTAGAATTACCCATCATAAAAAGAATAAAATGCATTAGCTTTGTAAGTAATTAACATAAAGTTAATTATATAATAATTTCAAAATTAATTCTTGGCAAGCCCAATTTAATAGTGCAACCGATGTAACTTAAATTGAATACTAAAATTTCATCAAGGTGCAACAAGTTTCCTATTTCATCAGATATTCACATTTTTTTTATTTTTTTATTTTTTTGTCATTCAGATATTCACATTTTAATACAGGTATATTGGCATAAGATATCTACTTCCAAAGATTCATCCTTGAAATGTATCACAGGTAATTTTTCACTGGTTTCAAAATGCACACTTGGCCATGCTACATTATGCATTTAAAATATACTAAAATGCACACTAGTGAGAACTGAAATGAACATTTTTTTTTTTATTTCTATTCAAAATAGCTACCAGCTAAGAGCTGTCAACATGCATTTTAACAATTGTCAACAATCATTTTAAATTCATATCTAAGATGCATTATCTGAGATCCTCAAAATATATACACAATTATCTAAACATAAAATAATACTCATCTAAACTAAAATACACATTTTTCAAGTTAAATTTCAAAATACATTGTTCAAATTACTTAAAATACATATACTTGTTAATTAGAACCGAAATAAACATTAATTTGTTTGAAAGCTATCCGTCTATACATTTTATTGCTGAAGGTCTAAATTTTGGATGTGCATCGATATTTTCAAATAATTGGTCCGATCAGATATCCAGTGTACGTACTAAGTGTATAATTTGGCTTACAAACTCATTATTAGTAGTGCCAACTGCCAACAATTTTATATATAGTACAAAGGTACCAGCTGACTAACATCCAGTCAATAATTTATTGAGCTTTTTCCTTTTCTTTTTCACTTTTGTCTCTGTTATATTCTTTGTTCTTATCTTTGTGCCCACAAGTCAAGTTTTAAGCAAAGAATTGGGGTTGGAAATATAAGAAAGAGCAGAACACTATATACAAGCAAATGCAATTAATTAATTCCAGTACATACATGCTATAGCCAAATGTATGGGATAGTGTTTTCTTTGTACCAAAGCTATTTGGGAAGTGCATGAGTGTAAAGGCTTGTTAGGAACTCCTTTTCTGAAAAGGCATTGTGTGACCACAAAGAGACTAAAAGCATTCCATGTGATGCCAAAACACAACAAGGATAGTCAAAAATTAATTGCATCTTTTTCATTTCAAATCATTATTTACATGAAATTCCTTGTTTTGTTAGTTTGCATGATTGTTGAGATTTTTCTTGGGGTGTTGTTCTTAATTAAATCAATGCTTGATTTAGATAACTATTTGAATGATATGATGTAGTACAGGAATTGAAGAGAAAGGAAATTCCATGTTCCAGGTACTACTATCCAGAAAATGCCGACCTCTGTCATTCAAACAAGAATTGACTCCTCAACTATAAATGTTTTCTAAATAAAAGAAAACAAAATTTTGAAAGAGGTAGTTAATTAAAACAAATAAGAAAGATAGAGATGCGTACAACGACCAGATAATTAATCATGTGATTAGGTTACAAAAGTGTAAAGGTCCTTGGCAGCAACTGAGCATAACTAATTTCTTCTACTAGAGTCAAAAGGATGCAATGTAGCTTTCAACCTAACTAATGTAGCTTATATATTGGAGGGTTATTAAATTATTATCAAGAAATCCATTATTATATTTCTGGTGGACTTGATTGATTCCTCTCTATTGTCCTGAGCAACTTTAATTTTGGGCCGGGCCGGACTTTTGTATAGTAGCTTAACAGCGTAAATTAGGAACTTTGGGCCGCGCTTGTTTTCATGGGCATGTATTAAATTGATTTGACTTAGGTTAAATATATTGACAAATCTGATTTTACTCTATACAGCGCACGATTAATAGAGTCAAGACGAAAATGTATGAGGCTGGTGCGCTGTATGATGCTATAACATACAGAGACCTTGACCCAAAAATTATCCAGGCCTTCCATATATGGGCCGGGCCATTATTAAAGCTAATCAAATTCCGACAAAAGGTGACTTGAAGCGTAAACCTATGCTGGCTTTGTGCAGAATCCATGGACAATGTTCTCTCATTTTGCCCCAAGGTTAAGCAGCAGCACATTTTATATTTTATTTCTACAATGCGTTGACGGGTTTTGGATCCTTGTATGAAAGTCAAACAAAAAAAATAGACCGGGTCCACGGGTCCATGTATTCTTGTCTCCAGCTGGTGTTTTTGAATGCGAACAAAACAAAGAATGCGAAGAAAGTCTGTCAGTATTTACACAACCCATTCTTCTTCAGTGGTATCTCGCTCTTCCTATTTTTATTTGTCCCATGTTTCAATTTATGCATCGACTTCATATACCATCATATAAATTTGGAAAAATCAAAGGGTTATAGGCACAACTGTGGCTCCTTTTGGCATCCCCACCAACAGTTTTTCCTTCTATAAGCTTATACATTATGGTACGATTCTATCAGCAAAGAAAGAGAGCCTGTCTTGCATCCTTTAATTAATTTTTCTTTTCATAATTGTAACACTTTGTATATATAGGAAAAGGCAGCGGATTGGACCTCCGGGACAGGGAAAGAAGGACGCGAAGAGGTCGAATATATCCTCAGTAGCTCAATGAATACGGATGACAATAATCAAATTAATGTTCCGGTGAAAGTTCATTGGAAGCCGGCAGTGCATCCAGTCGAGCCCTTAAACGAGGATCAGCCTGCCAAATTCCCGATGCCGCCTATTTCTCTTTCAATGGTGTGCATCTCTCTCAACCCTGGCTAAATTTGATCATTAATGCTTACAATTTAGCAGGATTTTCCAGTATTTTACTAAGTTTAGCATCACATAGCTTTGTTAAGCCTGACATATAGCATTTTATGTCAATGATAAAAATTTAAACCTTTGTCGATAATCACTATAAGGGACGAAATACAAGGTCTTATATTTTACTTTATTTGATATTATTGTAATTATTTATCTCCAATCAGCATCTTGTCATAATGAAAAATATTGAAATAATACAACTCGGTATGGGCCTTCTTGTCCGTCGACCATGCATATTAAAAACATTCATGCATGCCTGAGATTTGAAGAAGATCTTTTATATCTTTTATTTATCACAATTAATTATCTTTGCCAGATTACTTTACCAAAACGAGAAGGAACTAGTCCCTAAATCCTCTTAGATAAGAATTTTCGATTTGGCCCTTGTTGACTGGAAATTAATCATTTGTTATGTCTCTCTTTAAATTATTCTTACAAACTTAATTGGCTAATTATCTAATGTGTCCTTCTATTTTTTTATTATTATTATTATTTTCTCTTGGGATGAATGAAGGAAGAACGTGGAGCAGAACCCAGCTCAAAACAATTACAAAGCGAGGCCCAACACAAAATGAAGGATGCAAAACAAAAAATAAATCTTGGATCAGCCAAGGACGGTGAAAGGCCTATTCAGTCTCCACATAGCTCAAAAGGCCTATATAAGAGTTCTCTATATTCAAATAAATTTCATTAGCAAAGTATCAAGTATGATAGTTTGACTTCGATTTATTTATTCATATATTAACTTCTTCATGAGAATTTACAAGCAGGAAAATATCCAGTCGAATTTTTTTTCTCTCTCGTATGTACTATGTTATTTTGTATGTAACTTTTAAAGGCCTGCATCACTATAGGTGTGTAGGGGTCCGAATCCCCGAAAGTAACTCATTTTTTGGGTTTGGGACCGAGACCGTCCGATTTGAAGCCGTCACTTGAAATTACATCGGAATTTGGATTCATTGCTCGGAATGTGTGTGCTCCACTTGGGATGGATTATCAAAGATTCAAATCGAACGGTCCAGATCTAAAATCCAACTTTTGAGTTACTTCACTGGATCCGAGCGCGGTGTATAGGAGCAAGGTTCAAAAATATTGAAGGATTGGACAAAATTTTAAGATGAAACATAATTATATAATAACTTTTAAATCATAAGTATATATTTGTAATTTTGAAAGAAAAAAATTATATCGGTGTAGGAGCAAAGTCACAAAAATATTATAGGATTGAACAAAATTTGTAAATTGGGACATAATTTACAAGGAAATATCTCTAGCTTTCAATATAAATTATATTTTTGTAAATTAAGAACCCTGTTGATAGTATTTCAAGCAATCTCAAAACTTGAAGTCAACATGGAAAAATCAGAATTAATCATTTCAAGAGAATTAAAAAAAATGGTCGCAACGCCTAATAACATTTTTGGGTTGCAAAAATGGTATTTTTTTTCTAAACAAAGTATAATATTATCTGACAAAAAATTATCAAAATGGCGTATCTATCACTAATTCATATACTAATAAGTAAGAGATAGGCATTAAAATTATTATCAATAGCGGAAAGATTGACTCTTCTCAATGCAGTTTTATCGTCAATTCTCACATACTTCATATCAGCCTTTAATCTGCCAATATGGGTTATCAAATAAATTGACAAAATAAGAAGAAAAAAATGCTCTGAAAAGGTGTGGAAAATTGATTCACACACTATTAGTTCGGTTTCATTGATTTCACAGCTTATATCAAGATCAAATTAATGGATCGTTACTTTTCGAATTTTCTATGATCAAGACATGCTACAATTTTCGAAAATTACTGGAATCAAATTATTGATTTGATCTTATCCAGGAGCGGATTTTAGTGTACTACAATAGAACTAAGCCACTGCATGATTCTACTTTTTTTTTAATTATGTATATTAAAATTTAATTGATCTTTTTAATTTTTCCTTCTTTAAGTACTTATATACTTCAGTCACTCTTATAAAATATCAAATATTTGCTTATAGTGTGTGGTTAAAGTTGTTGATGAGGTTGTAGATAAAATTGAGTTCAAATCTCATGTTTCTTACCTACTACATTATTAATTTTTACATTTTATTTTTCAGTCTTTTTCAAAATTTTCTAATTTTCTCGTCTATTGATAAAAAAAAAAAAAAAAAAAGTCTTCCCCCCGCTGTGTAGGAAACTTAATAAAACAGAGAAACAACAAGAAAAATTTATATATATGCCAATCATAACTTCATTAATTAAATATTTATCTATCAAAACTTTAAATTTAGTTATTTCTCTATTCAAATCCATTCATTTTATTATATTCTCATTTTGTGATTTAATCAATTAAAACACTAATTAATATTAATAAACATAATAAAATTACATTTTTGTCCTTATCCATTCCTTCCCTTTATTAATAACCATTTCTATCCTTTCTCAATAACAAGGGGTGAAATTTTGATCCTTCTCAGCTCTTTCCCTCTCACTATTTTTTTGTGTGTAAAGATTGAAGGTCAAGCCATTCAACTATTTTAATATTCTTGTTATTACAACAAAGAATTTTCTCCATCCAGATTTCGAACCCATAACCTATCATATAAAAATATTGTGACTTTGCCACTAAACCAAAGACTAGTTCTTCTTTCTCTCTCACTATTGTATTTAGTTTTATGTTTTTGAATTTAATTACATGATCTCCCAGGCACCGAATATGTTAAAGTATTTTGTGCGTACGTACCATTACAAGAACCATATTATGAGTAAAAACTAAAAACAGAGAAGAGGTTTTCAGCATTAAAATGCACTATACTAACATAGTAACATGAATAGCAATATTTCTTTGATTATCAAAACATACCCTCATGACCTCATATAGTACAGAAGACTTTTTGAATAAATAGTGCAGAAGAAGTTTTCAGCATTGTTTTAGCCTATTGCTGTGGTGCCTTTTCTGTTTAACAATTTTCTTTGATTTAATTTCTTATTGTTATCATTATTATATTTCTAATCTTATTTTGATATAATATAATATCTTTATCATATATGCTTATTATCAGGAGTGCAACTAGAAATATTTGATGAATGACTAAAATTAAAATGCACAATGTGATGAGTGAGATTTGAACTTGTGTCCTCTCAGATAAAGTTTTAACTACAAATAAATATTTGATGTTTGTTGAGAGATACTGAACTATATATATATATATAATATTTAAAAATAAATAAAATTCAATTAAATTTCAATATACATAATTAAAATTTTCACTTGTAAACATTTCTTCCGTATGTAACTAATCATTGTGAAATGTGAATATTGTAACCAGTGCTCCTCTCTTTTGCTTCAAAGAAGTTTCTTATTGTAAACTTAGATCAATTTGCTTCAAAGAAGTTTCCTCAATGACATACAACTTCCGAAGATAAGTTTTTCTTTAGTGCAAAATCCAGAGTGATAAGAAATTCAAATGTATGAAAATTGCGGCTGAATTCATTGAAGTGTCCTTTCAAAATAACTAAATACCATGGAGAAAGAGAGAACCAGCAATTAACGAGCTACAGGAATGAGATATCTGCTAAAGTAAAAAGTGATTATTCATGAGGATACACTAATAGAAAAGTGTTTTTACTGAGTGTGTTGGTATTACCAATAAGAGTATCCGCGAAGATATCCTCGCAAATACTGTTCTATTGTTGTAATAAGAGAAGGAAGAGATGAGGGTACGTAAAAATGTCTTTTTTATTTTTTATGAGTCTTAATTAGTATTTTTAATTGATTAAATTATAAAATAGAGATATAAATAAAATGAACAAGTTTAAATGGGGCAATAGTTAAATTTAAAATTTTGATGGATAAATATTAAATTGATGAAGTTACGATGGACATCTATCTAAATTTCTCATATAACAATATACGTCAATTTATTGCTACACTTTTTTTTAGTGGTGTGTACAGTGTACTCTTCTTTTCCCCTGTCCAAAATTTCAGATGTTTTGTCTTCCAACTTCTCGTCTTTTATTGAGACTTTGGGACTTGCTATATAATCATAATTAAACAAGTGTTGACCCATAAAAAAGAAAGAAAAAAAGGCCCAACAATAAGTTAAAAATATGTACCTTCTCCACAATTCTCTCCTCTTATCCACAGAATGTGCGCTTTTGACAATAATATTGATTAATGGACATTTAAGGTATAGAAGGTTCCGACAACGAGCATGCACGTTACAAACACTAATGAACAAAATTATGACTACAAGTCTACAGTCTCTAACTTTTGATTGAGTGATTTTGGGCGAATATTTACGCGTTAATTAATTTTTGATCCCAGTTAATTGGGAATATAGTGAAGGTGATGCGGTCCAGTGGTGAAGCTAGGAATTTTATTAGGGGTAGGCACAAAAAAAAAAAAAAAAAAAAAAAGGAACTGATCGATTGGAATCCGTGATAATCTATTCAAAGTGGAGCGCACACATCTCGAGAGATGAATTTGAATCGCGAAATAATCTCGAGCGACGGATTCGAATCGGATGGTCTCGATCCAAAACCCAAAGATTGGGTTGCTTTAGAGGATCCTGACCCCTCCGTGCAATAGCTCAATATTTGAATTTTCAAAATTCTAACGGTCCAAACCGTTCAACATGATCTCCATATGAATATGTACTTGCAAACCAAATTTTATATTTTTTAGAATTTTTTTACTACTTTTTTAGAATTTTTAGATCAAGTATATATTTATATGAGGATCATGTTAAACGGTTCAGATCGACCATTAAGATTTCAAAAACTCAAATATTGAACCGTTGCACACAGGCTCTTTATGCTATGCGTAGCATATTAGCATGCATATATATATATATATATATATATATATATCTTTGAAAAAATTATGGATTTAGGCTTACCTTTGGTACGCAAATTATTTTGCTTGACGCTTCTTGGGACACAAACAAACGAGGTGGCTGGGGTGCGGTGTACTACAACCATATGGGCAATGTCCGACAAGTCCAATGTGGTTCTATGTATGCTGAAGATCCTTTTTATGCGGAGGCAAAGGGACTGCTGAATGTGTTACAAAGCTGTCAATTACAGGGACTGGTACAAAGGGGGGAAACTACGCATATCTTTTCTAACTGCAAAACATTGGTTATGGCAATACAATGCAATGAGCTGGCTGACCTACCATCTTGGAGGGCTTCTGAAACAGTCGCACAGTGCATACTAATCTTGCAGCAGTGGGGAGAGGCATGTTCTTTGCAGTATATCACAAGGACAGCGCTAAGTGAACCGCATAAACTGGCAAACATGGCATGAAGGAATGGAACGGAATTCAATGGCAACCCATGGCAAGGTGACAGAATGGGGATAACTATAACCTCAAATCTGGATGGAGAGTGGTTTCAAATCAGCAACTAAATGGCGGTAGGAGACTAGAACAAGTTGCTGGTATTTTAAGGGCTTGGCCTTTTTTAGGATTTCTTATATTATTTATAAACTTATTAGGATCTCTAATTATCTTTATTTTCTGCAATTTTAGATGTAGGTTAGGTAGATTAATTTAAATTATCATCCCTTTTTGCGAATGCATTCAACCACATTGATGCATGGGATCGGTACCAGAATAGTTCTTATTGTTTTTCTTTTTTCAAAGTTCATTCTGTAACTACCCAAAATTTTGGGTTTTCTAGTAAATTCAACGCCTAAGGGCTTTTCACTAAAAAAAAAAAAAAAAGATCTGAACTTGGCATTTCAAATTTTGCTTGGCTTAGGAAAGATTTAAAATGGTGGATGTAAATCGATTTGTCATACAATGATTCAGTCAACGAAATATTTCACTTATTATAAATATAAAATAGAACACTTTCATGGAACATTTTTTTTCTTTTCATAAAAGCATGATCCTACTTAAATATTTATTTGAATTTAATTATTCATGCATAGTTCAGTTGTTCCATAAATATACTCGGTTAAAAAAAGAAAAAAAAAATTTCAAGGGTAGGTAAGTGTCCACCCCTGTGATACACTACCCACAGTGTTGTTTTAATTCTCTAGTTTGTGTGCAGTATGAAGTTAAAACGACTCTGTTAAAAAATTTACCCGATGATGGAAGGTTTGATGAGTTTCATATAGAATTCAGTTTGATATCTGGTAAGAATTGTTTATCTATAGTAGTATGCAATTTTATCTATATGAATTTTAAAGTTATTTGTACGAATTTTGATCTAACAATAGAATCAGTGTGGTTTAATTTTAATCCTAGCCGCCGACCCACTAATTAGGACGACCATTTCTTATATGTTACTCGTATCAACCAATCGTTTCTGTCGGATCTCACGAAATATTTTGAATACGAGTCAAAACAATATAAAAAACTCACATATCTGAAAAAAAAAAATGGGGTTTAATTTTTTTTTTTTTTCTATTATTGCTTCAGATTGAATTACCCAAAAGACTATTTAAAAATATTACCGTATGAAATTCATACAAGATATAGAAAGGGGCTGACAAATTTTATACAACCATAATAATTTTTCATGAGGTTCGGTGCTTAAATCCGATTTTCCTATTTTTTTTTCTCAGTTTGGGCATTTAGAATTATTATTTTACAACATTATAACATGGAATTCATGCAATGATTTCTAGAAGTCTGAAAGTACTCATCCTTGATCAAATTTTCCATGAAGTTTGGGTGCTTGCAACTTATTTTTCCATTTTTTTTTTAAATCGGTTGCATGATTTTCAGAGCATCATATAATTAAAAATGTAAGTTTACAAGCATCATATAATTAAAAAATCATGCATGATTTTCAGAGGTATAAAAAATGGTTTACCCAAACCTTAATTTAAAATTTCTTGTGGTTCGGTGTTTTCAAAGAAAATCCTATTTTTAAACCTCAGTTTAGGATTCTAAAAATGCAATAGTTTTCAGTGGTGTCAAGAGAGTTCAATAAATTTATTTTAATTTTTCAAGAGACTTTGTGTCTTAAATATAGGATTGTAAATGAGCTGAGTTTAAGCGAGTTACATCCAATTTGTGCTCAACTCATTTAGTAAATGAACGAGTCAACTCGAGTTGGGATATCAATAGCGAGTTGTAAAGCCAACTCGAATTCAACTTATTTCCTACTCAAGTTAGCTCACAACTCGTTTATAACTCATTTGACTAGTCAATTTTTTTAGTTATAGTTACGTACTAGTAAGAGATTATTTAAACCAGAACAATTCAAATGATTTAGTAAGAGTTTATCTAAATACAAAAAATTCAAACATAATTAATAAGACAACTAACAAAATAAAAAATTCAAACAACAGCTTATGAGTTATTTAGAAGGGCATGGGGCTTATTGTCACGAATTTTGTGTAATTCGAGTTGTTAATGAGCGAGTTGAAATATGCTCAAACTCAGCTCATTTATTAAACGAGTCAGCCAACTCGAGTTAGAACTGACTCAAGTTGTAAATGAGCGAGTTAAAGCGAGCACTTAGCGAGCGAGTTACGAATTTGAGCAATTTTGTATAGCCCTACTAAAACTATCTTTCGTATTGATTTAATCTAAAATAAATCATGAAATGTTGTTTTAGTTGTTTGAAATTTCTAAAGTCACTTCATGAATTATACAATATTATGGCATAAAAAATTCATGAAATAACTCCTAGAAGCAAGGTTCTAAATAGCACACGATAGTGGCGCTATAGTGTCGTTATAGTGATTTCAGACCATAAAAACTATGGCACTATCAGTGCTATTTTGCACTATAGCGGCACTATATGGCCATAGCGCCATTTTTTTAACCATACCGCTATGACGCAATAAACACTATTTAAACATTTGCCTAAAAATCTTAAAATGGTTCTTCAACCTTATTTTTTCGTTATTTAAAACTATCCGGTCATTTTTTTTAATACCCAAAATAAAAAAACAAATTTACCAAACTAACCAATCTTTTGATTTTTTTTCTTTATATCTATCCATACCGCCTGGCATATTGGCGATCCAGATCTGTAATGAATAGCCAGGTGGTGGGGCGGTCCACTAGGAGACCTGATTGCCCACAGCTCGAGTGGTCCACTAGAAGACTCAAATTTGAACTTATATTTAATGGGTAACTTATATTAATCTAAACCGCACATGGGTAACTTATATTAATTTGGGCCGTCGGTTAAAGGATTTTCATTCAATTGACTTCTCTGAAAATAAAATTCTCTAGGTTCACAAAGCTCTTCGTAACCTCAGACATCGCTCGCAGAGGCTACTGCCCCCATGCCACCCCCGCATATTCCTAGAATCAGGCCCACATACATAACACTAGGGGGTGGCAGGGGGGCAGCAGCCCCCTGCGAGTGGTGTCTGAGGTTACGAAGTGAGCTCGGAGAATTTTATTTTCAAAGAAGTCAATTGAATGAAAATCTTTTAACCGACGGCCCAGATTAACATAAGTTACCCATTAAGATGTGCGGTTCAGATCAATATAAGTTACCTATTAAATATAAGTTCAGATTTGAGTTTCCTAGTGGACCGCCCGGGTTGTGGGCGGTCAGGTCTTCTAGTGGACCGCCCCACCACCTGGCGGTTCACTACAGATCTGGACCGCCAGTATGCCAGGCGGTCTGGGTAGATATAAAATAAAATTAAAAGATTTGTTAGTTTGGTAAATTTGTTTTTTATTTTGGGTATTAAAAAAAATGACCGAAAACGATCGAATCTAAACTAGCGTATGGTAAATTTGATCAGGTAATTATTATTTAAAAAAAAATCAAACCCAAAGCCCTTTTATTAAAAGAAACATTTTTTTATTTGCTTAAAAAAAATTCCGTATCCCTTGTCATATCAATTTTTTAACACGACAATTACATTACAGATTACAGTATTAAATCAGACCGATTTGGTCAAATCGCAATATTGAGGTGGCATGACACGTTGACCCGATGCATTTGACACGTGTCAACCACTGCGCATAGCTATGAACAACAATGGTACGTGTCTGTGTATGTACGGGACACGACGTTCTATCATTTGTACAAATTCCTGTAATAATTACAAATTGTTACGTACGCATATTTACGATACGCTAGAGTATTTATACACGGACAGATACGGATATCCCGGGTATACTCATCTTGGGTACGGGTATAACTCGGGTACAAGGTTATAATTTTCAAAATTCATATCCTACCCGAGTTATATCCTTATCCGTGTATTCTAGATGGGTAAGGTGAGTACGGGTACGGATAGGACGGGTAGGGTATTTTTTTTTTTTGTTTTTTTGTTGGTTTTTTTTTTGCTGTTTTTTGTTTTTTTTTTTGTTGTTTTTTTGCTGTTTTTTTTGCTGGTTTGGGGAGAAAAAAAATCATAATTTTTGAATTTTGAAATGGATGAATAGTAACTCGGGTATACGGGTACGGGTACTTGGGTACGGATTTAGTCGGGTACAGGTAAACTCGGGTAGAATATGATCGGGTATTGGTCCAAAATAACGGGTTCGGTCCGGTTTTTGTCCGTACCCGCGTACCCGACCAATACCCGACCTCAGGTGCGGATACCTCAGGCGACGGGTACGGACGGGTACAGGCAGGTATACCCGACACGGATTTTTACCAAACACTACGATACGCAGACATCATTTTTAAACAAACATAAAGAAGAAATAAATTTCTCGTTCCAAAATTCTTATCTATCTATATTTATACAAAATTACTTTATATGC
This sequence comes from Carex pumila, assembly GCA_033356055.1. NCBI lineage: Eukaryota > Viridiplantae > Streptophyta > Magnoliopsida > Poales > Cyperaceae > Carex > Carex pumila. Next base: position 100,950 of record JARJHM010000550.1, on the reverse strand, counting down.
AAACCATTATATATGAAATAAAAGACGAAAATTATTTGATGATTCAATACAAATATATGCTTAAATGATAATTTATGAGTATCAAATAGTGGATATAAACAGTTTAACATGATATCATATGAAAATACATTTATGAATCAAATTTTATATTTTATAAAAGACAATAATACTTTCCAAGATTTATAGAAAACCACTTAATTAAAAGATTTTAGATCATTTAAAAATAATAATTTTTTATCCATATAAAAAATAGAATTCTTTTGTACAAATATAAAATTTAGTCTGTCAATACATTTTTATATAAACATTATGTTGAACGGTTCTGATCGACTATTTTAAATTTGAAAATTAAGATACTGATCCAAAATATGTATAAGTGTGCACAATGTATAGTGCCATAGAATTTATATCCTCCCATGTAACTGATTGAGAAAAACTAGCAACGGACGATTCAGATTAATTCCAGCTGGATCAAACTCAATTCAACGTTATGAAAACTACAGGGGCTCCATTTTGAGCTTCGTGTCAGATTAAAAGAACGGTCCAGATCTAATTTTTCTCGCATAATTAGGAGGATCCGAATTCTAGTACCAAGTACTATGGCCTCCCTCATAATTTATTTCCAATCTCTAATAAATACTTTTAGTACAATTAAATAAAGAGAAATAATAAATACTTTTAATTAAAACATCGTTCTCAGTTCTCCGTATAGAAAGTTGAAAGTTCAAATTCTGATAACTGTAAAACACTTTGAACCGTAGGATCTCTGATCTCTGAAGTCTGAACTATATTTTGATAAACATAGGAGTCTGTTTGCGCTTTCTTTAATTCTTACCGCTTCGCTTTTACTTGGTCGCAGTTCCTCTTTTGTTCGTCTCCACTCCAGCAAATTACTTGTAAGCTAAGGAAAAGCTCCACCCTCATTTTTATCTTTTGAGGAGTTTGAGAGAGACGAATATGCGTTGATTTTCCTTTTTATTGCCACTCCAAGATATTGTTCGAAGCGCGGATTCTATCCTTCGTGGGATTTCTCTGATTCCAGTAAGGTATCAAATCAGTGCTTATTGTTTGGAAATTTTTTCGTTGGATTGTTTTATTTTTACTGAATTGTTGTTTTCTTTTATAAACTTGAAATTCGTTGTTTCCTTTTTTTCAGTCTCAGAGGATCCGCAATGAGCAGCAGCTGTAGCACTGCCGATCGAAATTTCTTTCATCTAACCAATTTACAAATCGGGTACTGAGTTCTAGTGCCTCTTGCCTCTCTTCAATATGATTATTTCCTTTTTATATGCTTAATTGTCTCAGCTGATGAAATAGAAATACCGTAATTGTCGAAAAATTGTTAGGTAAAGAAGGGTTTTGGGGAATTCTTCTGGATATATTTGTAAGAGCATTTACTTGATTTTAAGTCAAAGTGTTTTTCTTTTTGGGGATTTATCCAATGCATCCTATTGAATTGTAGTTAACTGTAATCTATCAGATATTTCACAGCCTAAATTAGACTTGATGAATTAACTTAAAAATGGAGAAAATCAATGATGTTGCATCAGTAATTTTCACATTGACCCTCTGGTAACAGGTACCAACATCCTTTTGGGACGATCTCAACTCGATTTTATTCTTATACAACAATTGATGGAATAATATGGCTAAAATTCGAGAGCTAAATTAATACTCGTCCATGTGGCATGACATTGGTAGGGCTTCCTTTTGTTTTCATTGCAGGGATTTGCAATCATACCTGTCAAGGCTGAGTATTTTCTTGACGCCGAGCCTCCAGAAGTTGTATTTTTTGGTTGACAATCGACCGTGGTTGGTTGATGAGGATACCAGGCCAGCTCATCTATGGCAATTGATGGTCACTAAGGTAATTTCTTGGATTTTTACTCTCTTGGTTGGTAATTGGTATTTGGCAATATATCTTCAGGGTTATCTTTGCAAACAATACAGAAAGACCTAAAAAATTTTGGACCAACATTGTATAATCATTATTATTAAATAAATGATTATATAATCTTTCTGCTAGCACGTGGAGTTTCTGTTATTATGAAATTGGGATTGAAAGTTCTATTAATGTTGTCAGAAGAGTGCCTACCAAAAAAAATTAAAACAAGGTTTTTGATACGGCCTAAACTACAATTCAGCCTAAAATAAAAGATTTAGAGAGAAAAAAAGTAGAAATGAAACTTGAAGCACCAAAGGCAAAATAATAGTTCGATAGAGTCATCAGTCTGACATAACCCTCTCTTTAGCAGTACCCTGGTCACTCTTTAGATTGCTGCATGGTTTATCAAATTTTCCACTTTAATTTTTGTGATAAATTGTTTATATATCTCTTTCCAAATGTTTGGTTGAGGTCTTAAGTTTTGGAGGCATAAGTTGGTTATTCTAATTTCTAACTTCGACCGGTCTAAGCTTTTCATGTTTGGTTGAGGTCTGAAGTTATGTCATGGCCTAAGTTATTAAAAATTAGTACCGGCTAATGAAGGGAGAGAGGATAGATTTGGATAGTCGCTGACAGTGGGGCCCAAGGGGGACTAACACTAAAGCCACCTGGAGAGGTGATTTAAATCTAAAGGCCTAATTTTAGACTTACGCCTAGTAAGCCGGCTTAACTAATTTGCGTTTGATGGAATAACTAAGGCCTAAACCCCTCATTCCATGGTTCAGGCCTCATAATCTGATGGGTCTATTGCTCTCACGCTTTAAGTTAGTGTTTTAGCTAAATCTGACCAAATATCTCAGATACATGAAAATTTGACAAAAAACAAAATGAAAACATCTAATATATTTATTGCTATAGTACTTCATTGTCCTATTCTCATGACCTTATATTTTCAAGGTTAAATTAGTTATTTTAGCTGAAGACCTCAGATTCTAGCATTTATTGGAATGTTTAGCTATTTTTAAGGATTATATATTGAGAATGTCAATCTTTTGTTATAAAGTCGTATGGTCAAGTCTGGTACTGGTATGCAATGCCAGGCAGTGAAAATCATTTTTTTTTTTATGTGCAGCCAATCTTTAATTTGAAGGATTATATATAAATTCTTTCTTTTTTTTTTCGTTCAGTCAAGAAGATCACCTTTTGCAAACTCAAAGACTCGAAGAAAGAGATCTGATAGTGGGAAAAAACTCAACGGCGCAAGCACCTCAAGGCCAACTCCGATAACAAGCAACCGACAGTTGAGGTGGTATTCTCTAATCGATGCCGCCTTGCAGCAAAAGGGAGCCTTTCTTCCTGTTGAAAAGCTAAAGGACTCACGTGTGCTGAATAAGGAACTCCATCGCACATTATACGGTTTTATTGTCTTCGAGGTCGAGTGGGCTAATGTGCGTGGCATCAACTACCTAAATGAGCTTCAGGTAGAAATTGGTTATCTATTGAGTGAGGCTACAGTACTATGCATAGCACGGATTGGTCCGTACTACAGATCAATATTTTTATTTTCAAAGTCCAAATAGTTGATAAGACCCGTTCAACATGAATCCCATATGAAAATGTACTTCTTTTAGAATTTTTTAAGATAGGTAGAAACTCACAACTTTTGAATGGTCTGGAATCTTTAAATCAAGTGATTTTTCTATCTATCTTAAAAAATAGTAAAAAAATTCTAAAAAATGTAAAATTTTATCTACAAGTACATTTTCATACGGAGATCATATTGAACAGTTTCAGATTGATTGTTTGGACTTTGAAAATGAAGAAATCTATCCATAGTATGGACCAATATGCGCTATGCATAGTACCATAGCCTCACTCTTATTTATATATATTTTTTCAGTTGCTTCTCTTGTCAAAATATAATAGAGAAAATCCTCTCTCAAGTGTCGCCCAAATAAACAACAAAGTGTGGCCTAAAGCTCTGAAATCACAAGAGGGACACTTGATCACGAAGAATATAATGTTATAGTGTCACAATGTATCAGATGGTACTTTGAACTAAGTGAATTGTAATACATAACAATTAGAGAATGTGTGTGTGTTTTCTATAGGGATGGGATACATCGACAACACCTTATTATTTGATAATAGGTAATTCATTTTCTGCATTTATAATTTATGTTATAAATATAAAATAAACCAAAAAGGTTTGCAAATTAATAACAATAATTTAGGCTTGCCAAATTAACAAAAGTCATCCTCCAGACCTTACAGCAAGTGCAACGGAATCGAAAGCAAACAAGTAAAGAATAGCACCCAATCCAAACCAAATGAATCCACTGTAGCAGCAGTATCACTTGTATATGTCTAATTTGAATTTCTTCTTTCTTCATGACATATGCAAGTTGCTTTCAGAATTAGCTCTTACTGGTATCTATAAATTTGATACCAGTAAGAAAAATGCCTCTACCATAAGCCCTATTTAGAAAAAGTTCAATGAAGCAAATGCTATTTAGAAGCCAAACATCAAAGTATTCGCTGAAATTCCTAAAATAACCAAAGTAGCACAAAAAAAAAGATCTGGATAAAAAGCAAATAGTTTGCTCATTAGGTTTCTAATTAACAAATGAAGTAACAGCTAGACAAACAGGATGTACATAATTAATAATTTTGTGTATCATAGCTAGAAAAGCAAATAGCACTCTCTTTAGCTATGCCCGGCAAGTCATTTCCCTTGGGGAAACAGGACTTGCATAATAAATATTTTTTTGTTATCATTAATTTTGAGCTTATCAATTTTTTTTTTTGTAGACTGACACGTCAATGGCATTAGAGGTGAAAATTTTGAGGAGGTGGGAATTTGACAGCATAGAACAGGCTTCAACCTTGCTTTCTTCATGGTTTCCAGGGGATTTCTATGAACACCATATGTTACAAGAGTACTTGAACAGCATGTGCACGAAAGGTAATAATTTAAAAGAACCTTCATATTTTCGACAAATTTAATCGATGAGTGAGGCTATGGTACTGTGCATAGCATGGATTGGTCCGTACTATGAATCAATATCTTTGTTTTCATATTTCAAATAGTCGATGTGAATAGTTCAACATGATCCCTATATGAAAATGTACTTGCAGACTAAAATTTATATTTTTTTTCTATATTTTTACTATCTTTCAGATAGGTAGAATATCACTACTTTTGAATGGTCTAAATTATTTTTTTACAAAGTGATTTTCTAATTTCTACCTATCTAAAAAAATAGTAGAAAAAAATGTAAAAATTATAAAATTTTATCTACAAGTAGATTTTCATATGGAGATCATGTTAAATGGTTCAGATCAATTGTTTGGACTTCAAAAATAGATATATTGATCCATAGTATGGACCAATCCGCGATATGCATGGTACCATAGTCTCTCACTCTTTAATAGATCATGTGGCTCATTCTATGCTTGAAACTTCCCTCTCAGTGGATGTGTTTTATGATGCCCCCACGGATAGCTCTGGCTGTTGCAATGATAGTTCTGAATTTAGCTCTTGTTTAGCTGGAAGTACACATAAGGAGAACATGACACCCCCTTCCTCTGGGCCCTACAAGAGACGAAAAATTTTGAGAGAGGATGAAGAATCGTACAGTGAAATAGTGAGCACACCAACATCTGTTGTTTCTTCCAGTAATGACAGTGAAAGATCAAACCCATCTTTCGAAGCAACCTCTTACAAAAATGCTTTTGTACTATTCAGATTTAATGACCCCCACCTCCCATTTAAACTAAAGGAGGTAATTATATCAGATTTGAGGCTGCTTACTCTGTTAGAGTATGGCCTTCCATCATGGGTCATTTTTCTCCAGTCATATCCCCTCTTTTGCAAGATATACCGCCCCTGGATGTGTCCATTAGCAAGGTTTCTCTATGTGCTAATGTCTATCATAACAGTATTAATCGGATTTTATGACCTATATAAAAACGTGCCACTGATGAAGGCAACTCTATCTAAACTTTTCGGGCCCTTTTTTGACTGGATAGAGAATTGGGAGATGATCTCTAGGCTCCAATATCTAGGCACAATGCTTTTCTTGCACAATTTTGAACAGGCTTTCACGTGGACCCTTCAGGTGACACGATCTGTGAGATCATTTTTAACCATTTTGACCAAACCAGTTGTGGGTCCCCTTATGGAGGTTGCAGAGTATGTTCTTCCTGTATATAATATATTGGTTAACGCAATGAAGTATATCAGTTCGACTATATGGCTAGTATTGGGAACTTCATGGAGTGTGGTTACCGGCATTTTGGAGGTTATAATATGGCCATTTGAGTTCGTCCTTGACACAGTACTGAATACTGGTAAGTTGGTTTCACCTTGTTTCTCTATGTTCTCTTTTAGTGTAGGATGCATATTATGTCACTTCTCAATGTCATGACACCTTTGTATGCAACTCGTTTATAGATTCTTCCCTGTTGGACACCTTTACAAATTCATCAAATCTATACCCTCTGTTGAAAATTAAAAAAAAAATGAATTATATGAAAAAGCACAGCATATCTACATTGAGATATCTGCAAAACATCATTTCTTCAAGTGGGCATACATATATATTGAAAGTTTAAATCCTTGAATTGCATACACGTAAATCCCAGGTCTCATATTTTCATATATGTAATACTACCTTGTTTTTGTTATATGCACAAACCATTTTCCATCATGTGCCCTATGTGGCTGTCCCTTAAAAGTTGTTATTGCCTTTTTCTTACAAGTCTTTGTGTCATATGAAATGAAGTTGATTTAGGAGGGCCATTGTTGCACAAGTACTTATATGAGCATGTCTTTGAACCAAGTGCCTGCTTCGTGTTTGAATTTATTATCACACATGTGAGCTAGCAAAATTTTTTAATGTATGACACATTTTTTTAAAGTAATCAAAATATTTATTATTTTATTTATGTACAGCTTCTTACATCCTAAGTCCAATACTTTGGGTCATTGGAGAAGTGCTGTCATTACCTTTTAGGGTGCTTTTTGTGCTTTCAAATTCGGTCTCTGTGATTTTCGTCGACATGTACTACATGTTAATTGAAAGTTGGTCATCTATCTTCTCTATGTTCCAAGTTGCATCTGCATCGAAAACTACTGTAACTGGAGTTGCATATGAAGCCTCAGTTCTGAAAACTCTCTGGAATGATCTTTTCTCTCAGGTATCTTGCTAAATCCCAAGGATGTAATGCTTGAGGCTATGACTATAGTAACAGAATATTAACATTTCTTTTCTTGATAGGTTTTTGGCGCAATTAGGAGCATCTTGAATGGTTTTGTTGCTTTCTTTTCTGCATGTAACAGACATCGCTTGAGGTAACAAAATGAAAATGGATATAATCCTGATGCAATTCACACAACTTATATTAACCCCGAAAAGAAATAAAAGAGGTCTCTTAACAAATAATGGTTGGACAAGTTAGTATGTTACTGACACTACTGACAGGTTCATGGTACTGGTATGAAGGTGACATCTGAATTTGCAATATTGTTCGCAACCTGCCCTTTCAATTAACAACTGTTCACGATTTTCTAGTCGATGCATTTTTTTATATGGTAAATTAGTTTCCCTGCTTTAATTTCTTCTTGTTTATAATTTCAGCATCTACAATTACATTCTCAGTATTCTCGAGGGGTTATCTCATTCCAGGGGCATGGACTATTCAGAATTGAGGAAGACGGGTCAAGATAATACTTCACAAGACAATGTAAGTGGCACTCACATGTTTTGGCTTTCCACATAAAATTAATTCAATCAGTTCTTTTTTTTTCTTTTTTCTTTTTTTTGAATTGAGAAAAACAATATTATTATCTAGGAAGCACACACTTCATGAGCTGGCTTGTTTGGAGCATTTCTGTACCTGCACCAGAAAATGACTATCCATTCTTGTTTCTCTTTTTCACCATGTTTGGTTTAGGCCTTGGACCCTTGGTTATTCCACCAAACGAGTATTAAATAGGCTGGCCTAATTAGGCATAAACCTTAGACTGGCCTAAACTAAACTACCTCTCCTGCTGGTGTCTTAATTTTATGTTGCGTCCTGGACCTCAAAAGAATTTAGGTTGGCTTAAATTGGAACAACCAACTTAGGCCTTCATAACTTTAATCCTCATTGTGTTTGTTTCCTGCAGTCTGAAAGATCAAGGAAATATAAAACACGGTGATTTTGCTTTGCCTGCTTAGTTCATACAATTTGGAAGACAGATGTGACAAAAATTTGCACAAACAAACATTTAACCCATTTTCTAACACTTGTTTTTTTGTTGGTTCCATTGTAAAGTATACCAATTGGGATCATTGGTGTTCCTAGTGTACATGTTGTGGGTACAGTTTTTTTTTCTTTGAAGAAAGGTGTTTCTTTTTTTAGTTACCTCTAAGAAAAAGGCTACTGTAAATTGATTTGCCTAGTTTAGTGGTTATTTGTTATTACTCCGCATGCTCCGCAGTTTTCCCATTGACTTTGGACAATATAATGTAAAGTAAGATTAATCAATTCCATTTGGCATGAAAATGACATATGCCTAAAAAGGATGGAAGTTAACTTTAAGACCATGGTTTGTGGTTGACAGCAGAAAGGGGTGTCGTTTGGAACTATCTTTTTGGGATATTAAACCTTCACTTTGGAACAATTCAAAGTTTTTCTACTCGTGTTTCGCTGTATGAGTCTATCCGTACTAAATGGAACAAATCTAACTCATATTATGTATAAAATTTTGTTGGACTATATTACAGTGCGTTTAGGTCTTTGTTCATAATTTTAATTAAGTTTGACTTCACTGTGATCCCATAAGTCACCAAAATTGGCGGACAAAATTGAACTCGTGTCTTCTATATGTCTATAAAATAATAATTATAGCGTGTTTGGATATGTATATATATATTTTTAATTAACTTATAATTCACTTGTGATCGTAAGGTTGCCATGACTCACAAGAAACTTGTCTTTCAACGTTTGTCTAAATTTAATAATTTATCCATCCTAAATTAAATATACAAACCAAATATTATGCATAAAATTCTATAAAATTACTAAATCTGGCGTATAAACTCTAATCGCTTCTGTTATATGCGCATACATAAATTAATCCGGGCTAAATTAAATAAGTGCAACTAATTTGTGCATTTGTAGTGTGTTTTGATTTGTTGGTTTTTTTTTTTTTTTTTTATTCAGTTTAGATCAGGGTTTTAAAAAGCTAGCTATAGTTACGCTGTAGCTTTTTCAGATCTTAAAAATTATAACACTATCAACTGTTTTTCTTTTATCAAGGCTCTCATATATAGTTGTTTCGGAGTTTTTATGCGATGACATATTAATCGTTATTTAGAATCTTGATGTAGACTACATTTGTAATTGAAAATTTACCTGACATTCAAATTCTAGCTCATGTCTATTACATGTGTAATTCATGCTAAAATAGGAACAAAAAAAAATATGAAAAGATACAACTAATATTATGTATAAAATGGAAATTGGATGTGTTACGTGTACTACTAGTAGACTGGAGCCTTCTGTACACCTCTTGTTCAAGTGTTGTTATGCAGTACAGAAACTACTATTAGCAAAACCGGGGACTAATCTAATCCAACAGGGTACAACTATCCAACAGATTTGGATATCTTCAATATCAGCGCACATAAATGGAAATTCAAGCCGAGATGGGATCAAAGAGAAGTGATGGATTTTCTGGTTCATATGTAAAACTTAGGCTATTTGAAAGAAAAATTCAAAGGAATTGAAGACCTGGTACATGAAGTAAGGGCGCAATGGGAACAATCAGCTCAGAGTGGATCAAGATGACACAACAAGTGCGAGAAGTTTAATCACAATCAACACACCTTCATTTTATTTCAATTTACCTTTTTTTTTTTTTTTTACATGGGTTTCTACTTAGAAACTCAACTTTTGTAACCAAATACAGTTAATGAAATGAGAGCTAGACCCTTATTGTTTTCTAAAAAAAAAAACCCAGCAAACCGAAAGAGTTTTTAGAGGAGGCGGTCTTCTCCTGAGATTATGGTGCATAGGATTATAAATGAGTGTGATCTTTGGGTGCAGTTATGTTAAGAAGTTGTTTCTTTTTGTTTTTAATTAAACTGATATGATGTAAATTAGGTGACTGAGAAAAGCAGAGTATGCTCTCTGTAGTCTCTGATTTGTATGATGAACATTGTAAGCGCGTGTTTGTGCATATCGTTAAATGCATGACAAACCTGAAGCTTCTGTCATGGCATTTCAAAAAAATATTATGTATAAAATTATGCTACAATGTACTTTACAGTGCGTTCGATTATGTCTGTTTCAATCAATGTAGACCACTTTTGTGGATCACAAAATTACCAAAACTCTCAAATTAACTCTAATGTGTATTTTTTTTACATTCATATAAATCAATCTGCTCAAAATCAAATAGATGCATTCTATTATGATAAAATTTTGCTATGTGTATTTGAAATGCATTTGGGGGTTTTGTTCCTTTTTTTAATTGAATTAGTCCTCACTTGTATACGTGAGATCTTTGAAACTAACGTCTATACTCTAACCTAAACCTTTTAGAAGTCCACATAAATCAAACAGATATACAAGTAATATATGTGTTGTGCAAAATTCTGCTTAAATGCATTTATTATGTATTTGGATCCGTCCGTTTATGTTTTCATTAATTGAAGCCTCTTTCATAGTAAAAACTCCAAAACTTGTAATTCTCTGCTTAAATGCATTTATTATGTATTCTATACATGCATAAGTTTATTCTTGCCAAATAAAAGTATACAATTAATATTTTTTTTTATAAATTATGCTATAATGCAGTTACATTGCGTTTGTGTGTCTGTAATCTGTGTGTGTGTGTTATCTATGATAGCAAAAAAGTATCAAAACTAACAAACAAACTCCATCATATATATATTTTACATGTGCATAATTTATCTGTTTCAAATAAAAAAAAAATGTAGCACAGGCTTTATTTAAAGAGCGAAGCCATGAGAAAAATAAAGAAGAAAAGTAGAAAAAATAGTGGAATACACACAGTAATTTAAGATTAGACCGACTATTTAGAACTCTGTCAACTTTGGCTACTAAAAATTGTAATTAACTGCGGTTCTAACTCCAGATATTATTCTCTAATTTGAACGATGCTACTTGCGGTATATTTGTCAGTTGCAATTTGCAAATTAAAATTGTTTCTGTTCTTCCAAATATTCCTGACACGGGGATTTATCAAAGATTTAAGTAAGGCAACTGGCCTTTAGAGTTCCTTTCATGTGAGCCGTTTTACTTTTACTAAGTAGACGACAAAGATGCTTTTATTAGGTTCCATTATCCCATGTTCCCACGCATCCCTAAGACCAAACAGCCAGCTGTCTCCTCATCTACCCTTCATCACCATTTACAATAATTACTGGAGTTATCATGGCCAAAACTACTTCGTTATGATGGAAACGGACAGATTGTTGTTTGGGAAACTGGAGAAGATATGAAAGATTGTTGTTTGACATTTTGTTGCATTTTCATTGTGGCAGATCTGCAAGGGAAACTGTTGCAACGTGAACCGCATATAGTTGATTGCATCATTGCAGTTTCATCTCAGAAAATTTTTTATCCATAAAAATTAAAAAAAATCAGACACATACAAGATAAGTTTGGATGAAAAATAGAGCAGTAATAGAGAGAAGGGTATGTTTGGGTGAAAGAATGAAGAGAGCTAATTTTAAGTTTAAAAATAGTAGTTAATTTAATTTTTAGTTAAATTAGTAGAATAGTGAGCTAATTTATATAAGATAAATAAATAATAGTGAATTAGTGTTATTTTTGTTCTATTCAAATATCGAATAGTTCAAAAAAATAATATTATTTTTGAATTAGTGTTATTCTTGCTCTATTCAAACGCACCCACAAAAATAATAAAAGTCTCTCATTTTTATTAAATGTAGTAAGGTTAGATTTATTTATCTTTTTTATAAAACTGCACAGGAAATTTAAAAAAGAAAATCAATGATTATTGAGAATTGGGTGCTGCATAAAATTAATTAGAAAATTTGTCGATCTGAATATTGCTATCAATTCATAAAAGGATTGATTTTCTGTGGCACAAAATTTTCTGTAAGCGTAGAAAATCAATTTATTTATGAATCAGAATCATTGAGTCTGATTTATAAAAAAATTCTCCATCGCAGTAAAAAAAAAATTAATAGATCCGACTCAATAAATCCAATCTTACTATATTTGATAAAAACGAGGTACTCTTTCTATTTCTGTAAGTCCAAATTTTGTAATTTTTATGAATAAAAAAAGTCCTTCGCCTCATGAGAAAATAAAAGAAACCACAAATTGCTGGTTCACGAAAAAGGAAAAAATAATAAAAAGTTAAAAACTCATATATTGCAACATTTTTATTAGTCGGATCTTCAGATTTGTCCTCCAACAGCTTTGATGTATTTCAACTTTTCAAGTATATCTGTATATCAGTACATGACAATTTCATTTTTAACAAGTATCTTCTTTTATCGATTAACTAAGAAGATTCAAATGATATACTTTTTTTTTTTATGAGAAGCCCGTAGGCGTTACTTGTTAAAATAAAGAGACTAACATATTGTTCATTACAAAGCCTAAAGCTTCGAACTAAAAAAAGAGGAGAGACGCTTCTGACAAGGCTCCAAAGGAAATAAGCAGAAACCCCCCTAGGAAAAGGTAAAATTGGTAAAACTAGTTAAAAATCTAAAAACTGGATTTTGTTGTTTGTTGGCGCTAGTGTTTGGTAAATGCCCCCGGGGGCTCAACCCGGACCGGTCCGCCCGTGCCCGTGTCCGGACTGGACCTTGCCCGTGCCACGGGTATGCACGGGTACACGGGTACACGGGCACGGGTATTAAACGGGCAGGACCCGGTTTTTTGGAAAAATACTCGTGAGAATCCGGATCCCCATACCCGTAACCCGTACCCGTGACGCCCGTGCCCGTGAACCCGTGCACCCGTGCCCGTGAGCCTGTGGCAGATTTTTTTTTTTTTTTACTTTTGATCTAAAATTCAAAATTCAAACTCAAATCCCCCCATTTCTGTTTTTTAAATACTGTTTTTTAATTTCTGTTTTTTTAATTTCGTTTTTTTTATTTCTGTTTTTTAAATTCTGTTTTTTTTTTATTTCTGTTTTTCTTATTTCTGTTTTTTTATTTCTGTTTTTTATTTCTGTTTTTTTTTATTTCTGAATTTTATTTTTGTTTTTTTGTATTTCTGTTTTTCTTATTTCTGTTTTTTATTTCTGTTTTTCTAATTTCTGTTTATTTTATTTCTGTTTTTTATTTCTGTTTTTTTTTTAAAAAAACAGAAAAAAAAACTGGATCCGGACCCGGACCGGATCGGACCGCCCGGCCCCCCGTACCCGGACCGTCCTGCTCCCGAACCCGTGACGGGCACGGGTATTAAACGGACATGACAGGATTTTTGAAAAAAAAATCCGTGATGTCCGGCCCGTTTTGCCCGTGTGCCCGTGACGCCCGTGACCGTGGCTACCCGTGCCCGTGCCCGGGTTTTGCCCGGACCGCCCGGCCCGACCCGTTTACCAAACACTAGTTGGCGCCCGGTTTCTTCTTGTTCTCTCGAGCACGATTATCTCCTTGCTCCTATTTATTCCCCATGATTTGTATTCCGCCCTCTCGTTGCCTTAGAAATTTGGAAAAACATTGGGTTAATTTGCATCTGCTTATATGTAGTTACGTTACAGCACGTCGGCACTTGTAATGATTTCGTACGATTTATTGGAGCAGTACCGACTTCATGAAGTTCCAATCCCCACCGTCTAAAAAAACGGTCAAGTTTCTCTCGAGGGCTCCACTACTTGCTAGGAGCGCAGACGGTGTGAATGAATGAAGTACAAAGCCACTCAAAACCGCAAAATATTTATCCGCTGTTCAGTTTCAATCGTACAACACCGAAAATAGCCACCGTGTATCCGCCAGCTGTCCCTTGGAATACTATAGCGCTGCGCTTCCCGAGATGAATCATAGAATCCAGATTACAGCCTTGCAGCTGCACCCGTACGATACTCGTCTCCTCTGCGCTCCATTGGTGGGACCCACTTTTCTCCTCTCCACAGTCACTCACTTGCTCATCTCACCCACCCACTAACCCACTGTCTAGTGTCTACGGCGCTCCACAAAACCCCGCTTAAAAACCCCCTCGCTCGCGAGCACCATTAGTCCATTACATCCTCGTTATCCCTCTTCTCCTTTCCCGTTACCTGTCGCTCCTTTTCACGCATCTTTAATCAACCAAAAATCAGATCTTTATAAAGTTACTCTCTTTCTTCCTACATTTTTTAAACTAAACCACTTCCTAATTCCCTCCTCCTTCCCTCTTTCTCTTTCCTTTCTTCCCTCCCCCAGTTGCTCTGTTTGTCGCAGAGCATGGGGCCTTTTTGTGTTTGTTTCATCTTCCTCTTCTCGCTTCTCTTCGCCTCCTCGGGTAATAATAACGACATTTATATTTCTTCCCCTTTTTTACTTTCATGTTGTTGTCATATTTTATCTCTGCCTGTTTTGTTTATCAGAGGGAGGATCAATAGGGGTGAACTATGGCCGAGTGGCGAACAACCTCCCCTCTGCACCAGGTGTAGTGCAGCTTCTCAAAGCCAACGGCGTTACTCAGGTCAAACTATATGACTGCGACCAGACGGTGCTCAAATCCCTAGGTGGTTCTGGGATCAAAGTCACCGTCGCATTACCAAACGAGCTCCTCTCCGCCACTGCCACTCGTGCCTCCTTCGCTGCTGGGTGGGTCCAGCGCAATGTCGCTGTATACTACCCGTCGACCCAAATCCAAGCCATTGCTGTTGGCAATGAAGTTTTTGTCAACCCCAAAAACCTCACCTCCTACCTCCTCCCGGCAATGGTCAACGTGCAAGCAGCCCTTGTAAAACTCAAGCTTGACAAGGCCATCAAGGTCTCTTCTCCCATTGCACTCACGGCTTTGCAATCCTCCTACCCGCCATCTGCTGGCTCCTTTCGTCCGGAGCTTGCCCATACGGTGATGAAACCAATACTGGATTTCCTTCGCCAGACGGGGTCGTATCTCATGGTGAATGCATACCCTTTCTTCGCATATGAGGCCAATGCTAATGACATATCGCTCGATTATGCCTTGTTCAGACCCAATGCCGGTCAGTTAGACCCAGGTAGTGGATTGAAGTACTACAATCTGCTCGATGCACAAATTGATGCAGTCGTTTATGCCATGTCAGCCTTGAACTCCGATGATGTGCGCATTGTCATATCAGAGACTGGGTGGCCATCCAAGGGTGATGCTACTGAAACCGGTGCAAATGCCAATAATGCCGCAGCTTATAACGGTAGATTTGATTATCTTCATATAACTAACATTTTAAATATATGTTTAAGTGGGTTATTATATATCATATTATCTTCATATAAACTAGGATTTGTGAATTAAGTGGGTTATTATATATCATTACAGGTAATCTAATCAGGAGGGTTTTATCTGGAAACTGTGGCACGCCAAAACGGCCACAGGGAGACATTGACGTGTATCTCTTTGCTCTATTCAATGAAAACCAAAAGCCGGGACCCACCTCGGAGCGCAACTACGGGATGTTCTACCCAAGCCAGCAGAAGGTTTATGATGTCAGCTTTGTTTTAGGAAGCGGCAATAGCAATGGAAAAGGTGGCGTGGGATGGTCTGATGATGGGGGCAAGGGCAGCACAAACAACAACAGCACTGGCACCGGCAACAACCAGAGCAGCAGTGGCAGTGGCAGTGGCACAGTCAGATCGAGCTCAACAGGCCAGACATGGTGCGTGGCCAATACAATGGTCGGTAAGGAGAAGTTACAGAAGGCATTGGATTTCGCTTGCGGGGAAGGTGGGGCTGACTGTAAGGCAATCCAGCCCGGTTCAGCATGCTATGAACCGAACACAGTCGAGGCACATGCGTCATTTGCATTCAACAACTATTACCAGAAGAATGGGAGGGGGTTTTGGACCTGCCATTTTGAAGGGGCTGCGTATGTTGTTTCTCAGGCACCAAGTGAGTTCTCTTGTTGATTATTTCTAATTCTTTGTTTTACTCTTTAACAAAGTAGTATAATTAATTAAAATAAAAAAAAAAATCAACCAATATCTTGTATTATACCTTTTTCACCTACCTAAAAAAGTTTGCGGTTTGTTAATATATTGGAAAAATAAAATGTGTGGGGAGCGCTATTTATTGATACAAGTTAATGCATCATACACTTTTCATGACAAGGTTTTGCATTTAGTATTTTAGAAGCAACCAGCATTGAGTTGGCATGGACCCAACTTGGTTAAATCTGTTAACCGGGCCCTCTAGTTTTGATTGACCCAGTCAAATTTACGGTGACATCGTTCAAACAAGTAATTGATAGAAACACTGTTACCAATGGTGTGTGTAAAGTGCTCGCACACAGCACACTGTACGAGGGGATGTGACACCATCTTTAATTTGTGTTTGTTGTATCGGTATTTGGTTACCGCGTCAATTATGCATTCATTGCCACCCGTGCTTTTGATTTTTGCAAGTACACTTCTTCAATGGGCCGGGCCCATTTAGTTGGGCCTAAAATATCTTGAGTGCTTTTTAATTACTGGTCAAAGGAAGTTCTTTTACCAAGAGTGAAGCCCTGAAATTTACTTTGTTTTATCTTCTGTGTTTTTGCAGAGATTGGAAACTGTGCTCTTCCTACCAATGCTTGAATCCATCCAACTCAAAAGCACTGTAAGCAGAAGGCATTATTATTTCGTGTCTTAAAAGCAAGAGAGACAAATAGGAGAAGGATGAGAGAATCTTTGCTGCTGCTATTGATGATTTCTATATCTGCTAGTGCAAAGCTTAAGCTGGGGCACACTTTCTTTGTTGTTTTATCATGTCGAATTTACTGTATGTATTAGTAAATTAGTATAGCACTATTTTAGATTGCCATGTGCACAATAACAATGCTAATATTTTACTCCCTTTACTATCCTGTCTCTATATCTTATTCTTTACTATTAATTTTCACTTGTGAGTGAACCTTAGAACTTTTGTGCCAGTATATTTTTGTTAAAAATAATTAATTACGACACGATAACATGATAGGAGCTTGGGCTGGGATTTGTTTTGAACTGTACATCTGACAGACCTGCTTTAAGAAATGGTGTAGACGCATCTTCACATGCATGTGGGCCTGGATGCTTTTCTGACATGCATGTGAGGCAAGTACTCGAATGATAGAGGAAAAGGTTTAGTATATATATATTTTTATATTAATTGGGGAGATTAGGACAGGTGAATGTTCTATGTTGGGCACAAATGGGTCCTATATATATATTAATATTAGGTAATTCGGCTTTACAACGAAAAAAAATTGTTCTGTTAGCTCTTCGAACGTAACAGGTAAAGTCGTGTAACTTTAAAACATCAAATTATAAATGATGAGTAACATTATATCTTGCAACGCAAGTAACAGGTAAATTTGTGTAACTTTAAAACATCAAATTATAAATGAGTGAGGTTATATATATACAGAGAGATAGGCTAATGTGCATTCGAATGTATATGGTCAGAAGTGCTTACGATTTAAATTTGAAATTTCAAAATCCAAATGGTCAATCTGAACCATTCATCTTGTTCTCCATATTAATATGTGCTTGGAGACCAAATTTTACATTTTTTTTGAATTTTTTTACTATGTATTAAGTATTTTACAAAATCGTTGATCCAACGGTGGCTGCACAAAACAGTAAAACCGTTGGATCAGCGATTTTCAAAGTGGCTTAAGAAATAGTAAAAAAATTCAGACAAATGTAAAATTTGGCCTCCAAGCACATATTAATATGAAGAACAAGATGAACGGTTCGGATCGACCGTTTGGATTTTGAAATTTCAAATTTGGACTGTAAGCACTTCAGACCATATACATTCGAATGCACATTAGCCTATATATATATATATAATTTCATTCATTTTGGAATAAAACGAAAAATCTTTTATAAAATTTCAATAGAAAAATTCTATTTGATATTTTATTATAGATAGAATCTTGAATTTTATTCAAAATTAATAAAAATACTAATTATGATAATAATTAGATAAGATAGTTTGCACTAACTAGTCGTATCAAATACAGAATAAAAGATTGATTGGTTGAAGAGAAGTATCCAAATAAAATGTGTGATTCTTAAAAAAACCATATTTTTAGCAATGAAATAGTTTTGTCCTTCCCAATATGAATATATAATCAATCTATTTTATGTTTTCTTTATAAAGGGCCCGAAATACCTTGTTTACGTATCATTAGAAAGTGCATCAACATAAATACAGCATGACATCGTTATGAACATAAAGGCCCAAGGTATGGAACCCCAGAAAAAGGCTTGCCCAGCTTAAATGCGATATGATCGCTTCTTTATGGTCTAACATTCTTGCCAATACATTATTTTCATTCTGGGCTGGATTGTAATCTCTAATGAAAAATATAGCTCCATGAGCAAAGGCTCCTGTCATGATGAACCCTGCAATATATTGGTGATGAGTATATAAGGCAGCTTGAGTAGTAAAGTCTTGTGCGATGAATGCATAAGCAGGTAAAGAGTACATATGTTGAGCTACTAATGAAGTAATAACTGAAATCAATAATTAATTAATAAAATTATTTTTGACTAAATTGAACTAAAAAAAATTAATAAATGGAAAAGAAATAATAATTATACTAGGGAAATGGATAAAAATGAAAATTGCATTTTAGTATATATATATATATGAGGAGGGATCAAGTTACAATATTTTTTGAGTTACAACAAGTTACAACAAGCATTATTTACATTTTCAAAGTCCAAATGATCGATCCAAACCGTTAGATGTGATCTCTACAATAAAATGTACTTGGAGACCAAATTTTACATTTTTTGGAATTTTTTTACTATTTATTAAGGTGAGTACAAAATTCAATGGTATGAATTTGACTAGTTTTTGTACCCACCTTAATAAATAGTAAAAAAATTCTAAAAAATGTAAAATTTGGTCTCCAAGCACATTTTATTGTAGAGATCACATCTAACGGTTTGGATCGACCATTTGGACTTTAAAAATGTAAATAATGCTTGTTGTAACTTGTTGTAACTCAAAAAATGTTGTAACTTGATCCCTCCTCTATATATATATATATAGGACTTGGCTATGGTGCTATGGATAGCTAAGAGGCCTCCCGTGCTACGGCTCAATATTCGACTTTTCAAAATTCTAACGGTCTATCCGAACCGTTCATCTTGTTCTCCATATTAATATGCGTTTGGAGACCAAATTTTACATTTTTTGGAAATTTTTTACTATTTTTTTAGATTTATTGAAAATTGTTGTTTTTCAGACAAATCTGGACCATAAAAAATAGCGATATTCAATAAATCTAAAAAAAATAGTAAAAAATTTCCAAAAAATGTAAAATTTGGTCTCCAAACACATATTAATATGGAGAACAAGATGAACGGTTCGGATTGACCGTTAGGATTTTGAAAAGTCGAATATTGAGCCTTAGGACTGGAGGCCTCTACAATAAAATGTGCTTGGAGACCAAATTTTACATTTTTTGAAATTTTTTTACTATTTATTAAGATAGATACAAAATTTAATGGTTTGAATTTGACTAGTTTTTGTACCCATCTTAATAAATAGTAAAAAAATTCTAAAAAATATAAAATTTGGTCTCCAAGCACATTTTATTGTAAAGATCACATCTAACGATTTGGATCGACGATTTGAACTTTGAAAATGTAGAAAATACTTGTTGTAATTTGTTGTAACTCAAAAATTGTTGTAACTTGATCCCTCCTCATATATATATAGGCTGTGGCTAATTTGCTGCTTTTTTTTTATTTTTTGATGTCCAAATAACAAATCCAAACCGTTAGATATTTAACCTATATTATAATCTACTTGGAGACCAAATTTTACATTTTTTGGAATTTATTTACTATTTATTAAGCTGTTTTGAAAATCGCTAATTTCAATGTTGCAAAAATTGACTGAAAACAACGGTTTTCAAACCAGCTTAATAAATAGTAAAAAAATTCAAAAAATGTAAAATTTGGTCTCCAAGTAGATTATAATATAGATTAAACATCTAACGGTTTGGATTTGTTGTTTGGACATCACAAAATAAAAAAAAGGCAGCAGTACCTCCAATGAAAATGTTGTCGGCAGCAAATTAGCCGGACCCTATATATATAGAGAGAGAGAGAGAGAGAGATTGGTTTATATCAAAACGTTTGTTCCTAAACTACGGAACAAATGCTTCGGTTTTTTACATTTTTAAAGTCCAAACAATCAAATCCAACCCATTCAACATTCGATTTATAATAAAATTTGCTTGGAAACTAAATTTTACATTTTTTGGAAACCTTTTACTATTTATTAATATCATGTTTTTTTTACTATTTATTTTTTTGTTATGAATATCACGTTAAATGATTCGAATCGATTACTTGAACTTTGAAAATGATAATATGAACTCTAGTATGGACCAATATGCACTATACTATACTACATTTTCATATGGAGATTATGTTAAACGATTCAAATTGACTGCTTGAACTTTAAAAATTATAATATAAACTCATTGCATGGACCAATATGCACTATACTATATTATAGTACAATTTCATATGAAGATCATGTTAAGAGATTTGGATTGACCGCTTAAGAATTTGAAAATAATAATATAAACTCATAGCATGGACCGATATGCACTGTACTATAACCTCACTCGTAAAAGATTATAAAAATAGCTTGACCATTTCAAGTATGTATAGAACTCCAGATCGATTGCAAATATTTCACCATTAGATCCGACCTTAAACAACTATGATGAACAAATGATACTTATTTATCAACAAAAGGGTGGGAAATGGAGGGGAAAAAAAATTATATTACTTGGGTTATCAATAATAAAATTTATGTCAGTAACTTTAGCAGAATACACTTAGCAGCAGCTGCTAAGATTTCAAAAAAAAAACTTTAGCAGAATAAACAAGCATTTATTTTATAAAATAAAAAACAGGCATTCAACTGTTTATGAAATGGGCTTGTCGGCCATTTAAGTTTAACGGTTTAGAAGTCGATACTTTATGTGGGAAGGCAACTACACACATCTCATAAAGCCCAATTGCGTCATAAATAAGACTAAAGTGACTCAAATTTCACAGCGACAGTTCTTCAAATCTCACAAAATAAGTTATGCTATATTTTTACATATGATCATAAGACTATTATAGGCTTCCTCAATACAGCACCCGGTTATCATCCATCTGAAACCTCTCAAGTATTCTACTATCTTACACAAGGCCTATAAGGACATATATACTCGGCTATAAGGACAAGTATGTGTATTACACAAGGCCTACAAGGCCTATAAGGACATATATGTGTATTATAATCATATCTTACAAAATGAGCAGCTCACAACTGTTATTGGGTGGTAACAATGGGTTGTCCAGTGACAGTCTCCATGGCTTTCATGGTCTCAAATCTGGGCTCTTTGGCCTGGAATTTCTGGCGCACATAGAGGTTCATGTAATCCTCAAAAACAAATTTAGGATACACTAGACCCTTTGCAGCTTCTGATTCTTTCTGGACCAGTGCAGGTGCAGGATAAATAACAGCATCGGCACCGGGGTTGTAGAACGATGCAATCGACATCCTGTTCCCATCTCTCTGTGCCACCACGCGGTGCAGCACGCTCTTGTACTTGCCATTGGTTATCACCTACATACAATAGCAATAGACATCATCCATCCATATGAGGAAACTAATTATTAAAATAAAACAAATATATTTGGGCTTCATTTTGAGAGCCCAGTTTTACAACCTAAATTAGCCCAAAATGCAATCACCAACTAAAACTTGAGAAGAGGCACAAGAGTATATCTAAGTGATGAATAGTGAACCTCAAGTTGGTCACCAATGTTGATCACAATGGCATGGCGCATTGGAGGGACATCGATCCACTTGTCGTCTTTGAGCAGCTGGAGACCGCTGACCTGATCGTCCTGAAACAACAATATGATCCCACCGGCATCGGTGTGGGCCCGGAGTCCCTTGATAAGGTCCGGCCTCGGGCATGGTGGGTAGTTACTCACTTTGGTCCCGAAGGTCGGGCCCTTGGACCCCCCAAAGGCCATTTTCAGGTAGCCCTTTTCAAGGCCAAGGTTCTCACACAACAAATCCAGCAGCCGCTCTGCTAGCTTCTCTATCTCCTTTGCAAATTTCCTCATTACCTCCCTGCAAATTGCCCATGTTACAAATTAAATTGTCAAAAATTGTCATGTTTAAGTGGATATATGCTTATCATTGATTTGTACAAGGTGTAGAATGTACCGGTAGTGGTCATCAAGGTCGGGGAGATGGGATATGTTTGAATCGGGGTTGTGGCGTAAGAAGAAGGTACTTTCCCAGTCGATGTTAGATGTATCTTTACCGTTGGTTCCTTCTTTGATGGTTGTGTTTGCAAACTCATTGAAGCTCTTTTCCCTGCATTTTTGGTAGTGCTCCTTGGTAAGCTTTTCCACCTCATCCATTAGATCGTGAGATATCCCATGGTTCAACACCTACACAAAATTCCAACCGTTGAAATTAAAATTATTTACAACAAGTTTAAATATCAGTAATATGAAATGAATGTGTTGAATTGTGAGCACCTCAAAGAAGCCCCAGTGCTCACAAGCGTCGTGCAAGCGATCCATAGCAGCGCCCCTCTCGTCTCCCTCCAGTTTCTTCATGTTGATCACAGGGAATGAGGCCATAATTATCTCTGTTTCTTTAAATTGATTTTATCCGACAAGCTTTTTACTCACTAGATCTTTTGCTTCTTTCTATCTCTTTCTCTATATCCGTAGTGTGAGGTGCAGATGGTTACCGCTTATATTTATAGGCGCCAATACACCAAAAGCATATATCAAACTTTTTCTCTTCTCCATTGTAATATTCCATGGATAGATCCATTACTTAATTATTATATTGCACACGCTAAACTGTTCCATAGACACTTTCATCTGCACAATAAACTAGAGTTGGATATTGGTTACATTTTAATTAATTAACTAGAGTACCGAACTCTCTTTTTTGAGATAATGAACTTATTATTTAAAAAAATAATCATAACAAATGAAGTATTTTTTAGATACTATTACTTTTAACGATGGTTTTAGCGTGCATTAACATTTTTGTTTAGATCATACTTTAACTTTCTTAATCCTATGGCTAAAGTTAAAACAATTTAAGTATTTTTTTTATTATTATTATTATTATTATTTTTTTTGTAGCCTTCTCTATTAGTAGATCCAAAGATATATATAGTTTGCATTATAAATATACAAACATGGAGATCACAGATTATGATGTAATTTTCTTATATAAACCAGTCTTTGGTGGTAGGCCTTAATTACCTCTCTACAAATTAATATACGCAAGTTCAATTCGCACAAGAGGCATCTAATAAAAAAGAAATTGATATTAGTGAGCGATAACCTTTATTTCAAAGAATAGTTCCTTATATAGAAGATACTCAATTTGATACTATTATTTAAAATTAGTTGTTCTTTAAGATCAAGTGACTATTATTTCAGATATATACGTTAAGACATAATTAATATACATAAAAAAATTGGATGCGTGCAAGAATTTTGTTTTAAAAATCATTATTTTCTTATTTTTAAAATAATCATAACAAAAACATTTAATCATAAATTATATAACCAAGAAATAATACAAGTTACATAGTTTCTAATAAAGCACCGTATGAAATAATTACAAAAAAATATGATACCGACAAAATAAAGAGCTTTAGAATGTTGCTTAAGGAAGTGTTTTACAGACCAAGGTATAAATTTTGCAAGAGTGCCAAAATAATGTATTAAAAGTGAATAAGTAAACATAATAGAAGAGTACTATAGAAAATAGTGATAGAGCTCTTTAAATATTTTAATAAAAAAATAATGAACGAGGGGAGATAAAATTCTCTCCTTTCTAAGAGCAAATTAGCTTTCTTTCTGGTTGCATTATTATCTGAGGTTTATTAATAAAATGTATGGTTGTCATATATTATGTATTATCTAATTATTTTTTACATAATTTCTGATGTTCATATATTATGTTAATTAGGCCCAACTTCAACCAATAATTTTGGTCCTTTATAATGAATGTCTCCAATTAACAACAAAATGGAGATGAAAACCTTGAACTCAAAGTGAAAGGAGCTTGACGCAAAGAGAATAAGTTCTCTACTAGAGAGGCGTCTTGGATCCTTTCTCCAAAAGGGGAACAAGCTACAGCTAATCTCCTTTCCTTCTACCTTCCCAAAAGTCATTTTAGGTAACGAAATACGGCTCGCCGACTTGCACCGTGTTGCTCGCAGATTTGTTGTTTACTAAAATTGGGATTTTTATCATAATATTATTTGTCCTAATTCTGGCTTATCAGTTCCTGACACGGAGGTTTGGTGAGAGGCTCTTTTCTTGAACCATTTTAGGGGCTGAGCTTTCACATATGACCCATTCTTTTTCTTATTAAAGAATGCATCTACCAGTGTTATATTTCGGTTTACACAACTTATCTATGATCAATTATCATCAAAATTATCAAATAACATTTAATATTTGTCTTCTATATGTACATAAATATTTTTGTTGAAAAATAAAAAAGATGCATCATATTTATGCATATAATTATTTTAAAACACATTAAAAGTGTATTGTGCATGTTTAGTTGATGTTTTTTAATGAACTATGATTTCATTTATGATTCAAATCAGTGCTATAAATAGCACGTTATAGTGGTGGTATAGTATTTTTGGATCTTAAACGTTAAGCTATGGATAAAAATGCATTATTTCAGCTACGATCGCTAAAGCATAAATAGCACACGCTATGCTACATATGCTTTTATTTCAAAGTCCAAACTAATTTTTTTTTAAGGATGAAATTTTTTTAAGATCCAGATTGCTTTTATTTTTAAATAGAAAAATATAGATAGTTTATGACATGATACTTAGGTTACTTTGAATAAAAAAAAAATCAGTTTATATCACGATGTTTAGATTATTTTGAATAGAAAATAATACATAGTTCATGATATTACTATAGATATTTTGAGTAGAAATTTAGATTTTACATTGGTTAAATGTGAATATTATAATTTTCTAATCAATTTGATGTTACTTATTGCTCTATGAGACTTTATATAATATTGATAATTAGAGCATCTACATCCCTGAAACTCTTGGAGTTTCTAAATAACTGTTAACTGATTTTTAGAAATTTTGTCTCTGAAAGTTTCTAAACTCTCACATCCCTGAAACTCAAAATTAGAGTTTCTTAATTGCCACATCAGCAAATAAATTACAGGAGGAAACAATTTGAGCCAATCATTTGGCCAACACAGAGTTTATAAACAGTTTCTTAATAAGAAACTTTCCTGCATAGTTTCTAAATAAGAAACTCTCCCACATCCCTGAAACTGAATTAGAAACTGCCACGTCAGATTAAAAACTCTAATAGTTTCAGGGATGTAGATGCTCTTAGTAGAATTGTAGAATTTTTTTTTTTTGAAAAAAGAATACTATGCATGATAGCTTTTGTTATAGTTACATTATTCATGATAGCTTTTTCTTTAACCTTTCCACGATTATGTGATAACCGCTATTTACAACCTTGATTTAAATATTACCAAATTGCCAATTAACATCCAATAAATATCATTTACAGTCTCTTAAATTTGTTTGTTAAAAAATCAAAGAGATACATCATAAATTAGGCCTGTAATTCTTCTAAAACATATTCACGCTGACCTTCTAAACACAGCTTCCAAACTTTCAATTCCTTTGATACAATTTTTTTTTTATCAAAATCTTCTAGCCTACAAATTTCAGATTTTTTTTTTTTTACTGTTAATACTGTTGTCTTTTGAGGATAATAATCTAAGAACAATAAAACATGTCATGTCATCACTTTCACATAAAAACTAATAAACAAAAGAAAAGAAAAGCATCAATAATTCTTCCCATCTGAGCCGAAATTTTTTTCAACGGTGGAAGTCACTGTCTTTGGGCCAAGGAGAGTAACCAGAAAACCCAATCATGACAGGAAATCACTCGAGTCATCAAAAATATTTCCTCTTTGTTTTTTTTCTCCTTTATCATTTGCGTTCTTTCTTCCTGGGGAAGACTCCTGCTAGTTTCATTGCCTATCGGATAGGTACCTTAATTCGTTTTGTGGGGGCACACATCCAACAACTGTTTATCTTTTGTACTCAAGGAATCGAGGTGGTCCAATGAGCATCAGATTAAATTCAGTCTGAAATTAGGTCAAAGTTGTTCGATATGTATCAAAATTTATAAGAATAATTTTAAAACTTTTGCAGATGAAATGCGTACAAATTTTGATACAGATCAAACGGTTCTAATCAGGCATTAGACTACTTCCACTGTTTACTCAAAGCGTAATGAATGTCAGAGAAAAGGTATCACTGATTCGGATCTTATTTTTTATTTTGTATAGGTTGGATCCGATATTATAACAAATTTTACTTGAATTTGCAGCACTACAGTTTGTTTTACATTTTTAAATAATGAAATTATATTAAGGAAAGCCTCTCAAAATAAAGAAGTTGATGTTAACTATCTACCAACTTCATCTAACGTCACTACTAGCTATATTATAAGCCTTTCAGTATATCTAATGTTACAAGAGACACAACATCATCTTATACAAAAATGAAACATTATCCGTGAGGGTAAAAAAATACTATCGTCAAGGCACCCATTACGGATTCAGAATTTTTTGCCAGTGGAGCAAAAAAAAAAAATTAAATCAGATTTAAATAGTTAATCGGATTTAAACCCATTAACTAATTAGATGCTCAATAAATAACAATGCTTTAACTTATATTTTTCAATACTTTGACTTTTAATTTCTAATTTTATAACCTATATTCTAATTACTAATCATAATTCAAGAAATTTATTTTAATTTTAATCCTAAATTTAACTTGAATGTCAAATCAAACATTTAGAGAAAGTAAAAAAAAAATCAAAAGGACAAAGTTAATTGAAACATCCCAATTTTCACTAAAACTCAAAATTCAGAGAGACAACAGACCCCCACCCTCCTGGACCATGTGGGTCCACCCCTGCACCCATCAAGTAGCTACATGCAATTGAGGGGAAAAATATATATATACCAGGGTAATTACAACACTGTAATTTCTTTTTATGTGAGAAAAATTAGCAATGCATGCACCCATCAGGGTTTTCCCAGCATTTATTGTTAATTGTGGGTATACAAATTTTCTTTTTATGGTTTAAACTTTTAATTGTAGTTTTGAAACCTCTCTTACTTTCCGAGATTATTTTAAATAGGTACAAGTGTAATTAATTAATCATCTAATTTATTAAGTAATTGATTATCGGAGAGCAAGTTATATATATCTATAAAGTATGTTTTAATGCACTCTACAATAACTTAAATAGCTACTATTTAAAAATAGTAGATAAAATAGCACTAAATTTGATGGTAAGAGAATATGATACTCTTTTTTCTATTCTCACGCTACACTTTTTTTTTTCCGCTGAAAGCTATTTCACCTTTTGGTGGAGTTACTAGAACAATGCTATTCAATGTTGTTCTGAATATATAGCACTTGATTTGTTTGGATTGATAATTATCCAGAATAGCATTATTATTCTGAGAACAATACTATTCTCACTGCATCCAAATATACCCATATTTTACACATATGCAATTCATATATTCAAGGTTGAACAAAAATCTTTCGGCAGTACATAGTTAATAATAATAACATGACGAATTGTTACATATAATCGATTGCAAATTGCAATTAAACAGATAGCAAATTGTTTCAACTCCAAATTATATGTGTATATATATATTATACGGAACAGTTAAAAATGTTTAGTATATAATAATTAACCAAGTCTTGGAGGAGCATGAGGTTCCAAATTAAATTATCAAAAAATGTTTATCATGTCTATCAAATCAGTGCAAATTAAGCTTTTTAAATATATAGCATTTAGCAATTAGGAATTGAACCGGTAAATGATTATTCGGTATTTAACATTGAAGTCGTGTTTGTTTTTTTTTTTACTTAAATTTAAGGAGAATTAAGTTGTCCTTTCATATTACTGTTTTATATCTTGTTAGACAGCTTAATTTAGTTTGTCTGGAGGAAAGATATTGAATTTATTTTTTTTATATATAACAGTAAGTCATATATGCATAATAAATGTGGAGTAAGTCAATCTGTTCGAAGAAGTAATTTAATTTACTGTTGTAATTTCTATCTGATTACTTTTATTTTACAAGACAAATTAAAATAATATAAGAGACATCTCCACCTCTTTCTTCACAATAAAAAAAAAATATATATATATATATGATCTTAGTATTTAAAAACGGGATGATAAACCATTTAACGTCTCCAAAGCTACTAGTTGTTAACACGAGTAGAACTAGGGTGCTCTTAAGCTCATCAAAATTTTGGTGAGCTTAACTCTAAAACTTATCAAATTGATTTCAAATGACGAATCCGAATTGTTGAAATTCACCTATCTTATGTGTGATGCATCTACATGTGAAATTTTTAAACATTCGAATTAATTTAGTATAAAGTCAAGCGGTCAAAATTAGAAGGTTAATAAATTAATTTTAGTGCATTCATTTTTTGAACGTTTTTTGACCGCTTGACTTTATACTAAATTAATTCGAATGTTTAAAAAATTCACATGTAGATGCATCACACGTAAGGTAGGCGGGTCTCAACGATTCGAATTCGTCATTTGAAATCGATTTGATGAGTTTTAGAGTTAAGCTCATCAAAACTTTGGTGAGCTTAAGAGTACCCTAGTTCTACTCATATAGATATATAGAGTAAGACTACGGTGCTATGGGTTGCATAGAGGGCTACGGTGCTACGGTTCAATATTAGAGTTTTCAAAATTCTAACGGTTGATTCGAACCGTTCATCTTGTTCTCCATATTAATATGTGTTTGGAGACCAAACTTTACATTTTTTGAAAAAAATTTACTATCTTTTTAGATGGGTAGAAAATCAAATATATGAATGGTGCATAATTTTTTAGATCAAGTGATTTTCTACCTATCTAAAAAAATAGTAAAAGATTTCCAAAAAATGTAAAATTTGGTCTCCAAACACATATTAATATGGAGAACAAGATGAACTGTTTGGATTGATCGTTAGGATTTTGAAAACTCGAATATTGAGCCGTAGCACCATAGCCTTACTTATATACCGATTTTTTTATTAATATCCAAAAAATAAATAAAATTTTAAAAAATATCAAAATCCCAATTGGATTTTGAAAACTACCCAAACCGGTTATCTAATAGCCAGATTTGGGACAAATTTTCGGTCAACAGTTGCCTAGACTCAAAAACAACAAATCCAGTTTATGGTTAACCAGATTTGTGCATTTTGCTTTCTTTCTTTTTTTCTTTTTTTGAAAACAGAATTTTTTTATTTTTTGTATTAAAATATTAGAAATGTTGAATATATTTCTTTGAAAATAGATGGAATCAAATATAATTTGATTTATTAGAAAGACTGCAACAAATAACTCGGATCAATATTTTTCAGGCCGAATTTTCCGTGGCTGTAAGAAAAATTAATATATTTCTTTATGTGCTATTGGTAAAAAATAAAAATAATTAGATTTTGAGTTATTGATCCCGGTTCAAAAGTCATTTCTAGGTAATCCAGAAAATATTGTGATCCTTCTAGTACATTTAATTTATAAAAAGTTGAATCTATTTTTGAAAAAAATCAAAAACTTTAATTTATTTAATTATTGTTTTTCAAAAAGAATTCTCAAAATAGATACAACATTTTATAAATTAAATGTACTAGAAAGGTCACAATATTTTCTGGATTACCTAGAAGTGACTTTTGAACCGGGATCAATAACTCAAAATCTAATTATTATTTTTCCTAATAGAACATAAAAAAATATATTAATTTTCTTACAGTCACGAAAAATCCGGCCTGAAAAATATTGATCCGGGTTATTTGTTGCAGTCTTTCTAATAAATCAAATTATATTGTATTCCATCTATTTTCAAAGAAATATATTCAATATTTTTAATATTTTAATACAAAAAATAAATAAATAATAAAAATGTATGTTTTAAAAAAAAATAAAAACATAATGCACAAATCCGGTTAATCATTAACCAGATTTGTTGTTTTTGAGTTCGGGCAACTGTTGACTGGAAATTTGTCCCAAATTTGATTATTGGATAACCTGTTTGGGTAGTTTTCGAAATCCAATCGGAATTTGGATATTTTTTAAAATTTTATTTATCTTTTGGATATTCATAAAAAAATCAAGACTTATACACACACACACACATATATACACACATACAGGAAATTAAATGCTAATATGCTATGCGTAGCATAGAGGACCTTCGTGCAACGGCTCAATATTTGAGTTTTCAAAATTCTAACGGTCGATCCAAACCGTTCAACATGATCTCCATATGAATATGCACTTGCAAACCAAATTTTACATTTTTTTAGATTTTTTTTTTACTATTTTTTAGATAGGTAGAAAATCACTTGATTTGAAAATTTTGTACCATTCGGATGAAGTGATTTTCTACCTATCTAAAAAATAGTAAAATATTTCTAAAAAATATAAAATTTGGTTTGCAAGTACATATTCATATGGAGATCATGTTGAATGATTCGGATCGACAGTTAGGATTTTAAAAACTCAAATATTGAGTCATTGCACGGAGGCCCAGCCTCTATGCTACGCGTAACACCGTACGTAGCCAACTCCTACACATACATATATACATACATACATACATACAAACGAGTAAGGCATGGGTGCTATGGATATCATAGAGAGTTACGGTGCTATAGCTTAATATTTGAGTTTTCAATATCCTAACTGTCGATCCAAACTGTTTATCTTGTTCTCCATATTAATATGTGTTTGGAGACCAAATTTTACATTTTTTAGAAATTTTTTACTATTTGTTTAGTTAGATAGAAAATCACTTGATCTAAAAAATTCTACACCATTCAGATATTTGATTTTCTATCTAGCTAAAAAAATAGTAAAAAATATCCAAAAAAATGTAAAATTTGATCTCCAAATACATATTAATATGGAGAACAAGATGAACGTTCGGATCGACCGTTAGAATTTTGAAAACTCAAATATTGAGCCGTAGCACTGTAGCCCTCTATGCTATCCATAGCACCCAAGCCTTACTCTATACATGTGTGTGTGTGTGTAACAAAGGCGTGGATAAGAAAACCTTTTCTCTATTTTATAAGTAGACTTGTGATTCGATCTGCCTTTGATCATATTTGGCTATATATCGAAGTTTGTCGATGGTGTGGGCTCTAGGACTGTATGATCAAGTGGTCTAATGCATTCTTACAGTGTGATTAAAAATGCATTAATTTATCAAGTGGGTTCAATTTTCTAATTTTATTATTATGTCACATCATGTATATTTTTTTAATCATTTTCTTCTAATTAACCGACTTGTACGAGATAAAAATTTACTTTTTTGTTGGATTATATATAATAATATATTAAATGTTTTTATGAGTTCTCTTTATTAAATATATGAAATATATTATTAAAACATGTTATTCTTTTTTAAAAAGTTTGTGTAATATTTCAAATAATTTTATGTGATAGATCTTATTTTCACTTTGAAACTTTAACTTGTTTTGATATTTTTATATTCAAAACAGGCTCCGAGATAACTGTAATTCACCAAACACAGATTCCAGTTTCTTTTCAAACTAGAGACATACAACAAAGAGTAAACTAGACACAAGTCACGTAACCGAACAAAATCAATTAAATTAATTTTTAATCTTGTAACTGATTCAATCTCTGTCTTTTTAGCTAACCCTATAACTAAAAGGCTACAAGGTAGGCTGATTGGCTATGACTATGAGATTAGATTTCTGTTATTAAAGAAATAGATTATGTGGCCCTCAGGAATTGTTACAATTTATCAGATGATGCCATGCTTTAGGCCTGTTGTAGATCTTGACCATAATCGGATCGAAATACCATAATGAAACAGTTGATTAATTTATTGCTGCACTAATGATGCTCTCAATATATAATAAAATGGTACTAATGACTTAATTAGGATAGGATTGTGGTGGTGGCATTTTTGGACTAGAATAGAAGTAGCTAGAGATAGCATAATTTCTCTGTCTACTGGCACCTAGGATGTGGGTAAAGATATTAATAACGTAATTTCGTATTCAATTGAACTTGAAAATGCATAATTTCTTTGTCTACTAGCAGCTAGGATGTGGGTAAAGATATTAATAGCGTATTTTCGTGTTTGTTTGAATTTGAAATAAGCGTAGTTTCTTTGTCTACTAGCAACAAGGATGTGGGTAAAGATATTAATAGCGTGTTTTCGTGTTCGTTTGAACTTGAAAAAAGCGTAATTTCTTTGTCTACTAGCAACAAGGATGTAGGTAAAGATATTGATAATGTAATTTTGTGTTCGGTTAAACTTGAAAAAGGGTAAATTCTTTGTATACTTGAAACTTTTTTACTATTTTTTTATAGATACAAAATCACTGTTTTAGATGGTTCAAAATCTTCTGAAAATAATAATTTTGTATCTATATGAAAAATAGTAAAAAAAGGTTCCAAAAATATTTAATTTGGGACCACTAACTACATTTCTGTAACACTATAAGAAATATTATAAAAAAATATATATATATAATGGTATAATTATAAATTTTGCATTTAAAACTACATAAAGAAATTTCTATAAATAAAACATACATATATAAATATATATATATATATATATATATATATATATATATATATATATATATATGTATATATATATAAGTTTTTATAATTTTATATATATATAATTGAGTGAATATATATATGTTAATAATCAAATTGGAAGGTCTAAGAGGTATAAAAAAATTTAATAAGAGGTTTTATGTGCAAAATATACAACCTTATGCAATAAATAAAAAATTGAAGGACTAATTTGCAAAATACCCAAAACCTTGTCATAACCTCCCTCATGGTACCATTCGGTACCATTGTGTACCGTGAGAAACAGAAAAGAAAGAGAGGGGAGCGGGTGTGACGCAAGGGAAAGGAAGAGAGAAAGGGAGAGAAGGAAAATCGCGTGATCGATCGAGCCGTCCGTAGATTCGAGATCAGAACGAAGCCCTCTACGCAATAAAGCAATTAATTTGGTATAAATCTCTATTTCTCAAATTCTATTTGGAACCCTAGATTTCGAGTTAAATTGCAATTCTTTCGTTTGAAGTTCGTATTTGAGTTTTGATTCGAGATTTCATGTAATTAACCTCATTCCTTGAACAATTGAGTTGAATTTATGAATTTGGGTTTAGGGTT
This sequence comes from Carex pumila, assembly GCA_033356055.1. NCBI lineage: Eukaryota > Viridiplantae > Streptophyta > Magnoliopsida > Poales > Cyperaceae > Carex > Carex pumila. The sequence continues at coordinate 67,546 of JARJHM010000550.1, read as the reverse complement.
TTTGAAACTAGGATTTATATTTTGGAAATATTATAAGGGTTGAAAGTATAAAAGTTATGCAAATATTTAAGTTCTTTCGATTGAAACCCGAATTGCTATTTAAAACTAATTACCGAATATGTGTCGAACCTTCGAACTTTGAGTTATGAAATTAGAATTTGATATTGACTTGAATGGTTGTATGGTGTCGAAAAACTTGAATGAACCAAGTAGATATACACTTTAAACTGCACCAAAGCATAGCAACCATAAGTCGTAACCGAGCATCGATCGAAACAAGTTCTAACTAAACAATTGAATTCTGCATGTGAATTGTGGGCCGCAATAGAAAGCCCTGCGGGCCGCAACATGATCTGGTACTTAACCAATTCTTTAGCTGTGATGGCTACGGGCCGTAACAAAATTGGTTGCGGGCCGCAATAATTACAGGTCCAACAAAATGGCTCTGGAGTCGTAAGCAGGTCTAATGTTGCGGGCCGCAACAGATTCTTTACGGGCCGTAGAGAACCCAATACTTAGCCAATTTCTATTAGTTTGTTCTGTGGGTACTGCGGACCGCAACAACACCATTACGGGCCGCAATTAATGTGCAGATTTGTAATAATTGAGTATTTTTAAACCTAATCGAAGGGGTATCGAATCGTAATCATACAATGTCAATTATATAGCAATTATAAGCTAATTAAACCCTAATGGTATATATTCTAAATAGAATCGATAAGGCAACAGCGTACGGAACCTCGAGGAGTTTAAGACGTAAGATTTACTTAAGAGCAGCGTACTCAGGTGCGGGATTTCTGGACTTGTTTGATATTTTATTTTCAGAATTAAATTGTAGTTCTATTGACATGTTGAATATTCTTGTTGATTGCATTATATGAATTGTGCATTTGCATTTCATGCCCTAATATTATCGAACTCGAATTTTGGTAAGTTGATTGACTTGCATATTGGTATTGAATACATTTGTGTCGATCTATTATGATCTGATTGTAGATGAAAAGTCACTGGAATTGGAAATGAGATGAAATGGTATGTTATGGATCACCAAAGTGTGACCAATTTGCAAAACCTGGTGCACGGGTTTTGGGAGGATTCTAAAGCTTTAGTCTCTGAGGCTCGTGTAAGTCCCCAGACCGGTTGGGGCAGGAGCAGTATGAAACTAGTTGTGAATGGTAGTAAAATGAGTGACTAGTGTGAGATGTCGTATGCATGATCTGATGAGATATGCGTTTGAATGGTCAATTGAGATTATGATTCTTAACGAATTTTCTGAATTTGATCTGTAACTAGAAAGTTAGGAAATGGTTAAGCCAAGCACTACCGATGGGTGTCATATACTGTACAGTAGGGTGGCCTTCGGTAGGTGTCTGGAACCCTACCGTTGTCGACGGGTTTGCGGTACAGCTGGGTGGTACATCGGTAAGTGCTACTAGACTTATTAAAATAATTAAGCCCAATTGTTGTTGATTTGAAATTCGATTTAATACTCTTGTGTTGTAATTCATTCGATTATCTGCTGTCAGGTATGCATTCATGTTTATATAATGTTATACATGTACAATACGTTGTTGATAATTTCTTTTTGAAAATAAAGTTTGATTGCAAGTCCAGGGGTTCATATGTGGCAAATTATCGCACTGAGATTTTATTCTCATACCCGTTGGGTTATCCTTTTCAGGTTCTGGTGCAGTAGGGAGCGGTGAGGCACGACAGTCTTAGGCCTCGGTATTTGTCCTTCTACCAGAGTTTCTATGATACCTGTTAGATTTTGGTTTTGTGGTTGTGATATGTTATCTACGTATATGTGCATATACTTAGTTTTTGTATGATGTGATGTATATTGGTGTCTTTTGAACTGAATCATGAGTTATGTTTATATTTGTTTTCTCAGAATTGTGTTGAATTGTTTAATTGCTTGTTGAATGGGGTTATATATTTGGGATTTATGGGAAATTGAGTAAATGAATCGTAATTGCCTTGTAGGCATACGGGAAACTGTATGTTTACGGCAGGGACCCTGTCGCATTTTTGTACAGGTTGGCTACGGGGTGTGACAATTTCTATATGAAGATATGTTAGCAATTTGAATACTGTTCAAACTTAACAACGGAGAAATTATGTCAAGTATGATTGAAGAACAAAACAAAAGTTGCATTTTAACCCTACTGTTTTTATTATTGACCACAGTAAAAAGAAGGTGAAGATTAATTCTAAATTAATTAACGTTATTGATTAAATTTGATTCTACTTTGCCTGTTTACTAAATTACTAAAAGGCTGTAACAAACTATTTCTTTTTAAACTTATTAAATTTATTACGCGTTCAATAATATTTATGTAATTTTGTTTTAAAACTTCATTCAAAGAATATGAAGTTAACATATTAGCAATAAATCCTGACTAAGTGGCCATTCGACAAAGCAATGGACGAGACAAAATGTGGAAATTGGAATCCGATTCTATTATGCGCTATGATGGTGATTGTACCTCAATTTTTCTTCGTGTTACGGTTGGCTATTTTTTTAAGTAAAAGTTGAAGGCCAAGTCATGTAACTATTTAATGTTCACATATAATTGTCTTTTTTTTAATTTTAAATTTTAAACATGTAATTTCTCATATAGAGAACATTTTTTTTGCCACCAAATCAAAGACTAATTCTCGCAGTTCTCTATTTTTTTTATAGAGAATTAAATTGTCAATTCAGAGGTTTGTAATTCTGGAAGAGATCTTTGGATTTTGTTAAATAGTTTATTTATTTATTTTTATAGATATATTTTTGTGGAGAACCAAATTGTTAGATTCTCTATTTTAGATTTTTTTTTTCTTTTCTTCTCTATAACTTATTTAATTTTTTATAACTAATATGTAGAAGTATCGACTTCTAATTTTAATTAGATAAACTATGGATTAAGAGTTGCTATTGGTTTCAAAAATGTAAAAGGCAAATAAAACGTCTATGGTATTTGAACCAGTTAGCTAGTTGGACTGAATTGCAATTTAATCTCTTTAAGTGAAAGAAACTTGAAAATGAAGAAGTATAATAATTAGTTTATTTTGTTCTTAACAAAGACCAATTTCCTATTCCTCGGTGTCCATCACGGAATAGAAAGTTAATTCTTGATGTAATTAAAGAAGGATGAAGTTGTGAATAATAGAAAAGTGATGCAAAAGTTTCAAATTTTTTTTTTTTTTTTGAGAAGGTTGGCGATCAAGTTTGTCACCAAGAATATATTGATAAAAAGGTATATTTACATGTAAAGATAAAATGGAAAACTCAGCATCCCTGAGTCCCTAAGTCAAGATTCTATTTCTAACTAGCGTTGATTGCCGCTAGTAAGTTACAAAACTCTATATCAAAAGAAATAGATCTAAACATTGTTACTCCACAAAAATACGTTAGAGGTTGTATCATTGATTAACAAGATCATCGGTCTCCTTTTGTTCGAGAATAGTCTTTTGTTCTGCTACCTCCATTAAGACCAAACACCCACTGCCCATAGAGACCAAAAGTTTCAACTTAATTCTATGTTTTCAATTTTTCACAATTTTATTCACTGTCATTTTTATTCAGCCATAATTCCACACAATTTTATTATTCTAACTAGCTAAGAGTGTCAGTGTCAATGAGTACAGTAAGGACTGAATGTAGACATTTTCATACGGAAATATATCTGTTATGATCCTAAGGGGATTGTAGGGTCCAAAAATTTCAAATCCAACATTTCATTGGTTTTGAAATTTGTGCATAAAAACAATTACTATAGAGATTCGTACAATTCAAAAAATGAAAGAATGGATTTGAAGTAGATTTATTTCCTTTTCATACACATACACTTAGACATTGACACTCCTATTTCTAGCTCTCAAAATAGTTCAAAAAACTCACCTGACCCAACCAATTGCCAATCCTCTTCAGGGATTTGTGTGTACTTTTTTATAAAAAATTTGACATAGTGCTGAATTTGATTGAAAAAAATTAATGCGTTTGGTTGAAATAAGAGTTAGTGAAAATAGCCACTAATTAATTAAAGGTAATCTCTCAATGGCTAATCCAATATTTTGTTAAATTAGTGAAATAGCCACTAAAGAGATAAATAGAGAGAACTCCGCGTGGAGTACTCAAATATGAAATAGCACTCCAAGTTAGTGATATTTTTGAGTTAGCGTTAATTCAAGCTCATCCAAACTTACTAACAGGATAAAATTTGTAATATGGAAATTGTCATCAAAGACCTTAATGCAATCATAAAATTTTAGTAAACATAATTTGACATTAGAATATTCTTCTACAACTGTTATTGACTTATTGTATAATATTCTAATATCAAAGGTTAAAATTAGTAAATTACATTATGTTTACTACTTAAATATTGTGACTGTACTAATTTCTTTAACGTCAATTTTCATACAACCATCACAAAATTTTATCATCTTTATTTTCTTCAATCAAAACCAGGTCAAATCCAAACAAAAAAAGTACCGACAAATCCCTATTTTATTTTAAAAACCATAATTAGAAAGAGACAATTTAGGGAACTACTTTGATTGGTTTTTTTTATTTTTGTATAATTATATTCATTCACACACTCCTATTTCACTCCATCCTCACAACTACAATTTAGGAAGGTTACATTATGGTCCCCACTATTTATTTAAACAATTCTAAAATTAAAGGATCCAAGTTAAATGAGGAAGGTGATAATTATTTAGAGGTTGTAATATACTCTCACTTATTATTTATCAATACAAAAAATATTCATCACAATAAGCATATACGAGGTGATTATTTTAAGTATTTTTTACATAGGCATAAATACTCTAGTGTATAAGTATAAATATTTGTAATACTTAATATTAATACTTTCATATGTCAATCACTATCATATGTAAAAAATATTTGCAAATATAGGCATAAATATACTTGCACGATGAGGTATAAATATATGTGTAATGACGTGCTCAAAAGTATGTTATTATCGATCTCATTTGAAAAAAAAATTATATAGAAGATGTTCGCAGTTTCAGAATCGCAAAATTCCTCATATATTGTTATAAATGTGGACGAGATTGAAATAAGATAAAAAAAAATTCACCTCTAAAAATCTGCATGCATCCCCCCATGTAGTTTGAGATTTGTTTGGAGAGACAATTATTTATATAAAAATTATTTATCTTATTGGTATAAATATTTTCGTTCTTAGAGATAAATACTTTTGTACATAAGTATTAATACTTTAGAAGAAAGAAAAAAGTGCTGGAGTTTTTATAGTCCCCATAGTAATTATGAAAATTAATGGGGGAATAAATGCGGGGATAATTATCAGCATCCTTTCTTTTTACAAAAATTATAAGTACGCCTCTCATTTATATTTAAACAATATCAAATAGTCTATTCAGTACCACCTAATTTTATTCTTTTATTTGACTGAAATTATGAAAAAATTGTACCAAGTAATCCATTCTGTACTTATATATTTTTTGTAAAAAAATAAAAATCAATGAAGTTGGTTCCTAAACTTACCTTTTCTAATTATGGCTTATTGGAAAAAAAAAATCCACAAATCCCTGAAGATGATTGACAATTAGTTGAATCAAGTGGATTTTTTGAGTTGTTTGGAAAGCTAAAATAGTAAAATTGTATAACATTATGACTGAATAAAAATGACAGCGAATGAAATTATAAATAGAAGTGAAACATTGGAATTGAGTTATAAACTTTTGCAATCAAAACTTTATTATTCAGAAATTTTATTTGAACAACGTTACAATGAAGCTGCCGGTACGATTCATTTATAATAGAATTTGACTAATACAACATCAGTGTCATTTTAGCCTATACAACATCAATTCTAAAACCTATTAAATCGACTTCAAACAACTAATCCAAACCGTTCAAACCGATTTACATTATGAGTGATGCGTTTACATACAATTTTTTTTTATATTTTTGAGTTATTTTAATATCAAAACAAGCGGTAAAAATATTAAAAAAGGAATGTATTAAAATTAACTTAAAAACTCACACATTTAATTGCTTGACTTAATGCTAAATAAATTTGAAAAGTTATAAATTTTGCATGTAAACGCACAACTAATGAATTAAGTAGATCGGTTTGAATGGTTTCACTATTTGAAGTCGATTTGATAGGTTTTAGAATTGGTGTTATATAGGTTGAAATGACATTGATGTTATATTAGCCAAACTCTTTATAATATGCTTAGTTGCAAAATAAGAATATTTAAATAGTCAAATTAAGAATAACTATTGTTTGTCCTATTAAAATAACCAAATTTCAAAACTCTTAGGAATAGTTTATTCTAATAAAATAAAAAGTTTAAATTTTCTGTTTTTGCTATTTTAATCTAATCAAACACCGAATAGTTTGAATAATCTAACGCCAACAATAATCTATTGTCAACCCAACCAAATATATCCTTACATAATTAAAGTTGAAGACAATGACGTTGGGAAACATTAAGGAGACAGAATATAAACTTGATATGACAATTAACAAAAAAGGGTGACGATAATTGTCTGGAGCAACCAAGTTGGCCAGGATTTGACCTGCTCATGTCATTACCAAACTTGGGTCTTCTCCGGTCAATTCATGTTGGCTTATTTAGTTATTTTGCAATGCAAATGCAAGACAACCCAGCATGCCTTGTACTTGGTCTGCTATATTATTGCATATAAATATAATACATTATGGACTGTTCCAAACAAAGGTTAACATCACCCTTTTTTCTCTCTAGTTTTTTTAAGCTTAATTAAGCCAAACATGTGGCCTGCCGGATTAAAGATTTAATTTAACTTCTCAAAAGCTTTCATTCAAGGGGCTGCAGTATTGTTTCATACCAGCGGCGGAGGCAGAATTTGACCAGAAATCACATCCTCTCCAATACCTCATAAGGGAATATTTTACAATTAATAAATCTGGACAGTTCTTTTTAACTTGGCACGAATCTCAAAACCTAAAAATACTGTCTCCTATAGTGATCCGAATTCCAAACCGGTTGAGATTTAATCTCAAACTGTAAAGTTAAGGTAATCCTCTGCAATACTTGAGAGGATTCGGATTCGGTTTGACCGAATGGAGGCTAATTTTTTTTTCCATAGGTGGTCAGTGAAAGAAATATTATAAGACAGAGATAAATATAACATAAAATAAGAATTGTCTCGTAACTGTTCATATGAGATTTTTTTTATCTTTTTGATTAAAAAATGTTCTAAAATACTAGGATTCGTCCAAATTATACACAAGTAATTTTTAAAAATAAAAATGAAGGTCAATAGTATAAAATTTCACAAAAAATATGGAGATCAATTTTCTTATACATGGAGTATTTTACTTTATTTATAAAACAAAAACACAATTCATTATCAGTTTTTGAAAAAAAAAAATGAGAGTTAATTGACCCTCATTCTATTAAGCTATCTCTACCTCTGCATACTACCAAATACCATTTTTTTTTTAACATAGATTAAAATTTAGGATTCTTTTATCATGAAAAATTGTCTATGTACCACCCAAAAAGTTAATCATGTTAAGTAAAGATTAGAGATTAAAGAATTAGGATGCGAATTGAGGAGTGGTTGGAATTGGTCCAAAATTGAAGTCTGAAATAGGATTTTACAAAAATATTATCAAAATTTATAAAGGTTCAAAAGTACAAATGTTACGAATGTTAATTAATAACAATGCTAAAAAAAACTAAAACTTGGGGGATCAAGTGGAGGGGTGTGCCAAAAATAGAAGTCCATAGTGTGATTCTCAAAATTACAACATTTTTTGGCTATATGTTGAAACGAGCTATTAAGCGAAACAGAGAAAGCGCCGCTTTATGCAAAAGGATCTTGATAACAATTCTTGCAAAAAACAATGCACAAACTGTCAAAAAAGTCATGGGAAACCGCTCAGTCATTAATAAGTTTTTTGTAAACTGTAAGTATTTAACTTGAAGCATCAAAGTATTTTTCTTGAATTTTCAAAGTATTAAACCCTATGCAATGATCTTTATTTATGAAAAAATAAATCAATCCATCAATTGTCGCCGCACAATTTTTTTTTTGAATCGTTCCCGCACAACTAGGGACCATTAAATAAACAATCCCCTCATAAACACTTGTCAGTTATCCCCGCACAAAATTTCTTTTTTTCTGGATTGTCTCTGCACAACTGGGGACTATTAAATAACCAATCCCATCACTCAATGATAAATACTTCTCAGACATAATGATAAATATTTTATGTTACATGGATAAATACTTTCTGCTACATGGATAAATATTTCCAAACATAATTGCAACTTTCAGTAAAACATCAATAATAAATATTTCTCAGACATAATGATAAATATTTTATATTACATGAAAAAATATTTTATGTTACATGAATAAATACTTCTCAGACATAATTGCACTTTTAGTAAAACATCAATGATAAATACTTCTCAAGCATAATGATAAATACTTTATGTTACATGAATAAATATTTTATGTTACATGGATAAATACTTCTCAGACATAATTGCAATTTTCTTATAATTTTGGATAAAAATTTCAACTGACAATTTTTATTCTCTATTATGTATGTATGTATGCATGCACATTAGAATTTTCTTATGTATGTATGCACATATATGTTGATCAATGGATTCTTATTGGATATGCAATATGTTGAAGACTTTTAACCAAGAGGCATCATATCATGGATCACATGGGAGCTCCTTTTTTGATATGTTGGATCTAATACGTCTTAATTTGCATGAAATTCTGGTACAACTAGATCATAACCAAGAGTTTTGGCAACATGAGCCCATGGTTACTAAGTAGTAAGGATATAATTTTTATACAAATATTGTATTGGATCATGAGAAATATATATTATGTTTTATCAGATGGGATTGCATGTACAAAAGGTTATGTATATATATATGTGGCACGGATTATAATATGTTACTATTTTCTATGGTTTTATATTAATTCATATATAATAATCGGCCCAACAAAAGTTTAATGTATATTTTTTATATAAATAATTTAAACCGTATAAAGTTATTTTTTTTAATAATTGATTGTTATCAATTTTTATCAACTTTAAATTGCAATTCTCAGTAAAATATATGTATGTCAAAAACAACGATAAATATTTCTCAGAAGCAATGATAAATATTTTATGTTACATGGATAAATACTTCTTAGACATAATTGTAATTTTCAGTAAAACATGTGTACGTCAAAGACAATGATAAATACTTCTCAGATATAATGATAAATACTTGTCAGAATAATAATAAATACTTTCTTGAACTTTGTTATTGAACTTGTCAATAAGTAATGTTTAATCAAATCAAAGTATTATCATGTCAGGGACAATGGTAAATACTTTCTTGAACATCAATAAACAGATAAATAATTGTTAGCGATGATTGTTATTAGAGGTCAGTATAATTAATGCGGAGATAAAATAGAAATTCTTAGTGGAATTAATGGGGGGGGGGGTAAAAGGCAGTTAAGGAAGTTAATTTGGAGAGAGAGTTGATAAATGGGAGGACAGTGGTGAGGAGAATGATATAATTATTCTATGCAAAAACGCTAGCGAAAAGAAATTTTTCCGTTTTGAGAGTCAGAAGAAATTTTCACCGCCCGTCCTCTTCATCGCCCTCTCCCACCACATCCATTTACTGAGTAGACAAGACTTTTCTCTTTTTGCCACTTTGCCTCTGATGAAATGTTGCTTCCACTTCAGATCTGATTGATGTTATTCATCACTTCATCTCTATTTGATTGGCGCTTCCATCTTGGATCTGGTCACCAACCACCATCACCTCGTCTCCGTCAAGTCGACCTTTCCACCTAGGATCTGGCCGTAGCTCGTTCACTCTGTCTCGTTGCGTCGCTCCTTCTCGTCTCGATTAAATGGGTTTAGATGGGAGTGTTGTTGATTTGCCCCACCTTACTAGTATTATCTAGATTAAATAAGGTATGTTTATTGTTAATGACGATGATGATGATCATTTTCTCCTTCTCTTTTCTTATTTCCTTTTTCTATGTTTTTTTCTTTTAAATAACTCAAGCACAAACCTGATCTGAGCATAAAGGCTCATTTGGATACACCTGCATAGCTTTGATTACAACGGCACTGTTTTGTGCTAACTACAAGAAATTATGCAGACTCACAACCTACCAATCCGAGCATGAGCATAGAAAATCTTGCAGACTCACTATCTACTAACTTGAGCACAGTAACATTTGGTTATGTTTTGTTTTTTTTTTCTTGTCTACTTTCGTAAAGGGGTTTCAATTGTAATAGTGCAAGTATTAGTACAAATGTTATATGTACTAGTACAAAACAATGTGCAATTGGTTTTGTCCTGATTAATGAAATATCACCTACAGATTTTTAATCCAAAAGAAAAAAGAGCTATTGAATATATTTAACTAAGCAGTGACCTCGATTTCAAACCTTGTCTCTCTTCCAATAGAAATTTATTTCTAGTCGATTAATTGCTATGTACAAAACCGTCTTGAAAAGTATAACTAAAGACAGCATAAATTGAATGATCTCATATATAATGAAAAAACCAACATTGAAGTTTTTTTTAAGTGGGTTTAAAAAACTATAACAATATAATACATCAGAAAATAAACTTTTAATCTAGTAGCAAAGATATGTTTTATGATTATGATGTGAGATGTCATAAATTTGACTTTCAGAAGAAGGAAATGCTACTTGCATTAACAAGAGTTCGAAAAGAGTGTTGGATGTCTTAATCTCAATTAACCCTCTCATTAAAAAAATATTATAACACACCAATTGCAAAGTTTTAGCCTTTTAGAGCGGAGATATATTTGATGAGCATCGGATTAAATTCGTTATGATATCCGGTATGATATGTTCGATATACGTTAAAACTCATGCGAAAAATAAAAATATATGTTGTATCTGTTGTAAAATAAAGATAAAGAAATCAAACAAGATATTAACAATGTATAAGATAGCTATCTTTTATTCTTATTCTTTTCTTGTGTGTCAAATACAATCTTACAATCCTCTATTTATAGGTAGAAAATGTAAATAACAAGCCATGGTAAATTAATTGTATTGATAAATGAGAAGAGAATAACATAAATCTTTATGAGGAGTTTTGAAGTAATTATAGAAGAGTTGCAAATGAACATCCATCCATAACTTATTTTATTTATAACACTTCTCCTTGGATGTTCATTGTTCATTATACGCTGTTAATATGATACTTCAGGATCGATATTAACATGATACTTCAGGATCGATATTAACATGATACTTCAGGATCACATACTGCCTCATTAAAAACCTTACCAAGAAAAACCCATTGGGATAAAAACTTAGTTAAGGGAAAAAGAGTACAGTGCGTATAACGCTTCCCCTCATTTTGATATCATTGAATATCCTTCAACCGATGTAGACCTATCTTCTTTGTGAGTTGTACAAAAATCTTTGTCGGTAAAGATTTTGTGAATAGGTCTGCTAGATTGTCGATTGATCGGACTTGGCAAACATCTATTACGCCTTCCTTTTGTAGGTCATGTGTCGAAAAGAACTTTGGCGCAATATGTTTAGTTCTGTCTCCTTTGATATATCCTTCTTTGATTTGTGCAATGCATGCTGCATTATCTTCATATAGCGGAGTAGGATTTATCTTGATGTTTTCAAGTCCGCATTCTTCTTGAATGTTTTGAATCATTGACCGTAACCAAACACATTCTCGACCCGCCTCGTATAGAGCGATTAGCTCGGCATGATTTGATGATGTTGCCGTAAGAGTTTGTTTTGTCGATCGCCATGAAATTGCAGCTCCACAATAGGTGAATATGTATCCCGATTGGGATCGTGCTTTATGTGGATCCGACAAATATCCAGCATCTGCATATCCAATTAAATTGGATTTTGTATCCTTTTGATAGTATAACCCCATATCTCTAGTTCCGCAGAGATACCGAAATACATGTTTAATTCCATTCCAATGCCTTCTGGTTGGTTTGGAACTATATCTCGCTAACACATTTACTGCAAATGAGATATCGGGTCTCGTATTATTTGCAAGATATAATAATGCCCCGATTGCGCTTAAGTATGGCACTTCAGGACCAAGCACTTTTTCATTATTTTCTTGCGGGCGAAAGGGATCATTTTCTGCATTTAGCGATCGTACGACCATTGGTGTGCTCAAAGAATGAGCTTTATCCATATTGAATCTCTTTAATATTTTTTCAACATAATTTAATTGATGGATAAATATTCCATTTTTTAGATGTTCGATCTGCAGGCCGAGACAAAATTTTGTTGCACCAAGGTCTTTCATCTCAAATTCATTCTTCATTAATTTTGCAGTATTCTCAATCTCTTCAGGAGATCCAATAATATTTAAATCATCAACATACACTGCAATGATTGTGAAACCTAGATTTGATCTTTTAATAAAAACACATGGACTAATTACATTATATTTATATCCTTCTTTTAGAAGGTACTCACTCAGTCGATTATACCACATTCGACCAGATTGTTTTAGTCCATATAAAGATCTTCTTAATTTTATAGAGTACATCTCTCTAGGTTTTGACTTATATGTTTCAGGCATTTTCAATCCTTCTGGGACTTTCATGTATATATCAATGTCAAGTGAACCATATAAATAGGCTGTTACAACATCCATAAGTCGCATTTTTAGATTTTCTGCAACTGTGAGACTTATTAGAAATCTGAGAGTTATCGCATCTACTACAGGTGAATACGTTTCTTCATAATCAACTCCTGGTATTTGTGTAAAGCCTTGTGCCACCAGCCTTGCTTTATATCTCACAATCTCGTTTTTCTCATTTCTTTTTATGACAAATACCCATTTGTAACCTACAGGGTTAACATCTTTGGGTGTTTGGACTACAGGTCCAAATACTTGCCGCTTGTCTAATGAACTTAATTCTGCTTGTATGGCATCTTTCCATTTATGCCAATCATTTCTTTGTCTACACTCTTCGAGAGTTTTTGGCACATTATCTTCTTCGTTTATAACATCGCTTGCTATAGTGAATGCAAATATTTCATCAACATGTGTTTTATTTCTATTTAATATAGTACCATTTATTACATAATTTATAGAAACCTCATAATCATTTGGTACTTGAGTTTCTTCTAGAATTTCATCAACCTCTTCTAAGGTTTTATCGACTTCTTCAGGAGTTTTACCATTAATCTCTTCTGGGGTTTTATTGACTTCTTCAGGAGTTTTATCATCAACCTCTTCTAGGGTTGAACCAACTGCTTTATTCTACTCTTTTCTTTTACGTGGATTTACATCCTTGGAACCAAGTGGTCTTCCACGTTTTCTACGCACATTAGATTCATTAGATATTTTTGTAATGTCAATTCGAGCAGGTGCATTTATAGCTGGAATATGTGATTTAGTAACTCTATTCGTATCGGTGAATGCATCAGGCAATTCATTTGCAATTCTTTGCAAATTTATGATCTTTCGAACTTCGAGTTCACATTGACCACTTTGGGGGTCAAGATAAGATAACGATGAATTCCAAATTACTTGTTTATCCAGTTTTTGTTTTTCTTCCCCTAAATTTGGGAATATTGATTCATTAAAATGACAATCAGCAAATCTTGCTGTAAAAACATCTCCTGTTAATGGTTCTAAATATTTAATAATAGAAAGAGAGTTAAAACCAATATAAATTCCCAGCCTTCTTTGAGGTCCCATTTTTGTGCGTTGTGGAGGAGAAATTGGAACATATACAACACAACCAAATATCTTTAGATGAGACAAATTTGGTTCTCTTCCAGAGACCAATTGTAACGGGGAATACTTCTGATCAGCAGTTGGTCTTAATCTAATGAGTGCAGCGGCATGTAATATGGCATGTCCCCATGCAGAAGACGGTAGACTAGACCTCATAAGTAATGGTCTAGCAATTAATTGCAACCTTTTAATCAACGATTCTGCTAGACCGTTTTGTGTATGAACATGGGCCACTGGATGTTCTACCGTAATTCCAATAGACATGCAATAATCATTAAAAGTATGAGAAGTGAACTCACCTGCATTATCAAGCCGGATTCTTCTAATTTGATAATCCGGAAAATTAGCTCTCAATTGGATAATTTGTGCTAATAGTCTAGCAAATGCAACATTTCTTGTTGCTAACAAACTCACATGTGACCAGCGTGTTGATGCATCAATTAACACCATAAAATATCTAAACGGTCCACATGGAGGTGTAATAGGTCCACATATATCTCCTTGAATTCTTTCTAAAAATGAAGGAGCTTCAGGTCCAACTTTATTTGGAGATGGCCTAATAATTAGTTTTCCAAGAGAGCATGCTTCGCATGTCATATCTTTTGATAATAGAATCTTCAGGTCCTTTAGGGGATGCCCATTTGCACTTTTAATTATTCTCCTCATCATTATATCTCCTGGATGACCCAATCTGTCATGCCACAATGTAAATAACTTTGGATCAACTAACTTCTGGTTAGTAACCATATTTGATTCTATTGTACTTATGTAAGTTCCATATAGTCCAGAGGACAATGCTTGCATCTTTTCCATTATGATTTTATGGTTATTCTTAATAGATGTGATATGAAGATATTCGCAATTTCTCTCATTCATAGTTTCAATATGATAACCATTCTTTCGAATATCTTTAAAACTTAGCAGATTTCTTCTGGATCTACTTGAATATAATGCATCATCTATTATTAATTTTGTTCCTTCAGGTAACAAAATATAAGCTCTTCCGGAGCCTTCTATTAAATTACTTGTGCCAGATATAGTGTGAATATTAGTCTCACCAAGATACAATTGTGAAAAGTATTTCTTACTTTTCAATATGGTATTAGTTGTTCCACTGTCTACCAGACATGAATCTTCATTACTTATCATTGCGTCAGCCATTTTCCTTTAAAATAAAAGAATGCAATAATTTCCACTTATTCATTAACTTTATTTGCATAAAAAAATTGAAATGTAAATTTAAACCTTTAGTAAACATAAACATAAAATTGTAAATTTCATTTTTCTCCCTTAGTAAAAGTGTTTATTTTTTTTCATCTGCATTATGGAATAAATATGATACATCAAGATGTGCATCCATATGGCATTAATTTCCGGGGTCATTTTCAGTAAAGTTAGTTTTCACATTTTTCCCCATTTTTTTATTTTTTTATTTTTTTTAAGTGGCATACAACAGGTACAACCAATAATTTGCCATCCCACATGTGTGACAAACATCTTCAAGATGTTTCCCTTTCTCATTTCTATTAATATGTATTTATAACAAAATACAACTTTAAGTAATTAATAACATAACTTCAAGTTATGATAAATGAAAAGGGAGATAAATTCAAGTTTTGTGAGATTTACCAAAATAGATACATATCAATAATTTCAGATTATTAATATCATAACTTCAGGTTATGAAAAGGGAGATAAATAAATATAAATAAAAGAATACGTAAATGCATGAATAAATAAATTTAAATGTATTAATAACTTCAGGTTAATATTATATAACTTCACGTTATAATAAAATATTTTATTTAATAACTTCCGGTTATTAAATTGCTTGACTGCGCAATTGTAGAATTTAAGTTGAATTAACTTCGGGTTATATTTTCATCCAATGACCTATAATAACTGCTGGTTATTATATTAATTTTATATGAAAATTTCTAATCAACTTTAAGTTTTAATTGGGAATAACTTCAGGTTATTATTCATCCAGTGGCCTATAATAACTATCGGTTATTATATTAATTTTATATTAAAAATTCTAATAGAACTTCAGGTTCTAAATAAACATTTAGTTTTGATAATAACTTCAGGTTATTATTCCATCATTCACTTCAAGGAATGAATCTTATAAACTAAAACAAATATAATAAAAAATTTAAATGAAATTTAAATTAATGAAAGATATAAAAATTAATCACATAAATTACTTACAGGATTACTTTGTAACTTTCGAGCAATTCGTGCTGATAACGTGTTGTAAAATAAAGATAAAGAAATCAAACAAGATATTAACAATGTATAAGATAGCTATCTTTTATTCTTATTCTTTTCTTGTGTGTCAAATACAATCTTACAATCCTCTATTTATAGGTAGAAAATGTAAATAACAAGCCATGGTAAATTAATTGTATTGATACATGAGAAGAGAATAACATAAATCTTTATGAGGAGTTTTGAAATAATTATAGAAGAGTTGCAAATGAACATCCATCCATAACTTATTTTATTTATAACAGTATCATGAGTTGCATGTCCGCTTAGATTCACATAATGGTTTTAATTTAAAATTTCATTTGAATCGTAATATGGATCATTTCGGACATCCAACCGAATTTAATACGATGTTGTAGACAATTCAAATAGAAAATGAGAGGCATTTAATGAATTACTGAATAATGTCCTCGTAAAGATAAAACAAGATTCATGACTGACATTAACTTAATAAATTAATTGCATGGAATAAACTTGACACATAATCTCTCATATTAAAAGCTTGGTCGTTGATCAGTTGCCAATAATAAATGGGAATCTCCCTAGTTCACTAGACACCACAATTCACAAACAATGATGTAGAAAATCTTGGAATATAATTTTTGAGGAAAAATCTTGGAATATCATTAAATGATATATGCGGGAAAATTGGAACCAGAGCGTGCCCATCTCATGTCTCGCTTTATATTTGCATGTTCATCCGACAAACCAGACAACTTCTCTATGCCTATTCTTGTCCCATTAATCCTTTTATTATCATTGCCTATAACAGGTGGCATTCAGCATTCTCTTGTTAGTCAAGATTCTAGCATGGTATATGTCAACAGAAAAGAAGCATGGCCATGGCCAATTGGCCATGATGTTTTAAATATAAGCAGCTGATACCAGAACTTGTGACACATAAAGTAGTGTCCACGTGGTTGTCATACTTTTTTCTTTAAAAGAAATTGAAGAGTTTATAACTAACATATGTTATAACTGGAGAAGAAAATAGGTGACATATATACTGTAATGTGACGAACAAATCGTGATTTGGTTAAGTAATGTGATTAACTCTCTTTTTTTTACGTGATGTTATGTAGCGTGATCAAAATAGTGACGAACATTCACGTCATGCGAATAGTCACATCACCACGTGACGTGATGTGACAAAAATTAGTTATGTTAAACTTTTTTTTTTGTATATTTTAATTTAAATGATTGAAAATTCAGAAAAAAAATATTAAAAATGTGAATAAATGTAAAATAAATAAATAATGTTACAAAGTTTTTTTTTTTTTGGAAAGAGCTTTGGATTTCTGATATTACTTTAAATATTCAACGAGTTAAATTAGAGAAAATAAAAATCAGTATTACATGAGCACTGGTATTATTAAACCTATACTAACAAAAAACTCTGGATACTCTATGCGCATCACAAAAAAGCTAAAAATTAACTAAAAGAAGATGGATACTCTATATTTCTACTGTGACGTGATGTAACGTAACCACGTAACTTGACGTGGCTTGACTAGTTCGCGCGATGTGACATGTAATTTCCACTCGATATTCGGTAATGTCATGTGATACGCGAATCACGTTATGTAATCGACACACGTGACATAATGTGACTGACGTGACGTGATGTTTCGTAACATGGCTAATCACGGCGTGATAAATTTTCTTCTCTAACTATAACGAGGGGCGGATCTAGAATTTTGATCAGGAGTAGACACAAAATGCACACATTTGTTTTAATTTCAATGTTTGGCCTTTTTACATAAAAAATAATAGTCTATACAAATTTAGCATGAAAAAGTTATACAATTATTTATTTTTAGTTTTAAAAACATAACGTATTTATGTTGAAATTTATTTGTAAAATCAAGAGTTTGAAACAAGTTTTATAATTGTACTTGAAAAAATTATACAATTATTTATTTTTAGTTTTTAAAACATAACGTATTTATGTTGAAATTTATTAGTAAAATCAAGAGTTTGAAACAAGTTTTATAATTGTACTTGAAAAAATAGAAAACAAATAGATAAAAAAATAATTTGTCACAAATTATGTTAAGACAAATTATTGCACTAAAAAATCAGTTTATTCTCTCGGGTAATATTATGCGGTTGTTCCCTTATACTGATTGATTGGCTCAGATTTTTCGAAAAAAAAAAATGTGTTCTCTGTCAATTGAATTGCCTAATATAGACACATGAGTCGTGTTTTTTTTGTTATATATATGCCTCCATGTATGGTTCTGTATTATTTTTTTCTTTCCGAGATCTTTGCAAGAAGTTGGGATTTCAATGCTTCAAAGGAATATGATGCAGCTTCAAGTTAAGAAGCTCAATACTACAGACACGCACTACAATTGATCCATCTGTGCTTTATATTTTATTTACACTTATGTGCATGGGATTTTGATATGTTCCAGCTGGAAAAATTATATTATGTTTTTAATAAAATTTGGTCCACGGTCTTTGCTGCCAAAAAAATTGCCCAATATAAACATTAAATAAAAATGACCCATTATAAATCAAAAGCTGGCACATTCAATTGAATTGTAAAATGTTGATCCCACTTGTCACATTCTTATCCTTCTTTTTGACTTCTTTCTATAGATAGAACAGTTTTTTTTTTCTTTCTTTTTCCCCGATTTTTCTCATTTTTTTCTGATTTTTTCCTTAATCAAGGCACGAATCTTTGTTGGACAGTGTTTTCTTATTTTCCATTGAACCTGAGGTAGACACAAACATTGCACAGGGATAGGCACTAACATATGATATTAGTAGACTTTCAAAAAAAATCATAATTCAGGATAGACACTTGCCTACTCCTAAGACTCTTTGGATCAACCCCTGGCTATAGCTCTCGATTTCTTTAGAAACCATGTCTCCTCTGACAGAATTGGAATTATTGGAAGATGTAACTTTATGGAGATCAAATTCGATTTTAAAAATATAAGAGGAAAGATGGTAGCAACAACCCCCAAGCATTATCCATCTCATGTTCTCAACATAAAGAAAGATCATCGAAAGAACAGAATATTTGATTAAATTGGAATTTCCAAGGCCTTTCCTAAATAGTCTTAAGAATTTCCAAAGCATTTTTTAGCCTTTAGAGATAATATTCTTGGAACTAATTTGTGCTTTGAGCACGTGATTTTGTATTCTCACGGTCTATTCCTAATACAAAATGGAGGATCCGTATCCTCACAGGTACCTGACTCAACACAATTCAAACGGACGGTCCAGATTTAATTTCAGCCGGTGTCTACTCGGGATGACGTCGGAGGAAGTATTATTCGTGGTAAGTTAAAAATTCTAATTTCAAGCCTTCCTATTCAATTGCACTGAGTTCGGTAACCTGGAATCCGTATCACCCCAGGTACCTGAGATGCAAATGGTGAATCTAAACCGTTCATTTCACTTGGCACGAATCTCAAAGCAGACTTCTACAACCTCAACAGCTACCGGATAGAATTCGGCCTGGGAGGCTGGGAGACACGGACTCGGTAACCTGAGGGGATGTGAATTCGAAAACGGAGATCTAAACTGCAAAAAAATAAAGAATTTCTTCTTATCATGGTAACATCCGGTGTCTCATAAGCCCGGATAAAAAGGCCCATAAAAGCCCATATTAAGCATGGTTCAGGTATCATCTTAGATTTGTATCTTGAGGGTTCAAATGCCTCCATTTTTTGTGCCTCCATTATGCCTCCATTTTTTAAAACTTTAATAATTTAAAATTTAAAACTTAAAAATTAAAATAAATCCGTTGGATATGATTTACATCATTTTATCTATGTACATGTAAAAAATTATGGCATTTCAATTTTATTTTGATTGTCATCAAGAGCTTGTAAAAAATGCACTAATTTGGATGATTTCTAGACGTTAATTTTTGAACTTGTTGATTCACATAAAAGCAAAATTGAAATGTGATAATTTTTTATAAGTACATAGAGAAAATAACATAGATCACATCTAACAGTTTTATTTTGACTTTTGAGTTTTAAATCTTGAGTTATTAAAGTTTAAAAAAAATGGAGCATAATGAAGACAAAAAAATGGAGGCATTTGAACCCTCCTCTTTGTATCTTAATATCTTGAATAATTTAAGCAAAATTTTGCCCAAAATATGAAACTGTATTCTTAGTAGCAAGGCCTGTTTATCGACCTAATTACAAGTTTCTTGATTTCGGCCCATTTGGAAGTTGGTGTTTAAAAACCAATTATCCTAAATTTAGTTCTTAAAAAGAAATTATATTCGTTGACAAAATCAGAAAGAAAGTGAGATTTGTATCCCTTCTCAAATCAAGTGTCATGAATCATGATGGAGGTACAATTAAGTACTTGAAAGAGACATCAGTACAGAAAGTGATGTGTATTGGAACTTGGAAGTATATATACTATAGTTTTGAGTTTATGACCATACTTTGTTATTAAATCCAGCAATGCATTTCTGGAACGAATGGTGATAATAATATTTGTATACCTGGATTTCTGAATTTATTTTTATTGCAGATTATCCATCGACAATCGGTTGAATTGTGGCGCTCAATTATCCGTTTCAGTGCCTCTGACGAAGACTGTTTTTTTTGTTCGTTTTTATCCTACTTCCAATCAATTAATTGTAACCTCAGACTCATTTACATAAGGCCAAAATCTCCATGGAAATGGGAGGTTAAAACTTTTAGCCAGTAGATACTGGTACCAGTAGAGTAGGTGGCCTACCGATAAAAATGATTATAGTGTTGCATATGTTTTCTGAGCATGTTCCAGGTTACTGTGTCGTATAAATCTTTGTTATTAAACCCATATCAAGCTCTTGATACAATAGAGGAAAAAAAAAAGAGATTGACTTGTGATGATGCTGAATATACAGGCACC
The DNA here is from genome assembly GCA_033356055.1 of Carex pumila. Taxonomy (NCBI): domain Eukaryota; kingdom Viridiplantae; phylum Streptophyta; class Magnoliopsida; order Poales; family Cyperaceae; genus Carex; species Carex pumila. The sequence goes on along the minus strand of JARJHM010000550.1, from coordinate 46,606 downwards.
ATACATGCCATTTATCATTTATGAATACATTAAAGAAGGATAGGAGCAATGAATTTTCATCCAAAGCACCAAAGACCTAACATCATCCAATAATTGTGACCCATATTGCGTGGGTTGTAGGATTTCATTCCATGAAAAACAAACAAACTATAGGTTGATTGTGGCATGCAATTTGTCATGTTATCCATTAAAATGTGGGATGCGGCAACAATTTTGGATTTATTTATTGGGAGAATTTCATATATACCACTAAAAAACTGTGAAATTACGTACTTACCATCCAAATTTCCATAATCACATATTTACCATCTAAAAATCTAGTAACTCACATATCTATCTAATTAATAAAAAAATGAGATTAATTAAGTTTAATGTTATATAAAATATAATTAATAAGTTATTTAGTCTATTTTCCTTCTCTGCCCCTCCCTCTTTTGCGCACAGATTTTCCTTCTGTCTTTTTTTTATGTAACTTCTCATTTTCACTTAAATTCTCTTCTCATCTCGTCTCTTCCGCTTAAACTCGAAAGGGATAGCAAACTCGGATTTAAGGATTCCAACTCCAGCTTGATAATCTAAAAACAAGGTAACTACTCCAATTTTTTTAACAAAATAACTCATTGAATTAGACACTTATATCGCAACCCGTTATTAAAGTAGTAAATGAGTTTGAAAATCTGTGTTTTGTTACTAGCTCAGTTTATAATATATTTTTTTAATATTTTATATTGGGTATAAAGGATAACGGTTCTAAAGAAAGAAATAGATGGTGCTATGTTAATCTTTACTTAACTATAATTTTAAAAAAATTAAACACAATTATCCGAGCTTTGAGTATATTTGATATATACTAAAGTTTTATTGAGTAAATATGTGAGTTATTAGATTTTTAAATGACAAATATGTAATTAAAAAAATTTAGATGATAAATATGTAATTTCAAAGTTTTTGAATGGTATAGCGTATATATATGAAATTCTCCCTTATTTATTTTTCTCCAACCGAAATTGCCTTGTATTTTTCTTTTAATGTGGCAACGGTATTCCTTTTAAATAAAAAATAAATGTGGCAACGGTGCATCTTGGGTTGGTTTGCAACATCACAAGACAGCAACAGTGTATGTAGTGAGGTCCATTCCTACTTTTGTGGATATTCTAGTGCGCCTTTATGTGTAGTTCAACGTATCAGATAAAACCAATTCTCTTTCAATCTAGGAGAAATTACATGTATATCCATTAAAAATATCAAATTTACGTTTTTTTTTCTTCTAAATTTCAAAATATAATATTGTATTTATCCTTCTAAATTTTAAAATATCATAAATTTATTCAATTTATTGTACTTTGTACCAAAATTAATTTTAAATATATAAAGTTCTAATTTTACTCACCACTAAACTAATACGTTAAACAAGCACTAACATTTTTGTTAGCATTTTCGAAATTCCAAACAACGAAGAAAAGGAGAGAGATGCTATTATTTTGTTGGGCCCTCGTACACATTTTAAAGCCCAACGAACATATATTGCTTAATAAAAAAAAATATGTATATTATATTTTTCATACGTTGTGGAAGGAAAAGGTTAGGTGATATTATTATTAATAATATCATTGTGATATCACAATTTATTTGAGTATTTGACCCATCAATATTTTAATTGATAAATAATAGGTCACATAACATAGACTAATGCAAGAGCATTTAAAATGAATAACAAAAGAACAAAAATTAAATATTAAATTATTTAAATTGAACAGTAAAACAAACAAATTGATACTAAAATTATGTCAGTTATTATCCATATTGAGTGAATTTAGTATTCATTTTGACTTTTCTATTTTATGTATTGATGACTTCGTTATTTAGTCAAACTAGATTGTTTTTTTTTTTTTTGAGAAAATTCAAAACTAGAATTCAACCACGCCTGGTGTCTAGAACGCAGAAAATCGCTGGATAACGAGTTGAACAGTCAATTAACTGCGAAACTAGAATGCGAAAGGTTACTGGATAACAAGCTGAACAGTCAAATAACTATTTTTTTTTTTTTTTTTGAAAACTTGGTAGTAGCTATTAAGGTTTGTGAGGGAGAATCGAACTCTCGATCTTTGGGTATAACAACTCTATGACATTTTTCTAGCCAATTGTGCTACCTTCCCTTTCTCAACAGTCAAATAACTATTACATTGATTGTGATACTTATAGCGATATCAATTAGGGCTTGTTCAACTGCTAGATGGGAATGGAAATGGATTTGAATTGGGATTCAATTTGAATGGCCGAAATACCGCACGCGTGAGAAAATAGAATTCACTCTGAGTAATATTTTTTTCCACGAACACAGTGTGGCAGCCGAATAGGCTCTTAGGTTGCACACAAAAACTCATGAATTATAATTTGTTCGGAAACAATTTGAATTCAACTTGCTAACAATTCGAATTGAAATTGACTCAAGTTTATCGACTCCGTTGTCTCACGAGTTGAATGCAAGTTGCCTCCAACTCGGGTGACTCATTGGCTTAGTAAACTATATAATGTTTTGTTAGACTTTGTATTGTTTAGTAATTCGGTAAACTTTGTACTATTTAATAATGTATTTACCATTGTTTCATTATGTAAAGTTTTAAATTGTCTACTATTTTGATAAACTATGTACTGTTTATTTTGTTAGACTTTATTTTGATAATTTTTCATTTAATAAACTATGTACTATCTACGAGTCACGAGTCAACTCGAGTGGTTCGTGAGTTGAATCCAAGTTATAGTTTCTGACTCGAAACTAGATTAATAACTCGGCTCATGAGTTCACAAGTTGAATCCAAATTACTATTAACTCGGACTCAACTCGGCTCATAAACAGCCCTAATATCAATAAATCAATTGTCGTTGATGCAATTTATGGATTATGAAAGTGAAAAATTGTATGAGAATTTTATTGTCCGATATATTAAAGTGTTCATGCTTTTCTTAGTTTGGAACGGCGAATTTAAATTAATTTTGGACACTCAATCCAACATCTTATAATCCGTTTGAAAACCATTGATTGAAACAATTTATTGGTAACAAAATTCTCTCAGCCATCTAATACAAAATTGACAGGGTGCAAGTTAATATTAGGCGTGATATTTTCAAAAAAGTGCATGATGCACATTCAGCTGAAATTTTTATTAATAGAAAATTAATTAATTAAATATCAATAATGAAGAATATATTTGAGCTTTTTCGGAAAAATGTGATGATTTCAAGACATTATAGATTATTACAGCGTGGAACAGTGCCAGTTTTCAACAAAAAACAATGCCAATTTCTATCAAAATAAAGTATGTTTCTGACAGAAACAGAAACCGAAACAGACTGTTTTTGACTGTAATAGTCTATAACGTTTAGAGAACATTATAAACTATCATGTGTTTTCGAAATTCTATATTTCGAAAGAACTCAAATCCGTTCTCCATTATCGATATTTTTTTAAATATTTTTCTATTAATAAAAATTTCCGCACATTCAGATCCACAGCAATCATTGCAGAAAGTCTACCAAAACATTATTACTTCACAGTTCATTTCATCCCTCTTTTACTTGCCAGTTGCCACGAGGTGTTTCCTCATTGGCCTTTGAAGCGGTTGCTTTCGTGCTTTGTCAGTTGTCACGCCTTGCAAGGGAGACGCATTTTCTCTAGATATTTTCTGCATCCATTTCAATATAGGCCGGCCATGCAACTTAGACTATTTCATCATAGTAAATTAGTAACAAGAGTAGAACTAGTTTTACTCTAGTAACAATATACGTGATAAATTTGCGAATAATTTGTGTTTTATTCGTTTTTTATATTTCTAAATCGAATTTCGAATAAAACACAAATTATGAATTATTTGTAAAAAAGTGCATTTTTTTTTTGTGGGTGGAGGGTGGGAGCTTTCTTATTCTCAAATTATATCTAAATTATATTCAAATTATGAATTTTTGACTCTATCAAACTGAACCCGAACAATTGTTTGTCACTATGATTTCATCCATTATCCCGTTATCCTGTTATACATAAAATGTTGCATGCTGTGCTGCACATTGTGCGTTTTTGAAAAGGCCCTGGAAGAGAGGATCATATTAACATTTTTTGATAGAAACAACAAAAAATTCCAAAAATTTGTATTTTTGATAGAAACAACAAAAAATTCCAAAAATTTGTATATTCAGCACCAGTTCAACTTTTCAAACTGAATACAAAAGAGATAATATAATGAACTATTTATTGATTTAGCGGGCATGCGTGACACTCTATAGAGACTATCGATCCAACACGAAATTATCTCGAATAATCAATATTTTATCACTAAATATACCTAACAAGTTAAAAAGTTACATTGAAATCAAAAGCCCCTTGCAGTGAGGACATCGATGACGATGAGCCTCAACCTAATCACTGCCAGCTATACATTGTGTCAATGTCACACCTGTGGATGCGTAGATTACTTATCTTTTTGAGTAAGCCTACTGTACTATGGGTCGTATTGAATGCTGCGGTGTTATAGCTCAATATTTAAGTTTTTAAAATTCTATCAGTTAATTGAAACTGTTTTTATTTTGTTCTCCATATTAATATGTGTTTAGAGATTAAATTTTATATATATTTTTTTTAAATTTTACTATTTTTTTAGATAGGTAGAAAATCACTTAATTTAAAAATTTTTGCACTATTCAGATATTTGATTTTCTATTTATCTAAAAAATTAATATTTTTTTTTCAAAAAATGTAAAATTTGGTCTCCAAACACATTAATATGGAAAACAAGAAGAACGGTTCAAATCGACCGTTAAGATTTTGAAAACTCAAATATTGAGCCGTAGCACCGTACCCTTACTCTATTTTTTATTGCATTAATTATTGGATTACAACTAATAAACACAATGAACCGCCGACTAGCTTATAAGAGTAGAACTAGGGTGTTCTTAAGCTCACCAAAGTGTTTTGTAAGCTTAATTCCAAAATCCATCAAATTTGTCTCAAATGACGAATCCGAATCATTGGAATTCGCCTACCTTACGAGTGATGCGTCTACATATAAAAATTTTAAACATTCGAATTAATTTAGTATAAAGTCAATCGGTCAAAAGTAGAAGGTTAATAAATTAATTTTAGTGCATTCATTTTTTAAATATTTTTTGACTACTTGATTTTATACTAAATTAATTCGAATATTTAAAATTTTCATATGTAGACGCATCACTCGTAAAGTAGACAGATTTCAACGATTTAGATTCGTTATTTGAAACCTATTTGATGAATTTTAGAGTTAATCTCATCAAACACTTTGGTGAGCTTAAAAACACATTGGTTCTACTCAGCTTATAACAATAGTTAATGAGAATAATCCGTACTTGTACAAAAAATGAAACATCTAAGTGTCTCTTTTAAAATTCCGAAGTTTAACTAAATGATTGTTTTATTAATCTTTTTCTCATAAAGACAGTGCTTAAGTTACAATATTTATACATAAGAGAAGGAAATTAGAACCAGGTGTTCTTAAGTCTATAAAGTTTTTTGTGGACTTAATTATAAATTCTATTGGGTTGATTTTAAACTATAAATTAAAACCGTTGAAATTCATTTACTTTACAAGCGATGTGTCTATATGCGAAATTTTTGAACTTTTGAATTAATATAATATAAAGCTAAGGAGTCAAAATTAGAATGTTTATAAATTAATTTTAATGCATTTATTTTTCAAATGTATTTTGACCACTTGATGCTATACAAAATTAGATCAAAATTTTTTAATTTTTGTATGTAGACGCATCACTCGTAAAGTAGATAGACTTCATCAATTTGGATTTATCGTTTAAATCCAATTCGATAAATTTGAGAATTTAATTTACATAAAGACTTGATGAACTTACCAATGGCCTAGTTCTACTCCCGCTAGTTCGTTAGAGTGGAAAAAATGTGTCGTGCCGTGACTAACACCGTAATTTTAGTTTCATGCAGTGTCATGCCGTGACCAAGTTAATTTTTTATTTGCCGTGTTATGTCGTGACTAAAATGTCAAGGAATGGTTACGGCACGTGAATGGTTATGCCATATCCAAACGTGCCATGACTAAACGTGTCTCGCGTAACCATTTGATTATAATTTAAGTTATTTTATTCAAAATTCACTATTTCATCAATATTTAATGGTCCTAATTATACGTGACTCGAGTCACCATATGTCGTGACGTCACTAGATCTTTCACGTAACATGTCTATCATGCCAAAGTTTTAAAAAATAATCACAGTACCTGATACACAAGTCACAGCAGTAACTGACACACACATTTGTATCATTCAGTGTCGTAACCCTGCTATTTCGTAATGAAGCAGCCTCTGCGTGTTATTTTTTCCGCTCTATCCGTTAACTATGGTACGGAAGGAAAATAAAGGTACGGGTACAGTGTACCGTTGAATTATAGGCTGCATGCGAAAAAGAAAAGGGGTCTGAGAGACTTATGCTACGAGCAGCCGGTAATGTATCTCCTGCAATGTAGCAATTGTTGTGTAACTCCAATTATGCATCTACTCCATATTGATTGCTATATATATGACACCACATTTCATGATCTCAGCACTACTTGGGGTCTTGTCATTAATTATTATTTTTTGTACACTACTTAAGAGAATGCGTATATCCTCTGTATTAACGCAAAAGAGAATTTTTGAGTTAATGAGTCTTAATTGTATGATTTTAAACGAAACTAATTTGGCTCTTACTTATAACTTAATGAGTCTTTTAATATTAGTGTGGATCTAGTCTGCACAAATTTTAAAATAGATCGGATGGTTGCAATTTATTAACTCAAAAGATTTCTTTTTGAGTTAATGCAGAGGATACGAATTCCTACTTTAGAGGCAAAGATAGACTTTCGAATGAATCAAGAGGTTATTTTCAAAAAAATAAAAATAATAAGAGAAGTCAATTTACATTATCCCTAAATTTTTTTCTATATTATTCTTTAAAATATATAGTAAAGTTATGAAATTTTTAAAACAAACGGTATTCAATTGACTCTCATTCATTAACATGTGGACATGTGGTTCCGTTATTATACTGATCGAAAAAAAAACACATTATATTGATTTATAGACTTATTCTTAAAAAAGTACTCATACACGACATTAGTTGGTTGATGATATGCATTTTGTTTAGATCAGATAGTACCAATTGAAAAACTTATGATTGAGTATAATTAGATAACAACAAATACCGGAGTATGTTTCCACATCAATGTGTATCTATTTTCCAGGGCAATTGCATATGTAGAGATTTACAACGGGTTTGGTTTTCAATAGCTGAATTATTTTAAATTCGACCGTAAAAGAAATCTAGTCAATGGAAAAAGTTTTGTGGGTATTCTTGTTTATTGCTTAGTGTTAGTTTCAAAGTAGAGCTAGCTAGAGTGTTCCAAACCTTAAGCTTACTAATTCTTTGATGAGCTTAAAATTAAAATTTATTGGAATAACATTAAATGCAGCCACTACCAACTTTAAAAAAAAAAAAAATTAAATGATGAATTTAAAGAGTTGAAACCGATCTATCTCACAAGTGATGTGTTTACATGTCAAATGTCGGTTGATTCGAATCGTAAAGGTATCGTTTATATATTGCAACAAAAGTCTTTTGAAAAGAACCAGTTGCTTTCACATTTGTTGAATATACATGTTCAACAACTCGAAACACACCTCTTCTAGATCACCTTCTGGAGATAGATTATATCTTTTGTTGAGCATATCCCTCAATTCCACTATTAATTTAGATGTCACACGTATCAAATTTCTCAATTATGTGGACTTAATTAATTTTCTAGAGTGAAAAAATTATCATTTAAATGTAAAAAATACAGTATTAAGATTCTAACATACAAGAATCTCTAATAACATATAATTAATATGAAACCTATTCTTTTCAACGGTACAATTTATAAACAAAACGTATGCGCGGAAGTTGTTAGGACCATAACTCCACTCGACTACGTATGCGCGGGATCTTGAACATGATCCACTTTGCCATGTTCTCCAATCTGTCAGCACTCAAAACGTAGGTGGTTAGAGATTCAGTACAACATGGAAGGACGCTGACAAGCCCTCACCCGGCCTGTTCTACTTGTGCGGTTCTTAAAATAGTCATTTTGTTTTGTCTATTTTGGGTATGGTTTGATCCATTCTTGAGTCGCGTCGATCTATCCTCCATGTAGAAGATCAAGATACATTGCATTACTCGACAATGTCTTTCTTCACATATTTATTTTAATTTAATCCAACATCAAATTTAAAAATTTATAATTTGAGAATCAATTTAGTATTAAGTCAAGCGATAAAAAAAATATAAGTTAATTTTAAATGCAAATTAATTTTAACAATTTAAATTTGTCGTTTCAAGTCAATTGATAGGCTTTAAAGATTAGTTCGCCAAAAAAAATGAGCTTAAAAGCATCTTAATTCTACTCTTTAGTTTTGTATTATTGAGATTTGTTATAGCACCGCTAGCTATAACGTTTTTGTACTATAAAAACTATGGCACTTTAGTACGCTATACATTATATGAGCATAGCATTATTTTTTTAGTTGTTTGCTATGATGCGATAAACAAACACTATTAAAATATTTGGGTGAGATAAATAGATTGACATTGGGTGAGGATATTCTTTGATCTCCGATCTCTGTCAAGCGCAGATTTGAGCCGTCAATTTTGTGCCAATTATCTTTTTTTTTTTTTTTTGATTGTAGCCAATTATCATTTCATTATTACACAACTTGTCATGTTTTAGGCCCTACCCAAAAGTAAAAGGTGAAGGTCCTTCTGTTCTTTGTTACTTTATCCGTTACTCATTGCACTTTAAGACTCGTCACTTGGGGTGCAAATTAATTCGAGTCTGCATCGTCTGTGTTAACTCAAAAAAGTATCTTTTGAGTTGACACATCTAGGCCGTCTGATTTTAAATAGAATTAATCCGATCACAATTTATAATTCAGAATTCTTTTAATATTAGAGATCGAACGATCCAGATTCATTAACTCAAAAATTATTTTGAGTTAATGCAGAGGATACGAATTCGTGCAAATTCCTTGTAAAATCAGTGCATGGTGCAAATGGTCTGACTAGAGCAATCAATTAATGGTCGACACACACTGCATATTTTGGTGCATTGAAAGCCCCACGGCCACAAAACAATGGGGCCTTCTGAGAGAGATCATGATGCATGGCTGGGATCGGTGCAAACATATATTATAGACTGACTTAATTAGAGACGAAATCAGAAAATTAAAATAATTATCTGTGATCCTTAATAAATAAGTGTTATATAATTTTGTTTTACAAGAACACTAATAATATACAATTTTGTTAAAATTAAAAAAAATAAAGAAAAAAATTGAAAAGTTTTAATTTACAAGGTTGACTTAGTATTCCTTTTCCATAACCTATTTTCGCCTCTGACATAACTAACTAGAAATTATTGTCAAGATAAAATGATTTGTTGTATGATTTTTTTTTGCTAATTACACTGTAATATTTTAAATGATCGATTGATGAAAAATGGAAGCATGTGACTTTTTTTTTTTTTTTTGTAAGTAGTGGCAATACCACCGATTTTATTGAAATCAATCATATTTTGATATGGTATTCAAATTAGGTACCATAACCAAATATGACAAGGTCTATAACAATAAAGTGTCAATAACAAAAAATAGAAAACATACAAGAAACAACTAACAAAGTAATAGAAACTACACCATACAACAACATACCACAAAAACAAAAGCTAAACCGTTAGCATAAGAAAATACTACTAATGATAATTCAATAAATCTTCATCCATCAATTCTTCTCCAGACATTTGACCTGGAGGGCTGCCAGTTCCAGAAACCTGGGTTGACTCCTCTTTCTCCTCCAGTATCTGATCTGGGAGGTCCTTAACATCATATGGAAGCATTAGACTTAATTTCAAATATGAGTTTTCAGATCTAGATTTACACCAAAAAGTAGCTAAAGAAATTATCTTAAAACCTAATGATTTAGTGAAAATGGGATTAGTATCATCATTAAAAATAACTCTATTTCTTTATAATCACACAATCCATAAGATAACTCTCCTTAGCAATTCTATAAATAATCTATTATTCAAGGGAATAGAAACATCAAGTAACTACAGATCATCTAAAGAATTACAATTAAAGGTAAAAGAATTGTGGGATGCAATCCAAGTCCAGATCAATTGTACATATGAACAATGTATAAATAAATGTTCAGTACTCTCATGTTGGTCACAAAATGCACAAGTAAAATCCCCTGGCCAACCTTTAGTTGCTAAGTTAACCTTAGTTAGAATTTTATCTCGTCGGACCAGCCAAAGAAAGATTTTGAATTTTAAAGGGATGTGAGATTTTCAAATGGTATCATATTCAGAATTTGGTATACCCCCATACTCTAACCATTTATAAAAAAAAATAAACAGTGAAGTTATGATCTTGTGACCATCTCCATATCAATCTATCATCTAAATTAGGAGACAAAGTATAATGTTGAAATCTAACTTGCAAAGCATTTCATTCTACTAAGTAAATACTCGTAAGTTGTCTCTTGAAAGACAATTATAAGAAAGAGTTATTAAAAGCATTTGCTACATAAATAAATCTATTATAAACAATCGAAATCAAATTTGGGTATAGATTGGAAGCATGTAACTATTGATTTCCTATTTTAATTTTTTTTGGAAAACCTGATAGTGGTTATTTTAATTTATTTTCAAATTAGAATAAATTGAGACTTGCATAAAACTATGAGTCATATATATAAAAAGAAGAATTTACAGTAAACAATTAACCACGGTGGACTAAATCCAAAAATTATGTTGTAAATATAAGTGTTGGGGGTTCTAAGGATGCATGCTTGAATTTATATGTTTGATTTAGCTTATTTTTTTGTTGATATAAAATCTCAGCTGTTCAGTCTAATATTTTTTTGTTCTTTCATGGATGTTTCGGATTTATAAACAGAGTTTATAATTTTTGAGGGATATATATAAAATATTTGCTCAGTTTTGTTAATTAATTTACAAATTTTGTATTATATATTAATATGTTATAGTATGGAGAGAAAATTAGTAATTAACAAGATTGTTGTGTTATAACATATAAAGTAACTTTGGACTTTTAAAATCTTATTCTTAAATTAATTAACTGTGCACTTAAATATGGTTTAGATTAGTTAGTAGAATTATGAAAATTGTATAGAAAAATATTTATCATTGTTTGATGTGGTTTTGGGTTTGTTAAACATATTATATTGTTAATAGATATTCACTAAAAATTAATGCCATTATGGTGAGATTTTTCTATGGGAGTCGATGTATCAGTACCTTCTTTGCTGTCATTATTTCTATCATTCTCTAATTAGTTCAGCTTATAAACATCATTATATAATTTAGTTGATTTGAATAGAACTTGGCCAAATGCCGAACCAAAAAATTAATAGCAACTATTTCAAAAGGCTTAAATCTGTCGGCTCCGACCGAATTTAACAAAACATCAATTTTATGGTACATTTTAAGATCATATTAATTAATTTATCTCTGAATGTAATTAATTTTTGTCCTACATATATAGGCGAGTTTGGCTAAGGGAATATCGACAGTATATCATGTTACGTACTATTGTCTCAAAAATCTATCTAATTAATTTCAAACACCGAAAATATATTAAAACTCAAGCGATAAAAAAATAATGATTTGTAAGTTAATTTTAGTACATTTAGTTTTCATCATTTTTAACCGTTTAAGTTTATACTAAATGACATAAAAAATTATAAATTTAGCATGTAAACACATTAATTAATAACAAAATAGATCAATTTTAACAAATTATATTCATCATTTGAAGGATTTTCCAAAACAATAACACAACTATTCATAGCACCTTAGTTAAACTCTACGTAGGGTTCATGGTAAACCGATTTTAGCAATGATTTGTTGCATGTGGCGCATGGACAATGCAGTGCCACATGCACAGACCGACTTTGACGTGGTGTGGGCCCCCACAGCATCAATGAGGCATATTCTTTGGAATGTTCCTTCTCTCTCATAGTCTCATATTCCCTTTCATTATTTTCTTTTCAAATGCATGTACTCTTAAATTTAAGCGCACTCGATTTGCCCCTTCTAGCTATTATTAAATCCGCTCTGTTAAGTTAAACCACCACATCTCAATAAAGCAAAATATCTTGAATCAACAATATATTATTCTCACCTATATAGATGAGATATATAGATGCTCTTTCAACACCTCTCATGATTGTAACTTTTCTTTTTCGTAGTCATATTCAGTGGTGATGGTTTGCTCTTCATTTGTTGCAAACTTGCAATGCATAGTTGTGTAGATGAAAAAGTGCTTTCTTTCCGACATCCTTTTTTTTATTTTTTATTTTCTTTTTATGAAAGGAGACAAATCCTATCTTTCAACGATCTTTAAAGTGGGGGCCTAATGAATGGACAATACATCTTACAGTCTACTATTCATCAGATACCAGTTTTTTTAATTACATGATAGAATTAGTGATTACTTTCTTTTCATTTGATTTGTTTAGGGTTTGAATGATTGTGATTAAACTAAATACTCTTGACCACTATATATGGATGTAAGAAAATCACGTCGTGACCGGATGTGTCACGGCACTTGTGTTGGTCACGTGTTGTGAAATACATATGTGATCCGTGCTATGATTATCTGTGTGATGTGATCATTCTTCGAAAATTCAGCATGACACGGACGCTAATTGATTTAGTTACGGCACAACACATAGTCACACCTCACGCGAATTACACGTAATCAAGGTCGTTAGATCTTGATCGAATGATAAATCTCGAATAAATTAACTTATATTAAGAAAAAATAGTTAAATGTAAACAAACATAACATGATATGTATGTACACAACGTTATTTATGTGTTGTGACTGTCTCTAATTTCAGAGATCAAAAGAAGAAAATGAGAATCAATTGACCCGAACGTCTAGATCCACCCTTAACTGTCTCTTTATATTTGATCACGATACAATACGATAAAACATGTGACTCACTCAAAGTCATTCTATAACTTACATCCCTATTAACCACCGATGTATATCTGTTTTTTACTTTGCGCATCAAGTGATATCACAAGTGAAACCGAAAACTAGTAAATAATTAAATACGAGTACATATTCTACAATTATACAATTCTCACTTCACTTGAACTATTTATTCTCGAGTTTACTTGTGTACGTAGTAAGAAGAATATTGTTTATACTTTGTAGCTAGGTAGGTAATTTTGATTTGGTATATATATACCATCTTTTAAATAAATAAATAAAAAGCATCAAAACAAAATACTTCACCATTTAGTTAACTGTAAGACAATATGAGAAATAAAATACTGAGCATTATCTTTGTTGGTGCAAAATATTATATTAAGGTTTCATTAACTTTTTCGTCTTCCATATAGTTTCTTCTTGTTATACGACTTATTACATATAAATTATCTCTATTATTTTCATCATTCTCAAAAATGTATTTTGTAAATATTTCCATAATAACAGCTTTCATACCTGTAACATTAATTAAACTTTAGAATAAATTAACTACAACCGTCACATGAAATCAATATTGAACATCCAAGATATATGTATTTGCCAAAATAATCATACACACATTCAAGAAAAACAAATGAAATGCATGCTAGTTATTTGAAGTTTTACCATGAAACAAAATAATAAATATAATCAATAATAAACTAATATCATTCCTTAACTGACTTTCAAAAAGTTTTTGGTTTAATAGCAAATGCACATGGTGACATAGCCTTCATATGAGAGGTCATAGATTTGAAATCTGAATGAAAAAAATTCTTTATTGTAATTAATAGCAAAAGTATGAAAATATAGAAGCTTGACCTTCATCTTTCTTTCAAAAAAAAAAAAAAAAAACTGACATTCATCAATTGCCCGTAAAAAGAATGTGTTATCAAATGTGCCATAGCTTCCTTTAACCCCCTTAAGTCTCCTTTAACTTATTCATGGATTATTTTTTTCAAACATGATCAGTTTCTTAGCAAAATTATCTCATTTAACCTCCTTTTGCACTAAATTTTAATTCCGGCCAAAGTCTAGGCAGCTCTAACTCTAGAATAAGTCTTCTTAATTAACCTTTATCTACGGATTAAAATAATCAAATATTAGTTCCTTAGTGCGGATTAAATTTAATCCTTATGTTGCCGATCGAGCTCTAATATGATTAGATTATACAGGGCGATTTAATCCTGACCTTAAAAACAGGATTAATTTGATTGTGATATGGCACTTTAGATTTTAATTGGACCTTAGCTCCAAAAATTAATATGGCACTTTTAGATGTTAATTGGACGGTTTGTATGGACTATGACACATCTGCAACCTTCATATATAACTAGACAGAAGATGTGGACTCTTCCATACAATTACTATGTCCAAAAGGAAATTGAATAATAGTATTCTTTAAAATGAGGACAATAATTTAAATAATTTAGTGTCATCAACAGTTTAATTATTGACCTTTCACACATATTATTTTTGTCTTAAAAAAATGTTTCATAATCTGAGATGGATCTGAAGAAGATTGGAAGATTGATTTATAACAAATTAATTAACCCAGTGACCAGACTACCGGAGTTCCCGGTCCCAGCTGCCATGATATGTAGATATATATATATATATCATACATGTACATACTAGTAATTAATTTATTAATGAGTGCTTGGTCTAGTTTTCTGATAATTTGGATATTTAATATAATACAGGATTGTCCCTCGTTTAACAATTATTTATTCTGATAATTTGGATAAATATATAACAAGAATTAAATTTAGGTGACACAGGAATAGCGCTAATTTAAAAATAGCTGCTATTCCTGGCAAGTTATTCCGAACCTAGCATGTTTGGATGAAAACAAATGCTATTCTCAATAAAGGAATAGCTCGGGTTAGCTGCTATTCCGCTATTTCTTAGAAATGTCGGGTTAGCTGCTATTCGGAACTCAGAAATAACTGCTATTCTGAGCTATTCTTTGTTTCATCCAAATGCACCCGAGTATGATCATATGACCCATAACTTAAGTTTAAAAAACGATAATATCTTTCACCGTACATCAAATAACTTAAAATTTGGATGGTCTATAATATTTACGGTTCTTGATGCATCATCAAATATTTATAAAATTACCTTAAATTTCTTTTCAGGCTATCTATATGTCTAAAAAACACATCCATAAAATTACATACTATTGTAAAACGAGGGGAACCATACAGAAGATGTAAAGTAACTTAAAAAACACAGTAATAAGAAAAAGTGCTACCTTATTTGCAAAAATGAGTTACTAGCAACATAACCACTATCAGTCTTAGATGAGGAAGATTCAGAAGCAGAGAGGAATGGAAGTAAGCCAGCAGCCACATCAATAGCGGAGCTAATTGAAAAAAATGAGACAGTATCCGCGAAGAATACGGTTAGTATATCGTCGTGGATACTACCGTCGTTAATAGAAAAAACACTTTTATGTCACTATATCCTTGCAGAAAGTCATTTTTTATCATCACGGATACTGTACCATTTTTGTAGCATGCTCCATCCGCCACATCTTACAATCTGCAGATATTGCTCTAAGTCAGAACCATCTTGCAACTTAATTCAATCATTTGTCTCGTTCCTACAACCAGGATTTGGGGCTCTTGCCAGTTCCAACTCATGTATCAGATCCTCTTCCTGTACAAATTGTCTTGTTGAAAACTGAACCAATAGAACTAAGAGCACCAGAAAGTATTAAATTAAAGATAACTTAAATATTTTATTTCTTTTCTATATCTTGATAGTTTATATTGGTAATAATAACATTTTGTTCTACTATTACCGTGCAGTACGTTGCAACAAGGAGATGTATTATAAGAGAACAAAAACAATTTAATACAAAATGGCATATTTTTTTTTAAATAATTTAGATAAAATGACAAATGACATTTTTTAAATAGCATATTAATTAAATAATATCTTCATGTAAATAACACTCCTTAAATAAAATATTTTTTTATCTCTTTATTAGCTTATTTTTATAAAAAAAATTGACATATTAAATGATAAATAACATTCCTTAATGATATTAAAAATTAAGACGTACATGACCAATCAATCATAAACTAATATTTAAAAACTGACTATATGTTTCCATTCTTATATTAAACACGTAGATGTTCTAATCTATTAAAAATGGATTAAATATCAGTTTTCCGATCAATTATTGTCATTCTATGCATATTTTTTTTATTTCTTTTACTTGTAGAAGTTTAAAATTAGTTAGACACGTACTCGCTACATGCAAATTGTATCATATTTAATTATTATTTATGATTGATTATATACACATACTGACATACAGGAAAGTCGAGTTTAATTAAGTTAAGAACAACGACAGAAATATATACGTGTAAATTAAAACAAAAGGATCCATACAATTAATTTTGCTTTAAGAAATATACATTGATTGATTATTATGATAAGAGAGGCCTAATAAATCAAATTCATTTTTTTCCTTTTTAAAGAAAAAATATGTTTCTTATCCCCATTTGCCTAATAAAATATTTGAAATTCCATTTCAGAAACCAATTATTTTTGTGTTGGATTACGTAGTTGCAGCCACCTACAATTAATTAATTAATGATTAAAGCTGAAGTAGTAATTTACCGGATGGAGTTTATAATTAACTTGAACGGGAAATGCGTCCCAGCTTGGCTAGGATAAGATTTATTGATCATAAAACCATGAATTTGGAGTCTAGATGAACCGCACAATAAATAATTTTTCATATAAAAATTGTGCATATATAATTGCTAATCCTCTTTGACCTTCCAATTAATTGATGCTTATCTTTTAAATAGTCTAACATTATCTTGATGTTGTATCAGAATCTTCTTTTGACATGGCACCAATTAAACCCGTTAATATGCAGAGAGAAAGCTACTTTGTGATTCAAAATTTTATAAATAATATATTTCATAGATTCTCTAGTTCTAAGTATCCTCTAAAATTGTGCTTCACAAACACATTGTAAAGAGAAAGGAAGAGCCTGAGCACAGTTTTTCTCACTATAGTGAAATCTACATCTTGATTTGAGAGTTAAGAATTTCGGAATTTTGTACAGCGCCTTTCCCTCGTCACAGTAGCGTGTTCCTCTTCTTCTCTCTCTAATTACCTTCTTTTGAAGCGAGTGAGCGACGTGAACAGATCGTGTTCCTCTCTTCTCCTCCTTCTTTTCCATTCCTTTTCTTTAATGAAATAATTTCTACTCTCTCTGAAACACATCATAAAAATAATAGTTGTTCTAATAGTGAAAATAACCATATATTTTGTAATCGACAACAAATTAATTTGACAGTTTTGACAACTACAAAATAAATTTATAGTTTTATAATTCAGCAACTGAAATGTAATCTATATCTTGTATAATATACACAAAACCTACTTTACCAAAAATATAATATACACAAAAATAGTAAAACTTGAAATAAGTCTCACACTTGATTCAGATGACTTGGTAATTGCAAACATTATATTTAACATCATTTTATGGAATATTAATATGTTCAAATCGATCTATAAGGAAAACTAATTCGTCAAATTATGTTTTTTAAGAAGAAGGGTCAAACTAATTTTTATTTATCTTAAAATTTCATTTTACTTTATTTTTATAATCATTAGATGTGATCTATCATCTATATCATTTCTCTATGTACATGTAATAGATTATGATATTTACTTTTTTAATTTTATATATAAAGAGTTTGTAAAAGTATACTTTTTGTGCATAATTTGACATTGATTTTTTAACTTATTGGTTCATATAAATACAAAATTAAAAAGTAACAATATTTTATGTACACAGAGAAAATTATATACGAGGAGGGATCCAATTAATTACACCATTTTTTTGTGACACCGGATTACACCCTATGTTTACAAAGTCCAAACAATCGATCCAAACCATTCAACTTGATGGATATGTTAAAATGTGCTTGCAGATCAAATTTTACATTTTTCTGAATTTTTTTTACTATTTATTAAGATGGGTACAAAAATTCAATGGTTTGAATATAACGATTTTGTTAAATACTTAATAAATAGTAAAAAAAATTCAAAAAATATAAAATTTGATCTGCAAGTACATTTTAACATGTTCATTATGTTGAACGGTTTGGATCGATTGTTTGGAATTTGAAAACTTTGAAAATGGAGAGTGTAATTCAGTATCACCAAAAAAGGGTGTAATTGGATCCCTCCTCATTATATATATCACTGATACCGGTTTTTATTTTGATATATGAGTCTTAAATTTTTGTTATTAATTTTTTTTCTAATAATGGATGCATGATGGAGAAAAAAAAACATTTCAATTTTTTTATTAGAAATATACTTTTAAAATAGTCAAATTAATTAAGTTCGTGTTACTGGATCTTTACCCAAATTTTAAATTCTTAATTTTTATTCATACTAGTTTTCTGAGATTTTCTGGTATATATACGAAATTAATTAATAAATATTAATAAAAAAATCTTAATTTTTATTCATACTGGTATATATAAAATCTAGATGATTGATACTGGTTTAATTTTGTAAGAAAAAAATCGTTTTCATTATCCTCGAGATTTTCTAGACGTTGGAAGGAGCCGACATCCATGCACCTTATATTTTATAAAAAAAAAAAATCACTTTCACCACGTTACTTAGATGCAATTATGTAAACATTATGTTGTAATATATATCCAGCAAGTCTAATTGATATTATATATACCAGTCCAATGTCACAATCCAGGTCCACATTGTTCAAACCATTTTCATGCGTTAATTGACTTCTTATTCTAGATCTAGACCCCACTGATGCAACCATTTATTTGTCTGTGGCATCAATTCTGCAATACTCTGTGTTGCCGTACATAAATATATGTATCTGCGACTGCCGCACAGTCACAAGATTCACGAATTAAATCTGAATAATTTTTTTTTGTGATGCCAAACCAAACACCAAATTATTTGGTTGACCAAACTTTGACTGAATTAAAACCGAATAATTCGTGGATTTTATGAATTTTTCCCGAATTTTACGAATTATTCACAAATTTTTCCCATAACATTTTTGTTTTTGTTTTTGTTTTTTGCTCTCTTGCAAGACTGAAATCTTTAATCCAGATATTCTGAATTATTCTCAAATTATACCTGAATTATTCCCGAATCACAAATTTTTGACCTCACCAAACCAAATCCAAATAATTCATTTGTCAATATAGTATCTGGTGGCAACAGAAGATCCGAGATTTTAGACCAATGGCTGTCTCTCTTTTGTTTATTCAAAACCATTGGCTGCTGTAAAAGGCAGTTGAGCCGGAAATTATGACCACTGGAAGACTGGAACCTTCCTACGGCCTTCAGGGAGACAGAGAGACGATGGCCAAATTTTCTCAGTCTCCCTTCCCGTAAATAATGGATACCTCCAGTGAATTATGATGTTATTTTAGGAAAATTCATATGAAATTAGATAAATAAAATCAGTCAGCCGTTGGGAATTAAAATAACTTAATGATGTTGTAAACAAATTCAGCCATTCTTAAATTTTAGATTATCAATACCCAGGTTCTAAATAGTGTTTATAACGGTATAGCGGGGAGACAAAAAAAAAAAAAAAAACTTTAACGAAAGCTATCATAAATAGCGTTTTTTTTTTTCAAAAATTATATTTTATATTTCTACTAACAATAAACATGTCTCATCAAGAAAAAAAACACCAAATTGATTAAGAAGTTATAATATTCATATTGAACTAATACAAAATTCAAATTGACATTCAAAATATCTCTAATTCAAAAACTATCGACATATTTTATATTCAAAGTGTACCACTACCATATATTAATGCATGATACAAAATTTAATTGATATAACAGTATAGCCTGCACATGTTCCATTATATTTGATATAGCTTGATAAAGTAAAAAAAGTCTATTTGGACATTAAGGCCCATTAAAATTGTAAAATTATAAGCCATGTAGCATAGCGGACCGCTATTGCCGCTACGCACTACACGCTATAGCAGACCGCTATTAGCGCTATATCGGCCGTAGCTCAATTAGCGCAGTTTTGCCTCGTAGCTTAGCTTTCTAGGTCTAAAACCGCTATAGCTAGCTATTTAGAACACTGATCAATACTATCAAATAGTCAAGGGCAAAGGCAATGCAATTTAAAAGTGAACATTTTTTTTTTCGTAAAATGTCACTGCAATATATTTCACAATATTTATATAATTCTTTTATAATAATTACAAACTATATTCATTATTCATAGAAGAGTGAGGCTATGGTACTACGCATAGCATAGATATATAGTCAATATCTTTATTTATAAAGTCTAAACAGTTAATCTAAACTGTTTAATATAATCTCCATATGAAAACATACTTAAAATTATATTATACATTTTTTTATAATTGTTTTACTATCTCTTTAGATGGGTGATTTTTTACATATCTAAAAAGTTAGCAAAAAATAAGTTTCGAATTAAAAAGGAAAATTTAGATTCAATTTTAGATTCTTCTATCTCCGTTTTTTTATCCAGTGCTATATTATGCACAAATATTAAAACATATCAGATGACTTATGATGTGGTATTATTAGTCTGAAATGACATTAGTGTTATACTAGTCAGACTTCATATTAAGGTGTTGAGATTGATTGTTTGAATTTGAAAAACAAAAATATTATTTCATATTACAAACTCATTTGTGTGATGACATTAGTGTTATACTAGCCAGACTTTATATTAAGGTGTTGAGATTGATTATTTGAACTTGAAGAGCGGAAGTATTGCAGTTTCACTCTTCGTAGAAGCTATAAAATATTTCTCCCATTTTATAGTTATTCTTGACCCTACTCTTAATCAGTTTTGAATATAAATTAGAGAAGAGAAATAACATACTTCGACTATGAATGGATTGGTCCGTTCCTTATCTAAAATGGAGAGCTCGGATGAAATCGAAAATTTTGGAATGACCATCAAAGAATCTCCAAACCAATTCAGCAATACAAAATTAGAAAATCTGGATTTTATAATTCTGAATCTTGGCGAAATTGGTAAACATTGAAAGTTTGATTCAGCTTTGTTCATTTTAAATAATTTTCGGTTTATATAATTGTGTGTGTGTGTTTACAGGTTAGGGAACACATGGAGATGCTAATTTCTGTTCATCCCCTCTTACTCGTGCTACAATAATTAATGCTGCTTGTTTTGATCAAGAACATGATCATCAATAATATCTTTTCTAATTGAGACCGAATCTTCTGTCTCTCGGGGGACAAGAAATTCCTGCCCCCAGAGTCTCTACGGATGGGGCCCATTTAAAAACAGTAACAAAAAGTTAAATCCTAAACAGTAATCGGTCCCACTCCGGTCCCACCCGACAGAGACTCTGGAGGCAAGAATTTCCTGCCCCCCGGGGGGCAGAGGATTTTATTTCTTTCTAATTATATATGAAAATTGTCAACATTTGGGACGACCTTTTGTAACAAGGGAATTGTTATGTGTACACAGAAAAAAAGTCAGATCATAGTGACAATTATTTCCTCCAGAAATTAATTATTGACATGTGAAATAGTTTGTAGTTTAATTATCGGTTTGGTTAAAATCAAAATAAAATAGGCAAACTAAAGTTTTATTCGGTTTTCAAAAACACAATTGAATTGATCAAAATGTACTTATTAATCAAATTAAAATTGAATCAAACAAATCAAATTAAATTTAAGTTTATTCGGTTGAACTGAAATAAAAAGATTAATTATAAAAATAAATTATTTTGTTTAATTTTTGAATTTTTTTTCAAGATGAAATAATATTTGTTTGTTAGGTTCAGTCTAACCGGTTTTAAATTGAATCAAGCAATATGTCATAATTTTTGAATTTTTTTAAATATTTTGTTCACGGAAAGGTTCAGTCCTTCGGTCTAAGCGGTTTTAACATTTTCTAAATGAGGAGGAGAGAAACAACATACATAAGATTATTGATGGATTCGTCCGTTCTATGATCGAAAATGGAGAGCTCCAACAATATCGATAATGTTGAGAAAACGGTCAATTAAAGTAATTGACCCAATTCTTAGTTTCAGGCCAATTTAGAGGTTCTGGGTTTAGAATTCGATTTGAAGCTTGGCGGAATTGGTAAACATGGTAAGGTTGATTCAACTTTGTTAGTTTTGAAACTATTAGAGTTTTTAATTTGATGTAGCAGTTTTTAATACAGTAACAGGGATGTGAGAGAATTTCTTATTTATAAACTATGCAGTAGAGTTTATTATTATAAAATTGTTTATAAACTTCACACAGATTAAATAATTGAATAAAATTATTTCCTCTTTATAATTTGTTGCGTGATTTAATAGAAACTCTAAAATCAATTTTAACTAGAAATGTGAAAGTTAAAAATTTTACAGACATTAATTTCTAAAAATTAGTTGTCAGTTATTTAGAAACTCAATTTAAATAAATTTATTATTTTTTAAAAAGTAGTTGTTAGTTATTTAAAAACTCAATTTAAATAAATTTTGGCGAAATGTTATGTAGAATTTCAAAATCCTTCAATCATTTCAACCATAATTTGATCGGTTTATATAATTGGAGAAGTGGTGTTTACAGGTCAGGGAACACATGCAACATTGCAAATGACAAAAAAGTATTCATTCCCTCTGACTTGCGCTACAAGAATGTCAAGAATTCAATTAATGCTGCTTAATTGATTTGACCAAGAAACATGACCATCAATAATCTTACTGCATGCTTTTGTAATTGTATATCTGAGAATTGTCAACATTTGCGACGACCTTTTGTGAAAAATAATTTGTTACGTGTGCACACGAAAGTAAGAACCATCCCAGATCATAGTGACATGTTTTTTTCCTGCAGAAGTTTATAATTGATATGTAAAATAATTTGTTGTTGAAGTGAGGAAAAATTATATATCTATATATATTCATCTTATGGGTGCAAACGGATCGGGTAGTGGTAAAATTATATCTGTATTTGTTTTTATTTTTCAAATATAGATACAGATAGAATATTAGATGGATACGTATGGATACGGATCAAATATCGGATATCTGTAGATTTATACATAAATATTTTCATAATTTATATTAAACTATATGATATATTTATACTATTTGGATACACATAATTAAAATTCAAAACTATATCCATATCCATATCTTCACGGATATTTGGATATTGGATATCCATATCTAATTTTCGAATACGAGTCCGGATACGGCCGAATATTATCC
Source organism: Carex pumila (assembly GCA_033356055.1). Classification (NCBI taxonomy): domain Eukaryota; kingdom Viridiplantae; phylum Streptophyta; class Magnoliopsida; order Poales; family Cyperaceae; genus Carex; species Carex pumila. Next base: position 23,211 of record JARJHM010000550.1, on the reverse strand, counting down.
GATCCATTTGCACCCCTAATTCATCTTCTTTATTTTTTTTTTATCATACAAATTCTTAATTGTAGTATTTTTTTTCTAAATTAATTTGTATATCTAGTTGTCTAAATTTTATCATCGCAAAAAGGAATACCAATATAATTCTAGCACTTAATAAAACAAGAATTCGTCAAATATAAAAAGATTTTTTTTTAATTGTGTGCTTATGTTTTCTTGTTATTGCAAAGAAGTAAATAATGTTGTTGTGATTTAATCCATGCTAAGTTGGAAACTTAATTTTTTGTCGTGCGGTTATTATGTCGTATTCAAATCTCCAAATATTATGGACCTAAAAGTAACTGAATTTATTAGATCATGTGCTAAATTTTTACTGCACAACATTAGATTTTGACAAGCTGAACTTACCTTTCTATTTTATTATTTCCATAGTTTTTAGTGGACCTTTGTGAAGACATTTATAAATTTATTGTTCCCAACCAAGAAAATCTTTCTATATCTGCATATATCATCAAATCTAGGCAACTCATAAATGCCAACAATATCCCTAATATTTTATCTCATGCCATTACATTATTATCTGATCTTATACAAACAACACTGAATATATTATAGTTTTTGTTTTGAAAACTTCTAAGCACTGAATAATATGATTTTTTTTTAGAAACCAAAAAATTTTTTTTTTTTTTACAAAACCAACTTGATTGTTTTGTTTTTTTTTTTTTTTACAAAAACCATAAGAACCGAGATGTTATTTCGGTCCTAGCCATTTTCACAGATTTCACAAAAAAATATTTTGAAAAATTGTAAAAATACCTAGAACTGAATTGTTATTTTGATAAAAAAAAATTTAGAACCAAAATGATATTTCGGTTCTTATGAGTTTTGTAAAAAAAATAATCATATTGGTTTTATAAATTTCTTTTTTCTAATTATGATTTATAAAAAAAATTCGAATAATATAGTCGGAGAATCAACAGATGGATATTTACAGTGTACATCTAGCGTCACTCTTTCCGTTTTACGGTTTCTTACCTTTTACCAAATTGGCGAATTCCATATTTCTCAAACACCTCAATCCCATGTGTCGTCGCTCGTCAGGGTATCTCTCATGTCAACCCCACTCTGTTGTTTTTATCCTCTCCATTCAATCCAATACAAGACAACATCACCTCCAACAAACACTTACTAGCGGTCCAAAATGCCTCACAAAAATAAATTAATTTGTTAATACAATAAACATGGGTCAACATATTGACAGAGGAGATTTCTCTTCATGCAGCGCATGAGTCATATACAACGCTGTTTCAGTTCCATTGTTCATAAGCTGCATGAAGCAAAAACTACTCAATCAATATCTTTTACCGTAAGCCAGAGGGAAGTTTTATATTGCAAAGGGAAAAGGAGGCCTCTTTTTCTCGGTACACTGGAGAGAATACCAACGCTGAACCTTTCTTTTCTTATCTTACAATAATTCAGTAGCCAATTGTACAAAGACACAAAGGAAAAAAGAGAACAAGAAAGGGAGCAACATATCAAAATTCCTATAAATACTCTCTTCTCATCTAAACCCCTTACTAGATTAAAATCTTCTCAATTCTCTCTTTTCCCAAACAAACCTACTCTCCGCTTCCACACAGAGCAAAGAGCTATCTTCTTTTCTATGAAACTAGAGATGACAGTGAAACAGAGAAATGGAGATTTGATAGACGAAGAGACAGCAGTGCCCCGCCTCCTTACCACCGCGCCTCTGTGCCTCGTCGGTGATGACGTGGCGAGTGAAGAGCCGTTGAATCCGCCGATCAATTTCGCCATGGTGGAGGAAGGAATATACCGGTCCGGATTCCCCAAAGCTGCCAATTTTCGTTTTCTGAAGACTCTCAAGCTTCGTTCAATAATGTTCGTTTTTTATTCAATAATGTTATTATTACTTTTTGGTCCTTGTGAAATCACCAAATTTTGAAATGAGATTCTAATCGGATTTAGTAGGGATTCCAATGTAAATTGCTCGAATTATTTCCTCAATTAATCTGGAGTTTGGTTTTGATGTAGATATCTTTGTCCCGAACCTTACCCGCAAGAGAATGTAGAATTTCTGAAGTCAAATGGAATTAAGCTATTCCAGTTTGCCATAGAAGGTAGCAAGGTAATTATTTTTTATCTTTTCTCTTGTGTGATTTTCTTTTGGATGGTAAACTGATAACTTGTATTGGTATAAGAACTATAAAAAAATATTCTTATTTGGAATTTTCTGGTCAAAACTCTGACTATTTGTTTCTTTTCAAAATTTTCTTCTTCTTATTCTTCCCCGTGGTAAATTGGGGTTTTGTGCTTCTTTTGCACTTCTTTCATTACAATATATAAGAAAAAAGGGTTTTAACACTGTTCTTTTGCTTTCCCGTGTTAAATTGTTGTTCTTTTGCACTTCTCGTGTAAAGAATAAAATATAAAGGCAATATATAAGCGAGATCAGCATTTTCTCTTTGTGTGTGCGTGTCGTGAGAGGCATAGTGACAAACAAATAGTTGGGATTCAGATCAGCGAGGCCAAAAATTTGTGATTCGGACATAATTCGGAATGATTCGGTACAATAAAGAAGAAAAAAAATTGCATTTTTTATCGCGAATAATTTGTGACTTGCGTTTTCTTCACAAATAAAACGCATTATACGTTTTTTTTTTGCCTTTTATTCGCAGCTTGGTTCGGAAACGTCAAAAAAACATTTAATACGCGAATTATACGCATATATTGTCACTTTGGTGAGGAGTGGGTCGGGGTACGTGGGGTAGTCAGATGGCCTGCTCCATTTGTTCTGCATCAAGATTTGTGCGTACAACATTAAGATTCGAACAGATCAAGTGCGCACAAATCTTGATGCAGATCGGACGGCTTGACCAGACATTGGACCTCCCCGCACTCATTTTTCTCTTCCTGTTGGTTAGGCCTTTAATTTGATTCCAATGAAGTCAGTCTAATAATACCCTGAACATATCAGATATCTTATATGCAAATGTGCATAATATCTGTTGATAACTGAACATATTGCAATTCAAATGTCAGTAGTAGTTTATTTTCCCTATAAGGGCCTTAATTGCTTGGTGCAACCAATAGTCCCGAATTCGGACCTCTCCAGGTACTTGAGGTGCAATTAATAAATCTGGACCGTTCTTCTAACCTGGAACGAATCTTAAAGCAGACCCCCTATAGTTTCCATAGGCACTGGATTGAGTTTGGTCCGACTGGAATTAATCTGGGCCGTCCGTTTTTACTAATTTCACCTCAGGTACCTAACGGGATACGGACTCGATAGTTCCTGCAAGTCTAGTTGCAGCAAGTGGTTGGTAGGTTGCAGCTTGGAATTGGGAATTGTTATCTTGTCTACATCATCGAAATTTGTCTGGCAGCAAATTTGATAGCACAACAATCTGTATCCAGTTAAACAAAAAGAAAATTTAAAATTAGTGTGCTGGTAATAAGAAATTCTGAAAAGGAAAAAAAAAAAAAAATTGATGTGTCATTAATTAGTAAACCCACTAAATAATGTGACCTAGCCCCCTGAATTTCTTCTGTTTTTCTTTCCTTCACACAAAAATGTCTTAAAGTCAAAATAAAATTGTCAATTAAACACTTTCATATTTACATTTCAGTCCACTATATATAAATTTTATCATACTGAAACATATATTTCTATTCCTTGCAGGAACCATCTGAAAACATCCCAGAGGAAACCATAAGAGAGGCTCTCAAAGTTCTACTTGGTATGTAGAACATTGTATAAGATTGTACCAAAGTTAGCATTGTTTTATGTACGGTTTCAAAACTAACATCTACTTTATTGTTGTTTAATTTTAGATTCCCGAAATCACCCGGTTCTCATCCATTGCAGAAGAGGCAAAGTAAGTCATAGTAATATTTGTGTTAGTTTTTGTATCGCTCCAATTTTTCTGAATATTTATTTAAGAATTGTGTGTTACATCAACACGTTATTGCAAACTTTTTTGATACTTTTTTCATGGCTATTCTTTATTCCAAACTAATTTTATTTTATTTATTGTGATTTTTTCAGCATAGAACCGGTTGTCTGGTGGGATGCTATAGAAAAATTCAGAAATGGTGTTTAGCTTCAGTGTTCGACGAATACCTCCGATTCGCTGCTGCAAAAGCAAGAATCTCAGACCAGCTGTTTATGGAATCTTTCGATATTTCCAATTTAAAGCCTCTGGCTCGTGCATGCTGAAATATTTTCAGCAATTGAGTTTCTTGATTTATGTCTTAATGCAAGTGAAATTGTTCGAGTAGATAGTATCTCAATCGAAGAAACGAGAAAAAAAGTTATCGCATTTAAGATTTAAAATGAAGAATGCTGAGGTTGTTTGGCATGGTTAGATTTTGGTGAGAGCAATTAGTTTGTCAATTATGGGTAACAATTTTAGGCAAATTGTGTGTAGATAAGCGAGAGATCTCTGTTTTTATTGGCATCTCCCGCGAGAATTGTTGTACTATGAGCGAGCTAATTCAAGTACGCAGAGCGAGCTCCTACTCGAGGCAACAACGAAAAAAAAATTGCTTAAATTTTTTTTTATGAGCAAGATATTGGTCAAATCCCTTATTTATGTTCAGGTTTTCCTAAGAAAACCTAATGTAAAATACAATTAAAAGCTCAAAATCTTTGAGCCTGAATAAGGAAGTTGCTTGTATTTCATGCATAGCTTCTTTTGTTTTGTTTTGTTTTTGGGATTAAAATGATTTCCTTGGATGGGTAGTAATTAGAAAGTGCCAGTTCGATCAAGATTTTTAAGGCTTAGTTGCAAAGGAACCCATTGGGCCAAACAGGCTGCTTCAAGCAAATTGCGCTAACCTGGAATGAGTTTTAAATCCAATTCATAACTGAAAATGAATCGGATATTATTTGATTTTTTTTTTTTGTAGATATGGATATCAAAATCGAAGATTTGTGAATATGAAAAAAAATGTAAATATAATTTAAAGTACATACGGTTATGAATATTGTTTTATATTTTTTTAAAAACTGATATGGAAAATTATTCGTATTTGTATACTTTAAAATACAATTAAGTAGATACGGATATGAATATTTGGTTTATATATTTTTTTTTAAAACTTGGATAATTATATGTATTTATATATTTGGAAAATAAATATCTAATTAATAAGATATGTATTTGTAACTAAATTGTAATTTTTTTTTCGTTATGATTGAACACACCATATGAAAGCTATTTTATTTATATTTGTCTATAGATGTTTATATTGAAAAAATATTCATAATAAATTCAAGGCATTGTATGAAATTTAAATTTAAGTTTTTTTTCTAATATCTAAAAATAGCATTCATGCTTGTTTAATATCAAACTAGTATCGTGCATGTGCATTGCAACAGGGACACAATATAAGAGAGAGAAAATCTTATACAAAATGATGTATTTTTATTAAAGAATAGACCAGAATAATTATTCAATGATTTTCATAAATAATATTAAAATATATTATTTTTAAATCCAAATTATAAATAAAAAGTCAATTAGTATAATAAAGTCCAATGAGTAATAACACCGATTTAGTGCAAAGTTGATGATATGATAGCAGTAGCTATATTATACATGTTGTATATGTCAAAGTGAAAAGAAGTATTTAGTTGTTACAATTGAAAACATATAATAAAATTAAAAATATTAAATTAATATGTTCCATATCTTATTCTTTGATGAAGAATAAACTATATTATTTATTTGGAATTCTTTCCTTTTTAAAAATAAATTTAGAGACTATAGATCAATTTGGCTGATTTTAAAATATTAAAATGATATCAAAATTGGATAAAAAAAATATATAATTGGACATATCTAATGCGTTGTCAGTGAATTATAATAGATTTCAATGCGCAAAAGTTAATTGTATTTTTTTTTTAAATCAACTTAGGACCTAAATCCAAATAATCAGAGGCGGGGTGAGGAAGAAGTAATGGGGTCAATTGACCCCCTAATTTTTTTTTTTTCAATTTTTTTATATATTTATGTATGATTTTTCATATAATTGCAAGTAAAATAATATGGAATTGCAAAATTGATTCCCATCATTCATAAAAAAAAAATTATATAATTGATCCACATATGTATTTCACACGCATAGTCCGAAAATCTAACTCGAGATTACTTGACTGTTTTGATTATTTTCAGATCAGAAATTTTACCCTAGTTATATTAAAAAAAAAAAAGTAGACAAATCACACATGTGACGTGCTGTAAATTTGTTTAAGCAGATAGAAAATCATTTCAACACAACACATTTTTCCATTTTTAGAATTTTTTAATTATCCCTTTTTAGACAAGTAAGAAATCACTGCATCTAAAAATTACGAACTATCCTGAAGTAGTGATTTTATCTATCTTAAAAATAGTTGAAGAAAATTCTAAAAAATAAAAAAATTGGTCTTGAAATACATTTTCATTTTGGAGATGATGTTGACTGGCTCAAATTGACTGTTTCGACTAAAAAAAATGAAGATAGAAACTTATAGTAGAGACTGATTTCCATAGTCTCACTCGGCCGACATATATTAATTTTAGAAAAATACATTAAAAAAGAAGTCATAATCAACAGATTTTTTTTAAAAAAAAAGTGACACATTCTAAAATTTTGTGATCAAAATTAAATCTATCTAATAATTATTAATCAAAGAATTAAATAGTATTTATTATATTATAACAGAATGATTGAAAAACATCAATAACGTAATAGCTTTTATAATTCGAAAATGCTACAGTGTGCTATTTAGAACCTATTAACAGAAGCTAATAACTATGTATGTAAAATACCAATACCTATATGGACTTCCGGATTGGAAGTAAGCCCAATAATACCTTTTGTGCGAAAATGGCACATTAAAATCCCAAGAAAGGAGCAGCCCGTCGATTCTTAGCCCAAAATGGTTTTCCGTTTTAAACTTCATAATCGGCCCACTGGGCTGAATGTCAGAAAAAAAAATAACCGATAACAAAGGAAACTGAGAATCCAATATGCCAGATAGATGACCAGGTTCGTTTCTCCGAGGTAACTTAAATTTTTAGTTTAGATCCAGTCCGTCCGATCAGAATCCGGACTGATCCGGTGTAGGAGAATTGGAGAAATGCACGAGACGGTTGGATCGAACGGTCAGATATAAACTCAAAATTGAGTTACCTCAGGGAAATTGAATTTTCATCTAGGTCACGCCGAGTGGCCTATTTCGATCAACAGCGAGCAACCCCGCTTTATTTGTTACTTCCTCAAATTCTAAACCTAAACCCTTGCCTCAAGCTTGAGCATTGCGGCTATCCATGGCGGGGAAGAAGAGAAAAAGCACCCCACCACAGGTTGTCGTTCAACCTCAGGAGTCGGACGATGACTCTTCATCCGAGGAAGAGCAGTCCATTGCAAAGCCCACCCCTTCCCATGCGAAAACCCCCAAACGCACCGAGCAGGACGACAACGAATCGGACTCCGATTCCGGATCCGGATCCGACTCGGACTCCGATCCTGACCCACCTACCAAAACCACAAGCTTACCCTCAAAACCCTTAGAATCCGAGGATTCTTCCTCTGACGAAGAAGACGAGGAGGAACAAGAGAAAGTGGAGAATCTGAAGTCTCCAATCAAGGAACCTGAACCTAAAAAGCTCAAGTTGTCGGATCCAGAACAATCTCTCTCCATGAAGTCGGCATCTGCAATCCAACGAATCTGGAGTCTAGAGGATGAGATTGCACTCCTTCAGGCTTTGTCCGATTACCATTCTAAAAATGGAAAACTTCCCCCTCCTAAGGATTATACATCTTTCCTCTCAGGTATAAGCGGGTCAATCAGCTTCCCTGTTACTGAGAAACAGCTCACTAACAAGCTTCGTCAATTGAAGAATAATTATGATAAGAAGATAAAGAAGGGACCTGATGTCAAGTTCTCAAAGCCTCATGAAAAGGCTGTGTTTAAAATGTGTCACAAGTTATTTGAAGATATCACCAAAGCATCGAAAAGTAAGGTTTCAGTTGAAACCAACAGGGTTGCAGGGACAGAGAATGGTGCTGTGGCCAGTGGTGGCCACACCAATGGGGGTGTGGTTAATAGTGGTGCGGCCAACAGTGATGCTGCCGCAAGGTCCAATTTTTACCTTAGGTCGTTCATCGAGGTCCTGATTAGTAGACAACAAGGTCTGAGTCATGGTCATACGATTGAGGCCGTGGTTGCACAAATGGGGGAGTCAAGGCTGCGGGATTTAGAAGCAAAGGCCAAGGTGCTGAAGATTGAAGAAATTAAATTGCTTGCTAGGGAGGAGAAGTTTATGGCAGAGCTGTTGGGTGATGTTGCAGGGGCGATGGCAGATGAATAGTCAATGAGTATGTCAACTTTTACATGTGGCAGTGTTTTGATATTTTATAATGTAGTATGACCATAACTACTATTTAATGGTATGCACTATCACCTATCTATATGCAGTAGTTTAAGTACATTATATAGCTTCGTGATTGTTTACTTGTGCTAGTAAACAATGAGCATCTCCTGAAATTGAATGATTGATCATGGGTATTTTGAACTTCGTTTTGGTTCTGTGTTCTGTTGGACATAATCTGCCTAAGCCGCATTGTTTGGCTTTGATATTTTAGTCTTTACTTGTTAGATGAGATAATTATTATGTAAACAATGAAAGAATATTGTGCTATTTTTAGTTATGTTTAGACTGCTTTTGTTATTGCTGTTTATGAGTGTCTATGTTATACAATGGAAAAAAAAAATATAGTGTCCCAACATTCACTGGTAAAAAGGTATCTTAAAAAGTTGGACCTTGTGAGATGTCCTGCGCTTAGTAATAGTGAGTTAAATACATAAACATTACTAGAGACATGATATGACTTCTAGAAAGAATATTAGAAGAAAGTGTTCTCATCTATGCTTGTTCATGATTTTTTCTTGGCAAACAAAACATTTATTTTGTTAAGGTTTGCTTGATCAGACATGATATCACTTCTAGAAAGAATATTAAAAGAAAGTGTTCTCATGTATGCTTGTTCTTGATTTTTTCTTGGCAAACAAAACCTTTATTATGCTAAGGTTTGCTCGGAAGGAGATACTTGCACCTGAATTGTTGGGAAAGAACTATGAATAATTTAGAAAGGTTGTTCTGACCTTGCCATGATTTTGTGATGATGTTGTTGTCATCTGACTGTAGTCCGATTGTTTGTAATTGATTGAATGTTCATTTCTATTGTAAGAGATGATGGACAAATGTACCATAACAATTGTAGATGAACTTTGCATTGCACTATTGCATTATGAATTTTGTCTACTAGTCTACCGGTTTCACTTAAGTTTTCTTCTGAGTTCAGATAATAATTGTGTTCACTTGAGTTTTCCTCTGAATTTGGATAAAAGAGGTGAATGAAGAGAGAGAGAAGATGAAGAAAATTTCTCAATTTTTTTTAAACTATTTTCATCTCAATGAAGAGTTTTCTTCCGTGTTCATTTTCTTTTCTTTTCTTCTTGTTCTCTGTCCAACTCATAAGTAGACGAAGGATAAAATTTTAGTGGGGTTTACAATCCTATCATACTTTGATTAGGAACTTTTTTTCTTTAATTACACACTAGTAACTCAATTTGATTTTTCTCACTCAATTGTTAAATCTTTTAATTACTTATTTCGGCCTATCAAAAGAACTTCATGCTTTTATTTTCATTTTTTTTTTTTTGTGAATGAAATGATGCAGGAATCAGGATACTTAGGGGTGTAAATTACTTATTTTTCATTTTAATCTTAGCTGTGGGACTAAAAATTGAGGCCAGTCCAGACTAAAATGTTGTATATATCCCACGTGAGTGGATTGCTTTAGTGAATCATGTGGGTCGACTATTTTTTTAGTGAGTTAGATATGTAATTTTACTGTTTTTAAGTGGTATATATGAAATTCTCCCTTACAAAAATGTTACTTCTGTAGTGAGAATTTCTTTGGGTACTCGTTGATGTACATAAAGATGGTTAAATGATTTTTTTAATTTTGTTAATTGGTATTTGCATCTTAAAGCGCTTGTATGAATCAATTATCTAATAATTATTCGTTTTATGTTTGTATTTGCATTCGTATTTGTAGATTATTTGTTTTGTATCTGTATTCGTTTAAGATGGATTTGATTTTACATTGTGGCATTTGTTTACTATTTATAATTGTATTCGTATATGCTCATTTAATGTAGATATGGAATTGGTATTAGTATTATCCGCTCCGAATTCGCTTCGTTCACAACCCTAAGGATATTTCTTCTGTCTTCTCCAATCCTATATCTTTGATCATTTCTCTGAATTTTGTTGATTATGATCTTTTTTTTTTTTTTCTGTATTTGAATGATGTAGATTCGACTGCGAGAGATAATGTGGCTGTAAGAAGGATGGGCATAATGATAAAAAGGTTCGAGTTATGGAGATCTGAAAGTATAGAGGAATGGTAAGAAAATAGAGGAGATAATAGAGATGAAAATGACGTCAATATTTTGTTTTGGGTTAGTTGAAAATTGTTTGCTGACAATTTTATTAAATAAAATAAAATTTATATTAAAAGTACGAAAAACTAGGAATAAATAAAAGTTAAGCAAGTGCCAGAAACTAACATAATTTTTTTTTTTCTACATTCTCATTTTACTAATGAAAAGCCAATCATCTCCTAACATTCATCCAGAGTACGTAGTATCTCCAACAATAAGGAGAATATTTCTGAGCAAATTCATCCATTCTCTCCTTCTAGAGTGTGTAAAACTGTTCTTATGGACAACCTATACAAAGAGAGTGAAGGGAATGAGCAAAAGTTTATCTTGACTACTCCGGAGCAATGTTGTAAATAACGATATTGGTTTGTCGGACACATAGGGTACCGCCAAGCGATTAATCGAGAAATTGAGAACAATTGATCATAATCAAGAATAATCAGTCATAATTGGGAATAATCGGCCAATTAGTCAGAAAAATTTGTAACGTTTTGATTACCGCCAATTACTAATTAGTCTAAACGAATGTTTTTTACAACACTGCTAGTCCGGAGTGACAAAAATTGAGAACGTTTGGTATAGGTACTTTACCCGGATGGTTACAAATGCAATTTATCTGCTCTTTGCTGTCAATTTTTACTGTGATTCACTTCGAAGTATCATAGATTGGTTTTCTTTTGAAGAATTTCTATAATTCGGTTAAAATTTCAGCAATAGAGTCAGGGCTTGATTAGTGCATTTTGACCAAATTAAGAATGTAGAATTATACTGTGTTTGACTTGTCATATACTTGCTTCTTATCTAATCATCTTTTGTAAATTTTGATTATATTGATAAATTCTGCCTACTCTGTGAAATTATGAACGAACCAACCAATCCTTATAGGTGAATATCTTACAATCTGCACCCTCTCGCCCCAATCCTTATTGCCTCCTCTCTCCAAGTAAGCCTATTATCTTTTCTCCTGTCTCCAGTTATGCCAGATGCTTTACGCTCACATTGATTAGTTAGACGCTCCTCCTGATGGAATCCATTAAGATATTTTATGGAAAGTTAAGCTTTTGGCTGAGTGGAGTCAGTTATCAGTAGATGGCAATGGCACTGAACAAAGTTGTAGGACTTATCTGATGCTAAACAAAGAATCCGATTAGGACTTAAAAAATTTGGTTAATTTCATCTTGTTTTGAAAGAAGTGGAGATGTGGTAACTGGTAAAATGGAGCACAACCCAAAAATTGAGTAAGAGTGAGAGATTTAACATTGAGGGAAATGATTGATGGTATTCATAAATTCTACTTGTTAGTATGGATCAACTAATTAAGAAAGATACATATGATGTGCAAGTCAATAGAATTACTCTTTTGTTTCTTAATTCTAAATTAAAGCCTCAACAGAAACAAGCTAAATCATTTATTTCATCGTGTCTTCTTAGTTAATTTCATCTTGTAACTGAGGTATTATATTTAAAGTGCATGTGAATGTTTGGTTAGTGGCCTGTCAACCATCAGGGGAACAAGCTTTAATCTTATAACTGACGTATTATATTATATTGAAAGTACATTGAAATTTTGGAATTAAAGATTTGTCTTCTGACCAAGCAGTTCTTATCTGATGGTTTACACCGGACTTAAATACTGGTACTGCCCAGTACAGCTGATACATTACCAAATTGTACTAGCATGAACACCTGTATGAAACTTGTATTTGGTGCTACAATTCTTGATGCATGTTGCACATTTGGAGAGCCTGACATAAAATTAATTAGCAAATCCAGCCTGACTAGATTGCCCTTTTTTGTTTTTAACATGCTATTTCGTTTTTTGTTTTTGTTATAATGAATATGTTGCATGAATTTGTATATTCTTTGAATGTCGAAATGTAAGAGGGCAACCTACTGCTGGAGGAGCTAGATGGTGAGCGAATTACACATTGAATAAACAGATGAATGGATTAATTGGAGAGACACACTAGCTCATGAAATGTTTACCACGTGGAGAAGCTCAAGAAATAATCACTAAGTTGATATGTTATTAGTTGAATGATATAATCATTTTTCTATTTTGTCATTTAAAAAGTATTAATGGGTATGAAGTATATGGTTTATGTATTAACAAGGTGTTTTTGTAGCAGATTTTCTGTGAATCTTTGATCCTCTTGTGTCTCTGTCCGAATAATATTTTTATGTTTTATCAGCTTTATGTTATAAAATTAATAAATTAAATTTCGAATACTATCTTGATCTCATATCACTGTATGATTTTAATTTTCCAATATGTTCTAAATTTTGACTCGTGTATGATTTTAATTTTCCAATATGTTCTAAATTAGGCGACTCTGAAATTATTTGCAATGCCGATAAAAATGTACTGCCCATCTTATATTTTCCTTTTCAAAAGCTACTGAATATATGATTTGGGAAATATAATTTAAGACAAAAACATGGGGGATGCTTATCAGTTCTCACCCTCATCTGGCGCGGGCAAGTGGCTGGTGTGCTTAAAATCCAAAACCAGCGTTAAGCTGCCTCAGTCCGACTGGAAAACTGCGACTGATATCCACTTGTTTGGATACATTTTATCCGCGAAAAAATTTATATAACAAAACATGTTGCAGATAGTCAACACCACAGATAACGACCCGCTATACATATAGAAAGGAATAAAACCCACGGAAAAATCAGATTATAAATTAGGTGCGAAATTTTACATGTAAGAAAACATGTTGCAAATCATCAACACCATAAATAACGACCCGCTATAATCTAGATAGGAATTAAAAACCACAGAAAGATCAGATTGAACCTATGTGCACCAACAAGCCGCATCTCCTGGCTGCTCCCCGCCTTCTCTCCACTCTACGTGGTTCTTTATTACCCATACACACTCCATTGGGAAAACTGCTTTCTATCTCCTCTCTCTCTCTTCTCCACCATGGCAGATTCCTCCATTGGGGCGCTGGTCCCTTCTGTGGCCAAGACGGACGGTGTTCGCGCCGCTGGGTCTGCGTCGGAGACTACCGACGCAGGGGGAGGAACTTCGATTGGGCTCATGGAGGCGACGGCGGCGGACGGCGGAGAAACCATGAACGACATCGCAGTCCCATCGGCTTCTGGTTCGTCTGGGGAGATGGATAGGGATCTTCTGTGCCCGATTTGTATGGGCGTGATAAAGGACGCATTTCTCACTTCGTGCGGCCATAGCTTCTGTTACATGTGTATCGTTACGCATTTGAATAATAAAAACGATTGCCCCTGTTGTACTCACTACCTGACTAAGAGCAACCTATTCCCTAATTTTCTTCTTGACAAGGTTTAAATTTGTTCAATTTACCGCACAATTTTGGTTCCTCAGTTCTTATCAAATTACTTGTATTGAGGCAGTTCTATGCTAAAATTTGTGGCTTTTACTACCAATAGAACGTTGATTGCTGCCCAATTTTATCATGACAATTTTGAATTACTCGTACTATTGTTGTTTTATAGGCAATAAAAAAGCTGTCAGCACGTCAGATTGCAAAAACGGCATCACCCATTGAGAATCTCCGGTTCTCACTACAGCAGGTCACATATCATTTCATGCTCCTACCATATGCTTAGGTTATTTACTTGTTGATTTGTTCCATAATAGTATTTCTTATGTGTAGGGATGTGAAATGTCAGTTAAGGAGCTAGATAGCATAATAACGCTTCTTGCTGAGAAAAAGAGGAACATCGAGCAGCAAGAATCTGAAACGAACATGCAAATATTGTTGGTTTTCTTGCATTGCCTTAGAAAACAAAAGATGAATGAGCTAAATGAGGTCAGTTTTTTCTCTGTTTGCTTCTTTACCTTTATATGTGCTTTTATTTTTAAAACATTCTGTACATGCTGTATGGGTAGAACTTACATATGTACCATACTTTCATATAAAGAAAACATTTTTATTTGTATATGCTGGTTGTTGTATACCGGTCCATTGTGTCTGGTTCAATAGTGACAAGTTACCAGGTGGTTTAAGTTGATTGAAGACTGAACTTGGGTCAAGAAGGAATGGTTCAGGAATGGTTCTGGGGTTTCGCTTTTGGTAGAACTGATCAGATATGGTATTGGCAAATTCTGGTAGGTACCAGACCTGACACGTGTCGATCTTTAGCAGCATTTTTCTTATGGGATTGTTTTTTGGCTTGCTTCTCTGTATCAGTTCCTTATATAGAAAGTCTTCTCTCAGTTTGAGTACTGGTACCCTATGGCTATTAATTTTTTGTGCTGGTATAGATATGCCATACCTACCAGCACCACCTTCCACTCTTTGCAGGTCAAGAAAATTACCAGCATGGTACCTTACAAGGTATCCATTTTATATCACACTGAACAATGATCAACTAAATATAGCATCTCGGGGATCGTGCAGATCCAAACTGACCTACAATACATAAAAGAAGACATAAGCTCAGTAGAAAGACATAGGATGGAGCTGTACCGGGCGAAGGAACGATACTCGATGAAGTTACGTATGCTGATGGATGACCCCCCTCTTCTCTCAGCCAGGCTGTACACCCAGTCGTCAGACAAGCACAGTAGCATCTTTTTCTCCAACAACTCGCTAGCATCCCTTGTTGGATCATGCTCTGCTGGTGTTTTGCAAAACAGAAAGACTGATGCCAAAGGTCAGGTAGTCGGTGCCTATCAAGGGTTGCAAAGGCGTGATGCAATTACCGAATTTGAACCGGCTGGACCAGGTCCAGTGCAGTCTGGAGCTGTCATGGCTAGAAAGAGAAGGGTTCAACAACAGGTTAAATAATGTTTTGTTTTTTAATACCAACTCTTTTACTGTCTGTACAAGTCGTGAGCTTTTGCATGCATCAGTCAACATTTTTACATGTGCATCTCATTATACAAATTTATAATATAGTTTCAAATGTCACGCTTCAGTATACTGGAAGGGATAATAAATTTGTTTTTAAGTTTTGACAAGTTGACTTCGAACTAACAGATAATCTCTGTTTCCTTCCTGTTATTGTGCTAATTAAATTTGTGTTTAAGTTTCTACAATGATTTAGTATAAACTCAACATAATTTTTAATGATAATTAGATCCAAAGCTAGTAAATTTTTTTTTTGCTTATTGAGATAATTAATTTTTAATGATTCTACATACATTTCCTATACAAGACCGAGATAGTTACCTTTCAGAGAATTTTAAGTATATATGAGTTACATATGCTTTATTCTTTTGAAGGTGGAAAAGATCAAAATGATAGATTATTAATAATTAGAGCTTGAAACTTAATGTAAGTAACTGATTTTTCGTTTCAGATTAACTATCAAATGAGGAGGATGTTCTCTCTTTGGTGAGGCTATTTGATTCAAATTGATGCGAAAAATTTATGGGCAATTTGGCCATTTTAAGTGACTACTTTTTTTTAGTGGCTTGGTTTTATGTACAAATAGTGAGTGAATTATAGTGAAGACTGGGAATAAAGCAGTAAATTATCCAAGAATTACTAGTGAGCATGATTGCATCTCTTATTTCAGAGTTTGCACAAATAACATGCAATTTTAACTACGTCATTAATACAATGTTCTTATTTTCATTTATAACCGTGTAATGTGATTGTTTTCCCTTTTTTTGGGACATATTCTTGTTTGAATGTAGATTTTGTTTTTAAAATATTGTCATATTCACTTTTTTTTTCTTTTTTTCCCTCGGAAAATAATGTAGTTCAATGAGCTTCAAGAGTATTATTTACAACGAAGGCGCATTACTACGAGCCAGGGGCGTAGACCAGAGGAAAGAGATTCAAGTTCACTTAGCAAAGAAGGATACCATGCCGGTCTCGAGGATTTCCAGTCTGTTCTGACTACATTTACCCGCTACAGGTACTTAATATGACATATTTATCTGTAAAAAGGCAATTAATTTTCATTTCCTTCTTCAGAACACGGTTAGCTTTGTTTATAGCCGATTGCGAGTCATTGCAGAACTAAGACATGGTGATCTATTTCAATCTGCTAATATTGTATCTAGGTTAGTTATTTCATTCAATTTATTACTAGTTTAGATTCTTGAGTGTTTCTCTCTGTTTTATAATTTGGTTGATACTTAACACAGCATTGAGTTTGACCGGGATGATGAGTTGTTTGCCACAGCTGGAGTCTCAAAACGAATCAAAGTCTTTGAATTTTCTACTGTACGTCCTTTTCTCGTTATATGAGCTTGTTCGACATACAGTAATAAAATGAATTAACATTTTACACTTATCCTCTTTTGAAGGTGGTAAATGAACCAATGGAGGTACATTGCCCTGTAGTTGAAATGCCAACCAGAGCAAAATTAAGTTGCCTTAGTTGGAACAAGTATTCAAAGAATATTATTGCAAGCAGTGATTATGAGGGAATAGTTAATGTTTGGGATGTAAATACTCGGCAGGTACAAGATGTGCTTTTATATTACCTATGGCTTCTCTTTTGCAAACTAATTTGTATGCAAGTGATTTGCACTTTCTCGTGTTTGAATTAACACCACCTGGCCTTTTATGCAATATGCAAATTTCAAGTAGAATCAAAGTACTTGAATCATGGGCTCAAAATACTTTACATTTTTGTACAAATCAACCAGCCTTTTCATCTCATGTAAACTTCAAACCCAATATTTGAAGTTTCTCATCTTTAGTTAAATTTAGGCTTGTGAAACAATAGCTTTCGTAGAGTGAGGTTAGGTATAGTTAACTATTATGCAAATAAGACACATATTAGATCTTATTTGCAATATGTAATGGTGTTATTCTCTTAGATTAGGAATATTTTATCTTATCTTGAAAGGTCTCGGCTTTCATGTTTTTAGAGTGTCATGGAATATGAAGAGCATGATAAGAGAGCATGGAGTGTTGATTTTTCACGCACTGAGCCTTCTATGCTTGTATCTGGTAGCGATGATTGCAAGGTAAAGTTACGTTCAATCATTAGCTTTTATTGGAGTTAGACCGTTTATAAAAATGGAGTGAAGTAGAGTATGATGAAAATTCTCTCTCCTCTTTTGGTTTCAAAAAGGTTAAGGTGTGGTGTACAAATCAAGAATCAAGTGTGATAAACATTGACATGAAGGCTAATATTTGTTCGGTTAAGTACAATCCTGGTTCAAGCATGTATGTTGCAGTAAGTATATTCACCCTTTTATGTGATTCTCCAAACATCAGTCATATCCTTTCTCCTTTTCACATTTTCTTTTGTTATTTATTTATATTTGTTTTTTAATATCAGGTTGGTTCTGCGGATCATCACATACATTATTATGATCTGAGGAACACTAGCGTGCCTCTACATATTTTTGGGGGGCACAGAAAGGCTGTTTCTTATGTTAAGTTTTTATCTAACAATGAACTGGCATCTGCATCAACTGATAGTACTTTGCGATTGTGGGATGTGAAGGATGATTATGCCCCTGTATGTTCTTTCTAAATTCTCTGATTTTTATTTATATTTAATTATTTATGTTTATTTGAAAGTTTTCTTTTGTATTCTAATACATATTCAAATTATTTTGAACATTTGTAAAGTTGCAGCTAGACAACATTTACTGTAAGATATATGCATATAATATGTAACTGTTAGATTAGGGTAATGGGGCCGGTATATCCCACGAAACACAAATAAATTTGTTCCTAAATCTAATTAGCTCCTCCTTGTTTTCAAATCCCAAATTATCTCCTCTAATATGCCGAAATTTTATCGATTTAATGAATAATAAAATTGGGGACAATTTTATTGTTGCACAATGAACCTCTGTATTGGCGGATGGATGCTATATACAAATAACTCAAAATCATGGGGTGTTAGTTGCCAATGTGTGACATGTTGGGGTTTATTTGCCAAATAAAATGAAAAGGTATCAAATGATGGGTCTTGTGAAAAACTTCTGCACCTGTTCTTTACTTGTAGAAAATAGCTGAACGATAGTTTATCTCAGAGGCGGATCCAGCAAGAGTATTCATTTTCAATAATTTTGTATTTGTACATGGTTTTCTTTTTAAGTAAAATGCTATGGGTACTGTAAAATTGACCTCCATACTCGAGCATGGAATTTTTTATATGATTGACCCCCAACGTGTGTTTGACCTCCATATCTTGAAAGTCTGGCTTTGCCTCTTGTTAATTTGGTCTAGATATGTATCAGTTGTTGCCCTGGTGATAGCATTGAAACATCTATTTAGGAAATTTTTATATGAGAAGTTCTTGCTACTGCAATCATAATCTCCTGGTGCTGAAACTTTGAAACATGGCGCTTATGATTTTTGAATCTTTCAGATAAGGATATTTAAAGGCCACAAAAATGAGAAGAATTTTGTTGGATTATCTGTGAATAATGAGTACCTTGCTTGTGGAAGTGAAACAAATGAAGTTTGTGTTTATCACAAGGTACGTCATTCTTTTTTTCAATATGTACCGACTTGCTTGTATGAACTATATAGGGACTGCCTCATTCTATTATGAAAAACTGGTATTACAAAGCATTTTACAAATTGGTTTTGACTTGACCATTGCTTAGTGGACTTAGCAGAATAAGATTCAAACAAAATCCAAATATGTTAATTGATGCCAAGCCTGGTATATAAGGTGTCCCTTGTACAGGTAGTTTGTCTTGTTCATTTGGGTTGACTGTTAAGTTGCCAGATTTAACTCAAATTCCCTGAGATATCTCAAATTTTGAGTTGATCTATGGGAAATCCGAACCATCCAAATCCTTTCTGCATGAAACTCAAAACACAATAATACTGGCCCCTGCATTCCGAATAGGCACCGAGAAAAATTGGCCCTGCTTTAGATAAACTGAAAATTTGAGATATCTCAGAGGATACAGACTCCTTTAGCTCCTCCTCTCCTCTCTCTCTAACTGAACTCAACTCTATAGGCTATATCCAAACCCGCAGCAGCCCATAAATTCACATCATCAGATTTAGATGACCTGGATGATGACACTGGCTCTTACTTCATCAGTGCCGTATGTTGGAAAAGTGACAGTTCTACGATGTTAACTGCCAATAGTCAAGGCACTATCAAAGTTCTAGTTCTTGCAGCCTAAATAGATGTAGAGCTTGTGGATTTGTAAATTTTACTACGGCGATTTATATAACCTAGGTACAATTTTTGGTACAATCAGATTCCATTGTCGAAGCAGAATGTGCATGTACAATGGTCTTACGTAAATTAAGTTATATGAAATATATTTTTAGGTTATGTAACATAAAACTCAATAATTTGTTCAGTGCTTTCTCTCATTTATTTTATTTAGTAACTCGGTAAAACAGAATTCATCAAACTTGATATACAATTTGAGTCCATACAATATAAATTGAAGCTTGGCTTCTTCAATTTATATTTATCCAATAAAATAATTATTGTCAATGCATAATTTATTAAGTAGCATAATTCCCCAGCATCTATTTAATACATTTCTATAAAACAAATATCTCGATTAGGTATTGCTGTACAGTAGCACAATTTTCCTAATAATGTCAATTCCTACGGGTTTGAATTTAAAAAAAGAATGGCAGCAAAGAAGCTGGAAGAATATGCCTTTTATTTTTCTAATACAAGGTCCAAAGTTACGAATCGGTAGAAAGATCGAAGGAAACAAATATAAAAGTTCAAAATAAAGAACAGCCGAACGATGGTAGGGAGCTGCACAGATGGAGAGTTATCTAATTCATTTGCATTTATTGGATTCTAAATAAACTTTTAAGGATCAGCAAACGATTTGATATATATGCACATGAAGAGATTTTCTTCTTGCGCAGATATGGGTTGATCCCACACATGCACATGATTGCTTTCAATTAATTTCATACAAGTTATTTTAAATTCTGAAATTACACAACTTGAGTTTTCGGAGGTCTAATAAATAAATCTTAACGGAATTAATATTTCCAATGTCAACTGTACTTTGGGTCTCTGGCGAATTAATGGCCGTAAGCAAGAAATTTGACTTGGGACTTGAAAAGGATATTTGTTTGTTAATTTGCTCGTTAAATCAGAGTGCTGTCCCATAACTTAGCTAATTTATATTTATTTCATATATTTGTCAGTACAGCTAAATTTATTTATTATTTTTTTTTAAACTGCCCGTAGGCTTAGTACAGCTCAATTGCTTACTAAATCATAAATGATGCTTTGCATGGTTCTTTAGTAATAATATATATAGTAATATTGCTGTACCTTCAAAGTCAAATACGGGGACCATAAGAAAATTTCCAAGTGACTTTCTAGGCTACTACTTGGTAAATGGTAATGTATTCGACATTATAATAATACAAAATTTCAATAATTTAAAGGGAGATGATATGAGTACCCGCACTCTCATCTCCCCATTATACCCCCAATTTTATTTGTTCAATCTCATCCACATTTCTCATGATCTATAAGGAATTTTGCGAATTTAAAATCATGAACGTCTTCTACACAATTTTATCTTTCAAATGAGATCCATTATGACATACTTTCGAGCTCGTCATCATACAAGTATTTATACCTTGTCATTTAAGTATTTATACATAGTATTTTTCACATATGACACTGTTGACATTTAAAAGTATTAATATCAAATATTACAAGTATTTATATCTATGCACTGAAGTATTTATACCTATGTAGTCAACTATTTTTATAAGAGAAAGGTTGACGTAGGGACGATTAGGGAAATGTGATGCGGGGTCCACGATTGGGGATAAATACTTACAAGTATAGGTATAAATACTTGTACGATGCGGTATAAATACTTGCACAATGAGATATAAATACTTGTGTGATGATGAATCCAAAAGTACGTCATCATGGATCTCATTTGAAAGATAAAATTGCGTAGAATACATTCGTGGTTTTAGATTCGCAAAATGTGGAAGATATTGAAAAAAAAAATCCACCTCTAAAAACGTGTATGGTTATTCTCCCCATATAGTTTGACTGGTCTCTCCATATAGTTATATGAGGAGGGATCAGATTACACCACTATTTTGGTGACATGGTGTGACAATGTCCATTTTTGAAATTTCAAAATCCAAATAGTCGATCCAAACCGTTCAATATGATGAATATATTAAGAGTAACTTGGAAATCAAATTTTACATTTTTCTGAATTTTTTTACTATTTATTAAGTATTTAACAAAATCGCTATATTCAGACCGTTGAATTTTGAACCCCTCTAAATAAACCAAAAAAAAATTCAGAAAAATATAAAATTTGATCTGTAAGCACATTTTAACATATCCATCAAATTGAACGGTTTGGATCGACTGTTTGGACTTTGAAAATGGACGGTGTCATTCCATGTCACCAAAAAATGGTGTCATTTGATCCCTCCTCTAGTTATATATGCAAGTATTAATATCTTAATTTGCAAGCATTAATTTATTATCTTCCAAGTATTTATACTAGTGTTTTGAATAAATTTAATTAAATTAGCTAGTTAAATTAGTTTATGGGAAGTTAAAATCTGTTTAAGAGAAGGGGGTATAATGTGGGTACTGGAGTGTGGGAATTGAAATAATTATTCTAATTTAAAATAGAGAAACATTCTGGTCTCCCAAGCACGTTCTCCAAGTAGTTTAATAGAAAAATCTTCTAATGTTGTCTAACTTCTATTTGCAGCGCTAATATCTAAATATTTAAAGCTCTGTTTATAACATTTTAAAATGTTACTCAAAAGCATTTAAACTTTTATCTGAAAGCATTTAAATTCTAAATTTAGATAGTTTTAACTCCTAACTATTTTTGTTTTCAAGCCAAAAAAGAAAATATTTATTTCACCTACTCTTTTTTATTTTTTCTCTGATCATTCTCATCATTTTTCCGACAATGCGTGATGAATTTTACGAATCTAAAAATATAAACATTTTCTATTCGATTTTATATTTCAAATAAAATACATGAAGAAATACTTTTGAGTAATTTTGAAGTCATTTTTTTTAAAAGTAAAGCTTATGAGCACTTTAAATTTTCGAGTTTTTAAATCTTAATCTACAACCATTAAAATTTTCAAGGTTTGTACTGTTAGTTTGTAATAATCTAGAAGTCAATAATACGATAATTTATCATAAAGCTTTGTTCATGAATTGGATGATTAATATCATTTTGTTGCCTTGAGTATTATTGCATTTATGGATCATTTCGAGTTCATGACTGAAATTGTGAAACTCCATAATATAGATGATATATACTCTTAATCTTAAAAGGTCACTGACCAAGGTAATTAGCAGGAACACTAATTACCGCTATAAGGTTAGTATGTGGATTAAAAGATGGTTAAGTTTTACAAACCACCTGACACGAGATGTCATTTTAATCACATAGATACATGTTCTAGGAACATGGTATTTGACAGACCTCGAATGAAACATTAAATAGAATTGTGTTCGTGTCATTTATGTTTTCATTCAGTGTCACGTTCTACAGTATGAGGTATTTATCGTTCCCACTGAGAAATATGTATGTGTGATTGTTATCCACCGCTGTCCGTAAAAAGCAGTCATAACGGTAGCTTTTCCATATGTATAGCTTAGCTGAGGAAGTGATAGTTTACCAAGAATACTATTTGTCCCTCGTATTTTATACGAGCTATAGCATCACTGGGCCCCTTGGTAGAGTAAGATTATCAGCGCGCGGTATGATTACAAGAGTAATCATATTTGATAATCTGCTCAAGATCAAGAAAATATTAAGTTTACAG
>JARJHM010000549.1:0-221268 GCA_033356055.1 Carex pumila | reverse complement strand
CGTTCTCTGAGATGAAACCAGAAACAAAAGAAAAAACACTAATCTGGACGGGATAGTTTATCTCGTCCAGAACACTGTAGTTGGACAGGACAAACCATCCCGATCTACCTATATATCGATAAAACCCAAAAGCCATCCCCTTTTTCAATATTTTATTTATTTATTTTCTATTAATAAAAAAATCGGATGATTGTTAAGCTAGCCTATACATGTATACATAGGGGGTGAAAACAGAGCAGATAACTCTGATACCATATCCACATCCGTCAGATAATGAGCAGATACGAATACGGATAGTAAACAGATATCAAAATTCAAAATCAAATCCGCCTTAAACAGATATGGATACGGAATGGATAGTCCACGGATACGAAACAAATAATTGTCGGATAATTAAGTTATACACATTAAGATACAAATAAAAATATAAACTTTAATATACAAGTAAAAATATGAGGAATATAAAAACAATATAAAGATACCAGATTTGTTTTATTAGAAAATAATAGAGAGAAAAAGTGATGAAAAAAAAAAACAAAAAAACAAATTAGAAATATAAAAAAGAGATCGGAATGGAGCTGAATGGAGAAAAGAAACGGAGGTAAAGAAAAAAAGAAAAGAAAACTAGTGTATGATTAAGAAGTTAAGACGTGTTCCAATCAAACAAAAGTTTGTTATAGTACGTACAATGGCTATCTTTTTTAATGCTTAACAATAATGACTTGGATTCGATTCACGCCAACCGTAAAATTTTGAATAATTTCTAATAAAAGTAGCGCAGCGGCCAACGAGTTGTCCGGATCTTGTATCATAGGATAGTCCCACATTGTTATATAAATAAATTTGAAGCGCTTATCTATACATCTCGCACGCTACTGGGGAAATGTTTTCGCGGGTTTGGAACAGCCTGAGGGTTCGCAGATATATTCGGATATCCGTTCGTTCCGTTTATGGTATAGAAAATTATCCGAATCTGTATTCGAATTAATTGTGAATAATAGATAATTATTCGGATCCAAATTCGTGAATTATCCGCTCCGAATTAATTGTGGATAATAGATAATTATCTGGATTCAAATCTGTATTAGTGGATAATAGATAATTATCTGAATTCAAATCCGTGAATTATACGCTCCGAATGAAATAGATACGTGAATTATACGCTCCGAATGAAATAGATACGGATAATAGGCAGATTCAGAGCGGATCCGACGGGATATCCGTCGGATCCGTTTTGTATCTATAATAAGCCGGATTTGGAACGAATATCCACCGGATCCGTTTTCACCCCTCAATATACATTTGTACTAATAATAAAATTAAGAAAATACAATTTCATTCCTCTCTTTATCTTTTTTCTTAAAATCTTAATTAAACTGTAATATGCAAGTCATAGTTATGTGACGATACATGTATCGGTAATGTGTCATATCACATGCAGTGATCACTCTTTTCAAGTAAATTAGTACATCACAACACGCGAATCAGTCAGATTATATTACGAAATATTACATTAGATTATACATGACCGCACGCGACTATACATGTCAAAACAACACAAAAATTATGTTATTATTTATCTCAAATGACAATTTAAATTTCAAACAATAAATTTATTTATTTAAACATAATTTTTTTTATTAAGAATTAACATTTAATTTAGTGACAAAGATATTACTCTTCTTCTAGAAAGTTGCGGGTTCGAAAATTGAAAAGAGCAATCATTTATGAATTATATTAAATAGTTAGATAGCTTGACCTCCAACATTTACTAAAAAAAAAGACATAATTTTTATTACATACTTAATTTCACACAAAAACAAAATTAAGAGAGGGAGGAGGATGTGAAATCGGTGAAGAGTCGGAAAAGAGGAGATGAATTTTCCGATATTTTTATTTTTACCCTATTAAAACATTATTTTAATAAAAATGCCCAGTTAATCGGGGGATTTTTAAAAATACCCAGCCCGTGGATAAATTCCACGGGCCGAATTTCCCCCTCCCCCCGTGGATAAATTCCACGGGCCGACTTTTCCCCCTCCCCCCGTGGATAAATTCCACGGGCGGACCCTTTTAATTCGCCCAGACGAAGCCTCTCTCTTTCTCTCCTGCCGCTCTGTCTTTCCGTCTCTGCCCCATCTCCCTCCGTGAAGGCCGCGCCAACACCCGCCCCCCACCCCCACCGGCCTCCTTTTCCGCCTCACTGCCCCACCTCCGCTTTCTTTTCCGCTCCTCTGCCCAACCCCCGCCCCCTTTTCTGCCTCACTGCCGCGCCCCCCCCCCCCCACCGGTCGTCTCGGCCTGCACGAAGGAGATGGATCGCCGGTGCTGACGTCTGTGCCACCTGTACTGTAGCCAGGTATAGCACTATTTTATTTGGAGCGTATATTGAGCATTTTTATTTGATTTTGAGCATAATTTGGTTCTCAAGTTATGATTTCGGATAATTTTGTGCGTCATTCGGTTCTCAAGAGACGGAAGATGAGAATCGAGGTTAGTTTGATCAAGTGAATGCAAAATTAGGAGACGATAGTAGTAGTTCGATAATAATTGGAGTAAATTAACTCACCGATATCCATTGAATTGGTTATGGTACCAAACAGTTGATACCGAATAGCTGGTATAATAGTTGAATGTTGTTGGCTATAGTTGTTGGCTATATGCTTACTTTTCTTTTTTCTTTTTTTAGTATAGTTATCTCATATTTTGTTGGTACTACAAAAGCATCCTTGTATTTGTAAGAATTAGTTGATACTTTGCATCAATTCATCCTTGTATTTCTAATTGACCCCAAAATTTCCTTAATTTTAAATTTGAAAGAAACCCAAATGTCGAGTACACTCAAAGTGCTTCAAATGACCTCTTCTAATATAATTGGATTGATTTCCACTAATATTTAATTTTTAATAAAGTTATATGCCCAAATTTATAGAACAACATTTATACGTAATTTTAAATGATGATTAGGATATAGTTTCTCTTTGCCTAGATGCCTTATATTGACCTCGTGTTCATTTAATTTTATGTAGACCTAAGCAGATCAAGGCAAAGCAAGGCAAAGCAAGGCAAAGCAAGGCAAAGGCAAGCAAAGCGTCCTCTCTCTCTATTTGGTACGTATGTTTAAATTCATAGTTTATGTAATGTAGATGCCGCTTGTATGGCTGTATACAAGTCCTGTTGCATGGATGATGCAACAATTGATTGTGATTTCAATATTTTAATTGTGAGTTTCTTCCATGACTTGCTTTAGAGGGTCCGTTATCAATTGATGATATCTGGAGGGTCTAAAGTATAGATCTGGATTTTTTGTTTGTTTGAGTCAAAATTTTGTTTGAATAGTAAAGTAATAGAATGTCTTGCTTGAGAGCCACATAGTTATTTTTATATTCCACAGTTTGTGTTGACTACATTGCTTGCCTAAATTGCTCGCTGATTTTTACAATTGGTCGGGGGCTGATATCTATATTGCTTGTGTTGTGATAAATTTCTTGTTGATGATCTTTCGTGTGGGGCTTTGATATCGAAATGAAAATCTTCACTTGAAAATTTACTATAAATCATTAATTTGACGAATCAATTTCGGTTCTTAATACCAACCTCGA
Organism: Carex pumila; assembly: GCA_033356055.1. Classification (NCBI taxonomy): domain Eukaryota; kingdom Viridiplantae; phylum Streptophyta; class Magnoliopsida; order Poales; family Cyperaceae; genus Carex; species Carex pumila. Next base: position 217,666 of record JARJHM010000549.1, on the reverse strand, counting down.
CTTGGGCTGTACTTATGCCTTTTTTACCTAAATTGGCCGTGTGTATTCCTTACATGAACCGTAGATACACTATTGATCTCGGTACCAGTGGATTGATGGTATTGGTACACCCTTTTTAAAAATGTCAGGGCCCTTTTGCAATTTTATTTAAGCGAGGGGCTGATCTGCTAAAAATAATGCCCTTGGTAATAACACCCTATCATAGGGACCTCCGAGAATTCTTTTCTAATTTCTCAATTTTTTTACTAATTATAGCTGTGCTCGTACCATCCCTTTCTCAAAGAATTGCGCGAAGGCCAACCCAAGAACCAGCAACATTTCATAAGGTGCTTACTTTTCTTTCTTCTTTTTTTAGTATAGTTATCTCAGATTTTTTGTATAAATATGATGTTGCATTCAGTCCCAAACCTTGTACCAGTGAGATTAAATCAGTACCAGACCTAGTACCAGCATAAATATATGCTGTTGCATTCCGTTCCAACCTAGCACCAGTTTAATAAAGATCAGTACCAATATAAATATATGATGTTGCATTGGTACTCTTATGGTAAAATATAGTAAAATATCAATTGACCTGTATTGATCAATATCAATTTATATCACTTGTTTTGATACAATACAAGTAAAAAAATTCAATATTGTTGTTGTGTTATATAAATATGAGACTTGCCAAGTTATCCAAATTGAACCGAAAGATTTCACTGACGAGTATCATTTTTTTAGTAACCGGGTGCTTTTCTGTCGTGCCTCCGACAATTAAATGTGTATACAACCTAGATACAAATAAAATGTGTTATAATATAGCATCAGTATAGTGCCGACATTTTTATTTTTACCCAATTAAAAAAAAATTAATAATAATAACCATGATCCAAGAACATTATTAAAACTACCCAACCCGATGAGCTTTTTCACGGTTCCAACCTCTTTTCTTTTTCTTTTTTTTTACAAAACAGAATTTTTTATTTATTTTTTATTTTTTGAATTGAAATATTAGAAATATTGAATACATTTCTTTAAAAATAGATGAAATACAATATAATTTAATTTATTAGAATGACTGTAACAAATAACTCGGATCACTATTTTTCAGGCCGGATTTTTCACGGCTGTAAGAAAAATTAATATATTTCTTTATGTGTTATTGGGAAAAAAATAAAAATACTTAGATTATGAGTTATTGATCCCGATTCAAAAGTCACTTCTAGGTAATCCATAAAATATTGTGATCTTTCTAATACATTTAATTTATAAAAAATTATATCTATTTTTGAGAATTATTTTTGAAAAATAATTATTAAATAAATTAAAGTTTTTATTTTTTTCAAAAATAGATACAGTTTTCTATAAATTAGATGATGAATTGATAGTATGTTTTTTTAGTATATTTTTTTCATATTAGCCTCATTTAAGCTAATTGTAGCACGTTTATTTTGTTTTTAAACATAGGATGGCCAGGGGACGGCCTAGGAGACCACCACCAGGGGACCCTGTTGATGAGCCCATTCCCGCGGACAGCACAGAGCATTTCAGTCCATTATTATGGATGAGTCACGCGGAGCACCGAGTCTGCATGGCATCCCGAGAGGTATGTGATTATTTTTATTTTTAAATTTAAATTGTGCCAAGTTCTCGTATTTTCAAGTTCTTATATTGTTTACTTTTTTCAACGCAGAGTGAGGACATTTTAGATGCCAGGAGTCGGTACTGTGGTATGCAGTACTACTCGCAGATGGACCGGTATCTACGAAATTTGGGGTTGCACCATTTGGTCGATATCATGGAGTCAGAGACCAAGGCCATCAATGCGTCCCTTATTGCAGGACTAGTGGAGCGATGGCGTCCCGAGACGCACACGTTTCACTTACCATTCGGAGAGATGACAGTGACTCTCCAGGACGTCAGTGTCCTATGGGGTTTGCCCATCCAGGGTGTGCCCGTTGGTGGCATATCTGACCCCACTGAAGCTGAGGAGAGGACGATTAATGTCCGGCTCGCAGAGCTGTTGGGAGCGCAGGCAAGTATACGGGATAATGGTGGAAAGTCCAGATACGCTTTGAAGATGACAAAGCTCCGAACTCTGTTTCGGGCAAGTCTGCATTGGGGTTCGACACAGCTCGAGATTGAGAGGTACTCATACAAACTACTCTACATATATTTAGTTTGCACTATATTTTATGCCAAAAAATAAGTTGCTTTGTAATTTTGACATTACAGATACACACGAGGCTTCGTGATGGACTTGTTTGGTTCTGTCATGTTCGCTGATTCAAATGGTGATAGTGTTCCGATGTGCTATCTAGAGCTGTTGCGAGACCTTGAAGGGTCAACAAATTACAACTGGGGTGGGGCAGTCCTGGCACATCTTTACTACAACTTGTGCCAGAGTTCCAAGGTCAGTATGCTATTGTCATGCATCTATGGTCTTATTTTAATTATATAACTTGTCCCTGACGGCTAATATTCTTCAAATTACAGCCGAAAAGTAAGAATATGTATGGCCCGGTACTTCTACTGCAGCATTGGTCATGGTCACGACTACCGGTGGGGGTACCTGAGCCGAATGTGTAGCCCGATTGGGGACAGCCGGATGGTGCAAATTGCCCGGCATTTGGCAAGAAATGGTACAGACATCACGAGTACACCAACCAGCCTCATGGGAAGCCAATAGGTATCAGGCTGGTTCGAGGTCAGCTCCAGAGTCTGGGTGACACGCAGGTGATATGGACTCCGTACGCAGATCTATACACTCAGGAGCTGCTGCCGTAGACTGTAGTGGATGATCAGCAGATGTGGTTCTACAGGGGTCCGCTGGTATGCTTCTGGATAGTGGAGCACCACTATCCAGACCGGGTGCTCCGTCAGTTTGGAGATCCTCCACTCATCCCTGCAGATCTAGATGTCCCGAGATTTGTGATTAGGAGTCTACACGGGTAAGTTATTTTATTTTAGCATTTTGTAATTAACATTAGTTCTTATCTTAGCGTAAATTGCAACTTACACGTTAATTACAGGACGACCCACGGTAATCACCCCGGTCGAGATTGGACTGTGCATCACGAAGCACACTATGCAAAGGCAGCGAATATAAGTGACCACTTGTGGCAGATCCCGGATGATGGGATACAGTTCCAAGGACCTCCCGACTTGAGATATGAGGCTTGGTTCGTGCGGGTCGGCATGGCATCGGTATATCTAGAGGGAGATTATGGGGATTTTCTTTGCTCGAAGATCTTCGCAGAAGATGGCTTTACTCCCACTGGCCGGAAAGGTGCTCGCGATGTAAGTAATGAACCTAAAACAACACATTTTTTCTATCATTTTTATTGTTATCTAACTTTCTTTTTTTTGTTGTTATGTAACTTTGTTTTTTTTGTGTAGCTGCTAGTGGCGCTTAAAGGTGGGGGGCGAGCAGTCGTTTGTCTTGGAACACGTGGCTTCAGAGCTTTTGGGCATGCGCTGTTGAACTTGGTTGCCCCCTGTATTGAGAGCCACGGCCACGAGGCAAAGCTAATCACCATGCTGAGAGACGCTGGAGAGGAAATTGATTGGCGCAGAGTACAAGCGCACGAGCCCGATGCGCCACCTGTTTTGGCTCCTGAGATGCCACCGGAGCCCTCAGAGAATCGAGGGTGGGACTACCATCGTTGGGCACTGAGCATGGCCGGTTGGCACGCCTACCGTGACGAGCACGGACGTCCAGTTCTTCCCGCGGTATGGCATTTTTTATTTTATATCAAGTTAGTTGAATTAATTTAGTTAAAATTTCATTCTCTTTAAACTAATTGGTATCCATGCAGGGCCCTGCCTACATGCCTCAACCGTCTGAGCCGCATGATTCTCCAGACCCGCAGCCTATGCATGAGTCTCCGGATATCCAGATCAGCGTTGATCCATCAGTGTATCCATGGGATCCCACTGTTGCCTCCCCGCATCAGCCGTATCCACCCATGCCTCATGATTGGGAGGCATCTGGTAGCGGTACTCAGCCTGACTATGCGTCTCACTTCGTGGATTCCCTATTTCATACCCCACCCCCACCAGTAGCTACTTACACGGCCGAGGATCCATGGAATAGTGCGCTCGCGGCGAGCATAGAGGCCGAACCCGAGGAGCTGATTACACCAGCTAGCAGAGCGCCAGCCGGACAGCTACAATGGAATAACTGGCATGAACGAAATTTCAGTAGGGAGAACAGGGGTAGACCAGCCTCCCGATTCTCCCCTTCGACGTACCAGTGATTGAGAGTTTTATTTTGTTTTTTGTTTTATTTTATTTTGTTTTATTTAGTTCCCTCGTTTTATTTTGTTTGTTGGAGTGTTATTTTTATTTTGTTTTCAGTGTAGTTTAGCTATGTTTTTATTTTGTTTGTAGTTATATTTTTATTTTGGTTTGTTGTTATAGTTTTAGATCAGTCATGTTTTATTATGTTTTGTTATGTTTTTTTTATAGTTTTATGTTTCGTTATGTTTTAGCGTAGTTTAGTTTTCATACATACATACCTCAAACAAAAAAAAATAACACAAATATCACTTGTTAAGTTCACAAAATAAAATAAAGTTCATACAAACCTCAAACTCAACAATTCAAAATAATCTCAATTTTAAACAAACTAAACAAAATACTATTTCTTACAAACTGCCTTGAACGTACATGGAACAAAGTCATCGTCGGAGGTTGACAAATTCATGTCAGTAACAACAGACGATGTGCTAGCCTTAGTCTTGGCCTTAGTCTTGGCTGTAGTCTTGGCCGTGGGCGTCTCTACATCAACCTTTTTTTTTCTCAATCCATAGCCGTAGGGGTTTTCTACAAAGTCATCATCAGATATGTCATTCCGGTTGAAAAATTCATCTATCTTCACACATCTCTGGCAGTCCTTTCTAAGCTTTCCGCAAATGTCGCATTTGCGGTTTTTATTTTCCTCTCTCTTTCCTCGATTGTTACTGTCCATCATTCTCGTCTACAATTTGTTTAAAAAAATAATTAAAGAAACTGCAACATAATAAGATGTAACATACAAATAAAGCCGAGTTTTTTAAAAATATCCAAATATATTAATATTTTATTATGAATAACCAGATGTTTGAAAAATTATATTTTTACCCAAACCGTATGGAAATTTTACGGTTTGGATTAAAAATTCAAACCGTAAGATTTCCTTACGGTTTGGAATTTTTTTTTTCCTGAGCCCAACTTTGCACCTCTGATAAACATATCAAAACACCTTCAAAAATTATGAAAATTTACCGACAGACACTCTTGACTTCATAAAACAAGACTGTGAAGTTTCATACAAAATGTCAAAACAGATCATGAGATATCGGCTCTCAAAAATTGCCCGAACTGATGAAGGAGTGGTTCTGAGCCCAACTTTGCACCTCTGATAAACATATCAAAACACCTTCAAAAATCATGAAAATTTACTGACAGGTACTATTGACTTCATTAAACAAGACTGTGAAGTTTCATACAAAATCTCAAAACATATCGTGAGATATCGGCTCTCAAAAATTGCCCGAACTGCTGAAAGAGTTGGAAGAGAGTGGAAGCACTCCTTCATCAGTTCGAGCAATTTTTGAGAGCCGATATCTCACGATCTGTTTTGAGATTTTGTATGAAACTTCACAGTCTTGTTTTATGAAGTCAAGAGTGCCTGTCAGTAAATTTTCATGATTTTTGAAGGTGTTTTGATATGTTTATCAGAGGTGCAAAGTTGGGCTCAGAACCACTCCTTCATCAGTTCGGGCAATTTTTGAGAGCCGATATCTCACGATCTGTTTTGAGATTTTGTATGAAACTTCACAGTCTTGTTTTATGAAGTCAATAGTGCCTGTCGGTAAATTTTCATGATTTTTTAAGGTGTTTTGATATGTTTATCAGAGGTGCAAAGTTGGGCTCAGAACCACTCCTTCATCAGTTCGGGCAATTTTTGAGAGCCGATATCTCATGATCTGTTTTGAGATTTTGTATGAAACTTCACAGTCTTGTTCTATGAAGTCAATAGTATATGTCGGTAAATTTTCATGATTTTTGAAGGTGTTTTTCTATGTTAATCAGAGGTGCAAAGTTGGGCCGAAAAAAAAAAAAATTTTCCAAACCGTAACGAAATCTTACGGTTTGAATTTTTAATCCAAACCGTAAAATTTCCATACGGTTTGGGTAAAAATATAATTTTTCAAACATCTGGTTATTCATAATAAAATATTAATATATTTGGGTATTTTTAAAAAACTCGGCAAATAAAGTGCATACAAACTACAAAATGTTGAATGTTCACAAAATAAAGTTCATCTAATCACATAAGGTCTCAGTACATTGAAATAGATCTCTGGTTAATTTCTACGGAGCCTAAAATGCAATCCCAATGATCTCCATGATGATGTGCTCCTCCTAGCGGGTTGCACTGCTTCATCCCTCAAGTGTGCTGTACCAGATGTCCCAGCGCCAGATGTGCTCATCCTGCCGGGTTGCACTGCTTCATCCCTCATGTGTGTTGTACCAGATGTCCCAGCGCCAGATGTGCTCCTCCTTCCAGCACCAGATGTGCTCCTTCTTCGCTGGGTAGTACCTGAACGCCATTGCATCCCAACTGCATCTCCTCCTGCCAGTACTTCTCCCATTGCCTCCCTAAACATCATATTTGCATTTTCATGGTCTGCTGTACGGCTTCTAGCTGTGCTTTGCCGAGACCCTTGCGATCTACTTGCCTCGGCCATAACTCGCTCATTTTCTGCTACATTTGCTGCATTATGCGCGTCTGCAGCACAAAAATGTTAGCTACTAAGCTATTCAAGATTGAAATGAAATATAATCAGGGTTGAGTGCTACATACCTCGGCTTCGCCTGTCAGAAGTGGAACAGTGAGGTCGGTGCCCCATTCGCCTACCTTGCATTTCGTCCATGGTCATTACACAACGGATGTGTTTTCTCCTACCACGCCGTATCCAATCTTTGTTTGGCTCAATTTTAGGGGTAGTGCTCATAGGCCAATCTTCAGGATTGCCATAAGGAACAAACATGGCATTCCAAGTACTCAGAAGGTAGTCCACCTGATACCGGTGATCAACAAATAGGTCGGGTGACCAGCTATTACGGCGACAAACAGCTAACACATGAGCGCACAGAATTCTAGTTAATTGGATACCCCTGCATGTACATTCCACTTTTCTCTCTGGCCCGAATGTCACGATATACTGGAACCTTCTGTGAAGCATGGACATAGTTCCATCCTGCGTTCGGACTACTGGAACATATTCATTTGGGCCCGTGACTTCGTACTTACCTTCGCCGTGCGAGTATGCGATGACATCCATTTCTATAGCTTTCTCCCACCGTTTGGCGAGCTTAACATGTACCCGGTCGGAAAAAGGCTTTCCTGCATTGTTTTGCTCCGTCGCTGCCTGTCGCCGCTGAACAAACCAGCTGTTGCACTTGTAGAATGTCTCCTCCACAAGTGCAGCCACGGGCAACATTCCTTTATCCTTGAAGACAGCGTTTAGGGACTCGGAGCCGTTTGTTGTCATGATACCAAATCGGTATCCTCCATCACATGTTTGGAAGATTTTATCAAAATTTGATTGCTCCATGACATCATTAGGACATACTTTGCCCACTCTCCTCAAAAAAGCATTACACCTAGGATTTTGCTGCAATAGAACAAAGTAAAATTAGATAAAATGCATCTGAAAGAAAAGAAAATGAACAACATAATTAGACAATATTAGACATACCATGGCGAAATCTTCGAACATCTCTTTCAGCCTTCTTGGCTTCTTCTTCTTGGCTCCTTGTTTGAACCTAGTTCCGTACCATTTGTCCTTCCCACAAGCCTGAACCAGATTGTCGGCAACATGCTAGATACAATATCTGTGCACAAAATTATCCCGGTCCCATCCGTATTCAGGTTTCAATGCAGCTTTGATACCCTTGTGTTGGTCTGATATAACACATACGAATCTATTAACACCAATCACATTATTTCTAAGCCATTGCAAGAAAAAACCCCAATTATCTTCATTCTCCTTCTGCACAATTGCAAATGCTAGAGGCATCAATTGGTTCCCGGCATCATAGCCACAAGCCATCAAAAGCCTGCCCTCATACCGCCCAGAAAGGAAGGCTGCATCTATACTGATCACCGGTCTCAAGTAATTAAATGCGGTGATGCATGGTCCGTAAGCCCATGCCACGGCCACGAATTCCACAACACCTTGCTTGACCAGTCCTGTATTCTTATCGAAGCTCGGCTTTGTCAGAAAATCGTGCCTAGAGCCGGGATTCTTATCACATATCCCGAGAAGCAATAGTTTCATAAAGTTGTACGACTCTTCCCAACTCCCAAATTGACGGGCAACTGCTATCTCACGACCTCTCCAAAGTTTGTTGTACTTCGGGGTTATACTGCCAAACCTAACCCTCACACAGTGTGCCACACTCCGGATGCTCATAGTGGGGTCTTCCTTAATGCCGCTCTCGATGATATCTGCGATTATTGATGCCGTCAGTTGTGCATGGTCGGTCCTGGTGTACTCAGACGTGCAAGTGTGAGGCGTGTCTTGCTCGGTTATCATCCATGTATCTCCTGCATTTGTTGCTTTTGCCTTCAGTTTGAAACGACAACCCGAAGTGCTGCATCTAATTTCCAGCCGGGATGTGTCACTTCTCTTCGTATATGTCTCCTTGTTCTTGTCAACATGGTACTCTCTGATCTTTTTGGTCAGTTGTTTTTTGTTAGGAAAGTATTGGCCTTTTGCGAGCTCACTCCTGTATTCAATCCGACGACCGTAGTAAGAAACGTCTGCTTCTCGAAAAGCAGATGTGTCATTGAAGTTTATAAACGGGTGAGTCTCAGAACGGCCACTTAACGGCATATTCTCTCTATTTTGTCTCACAGTAGGCTGTGTGTATTCTTCTTCATCTTCTTCATCTCCTTCATCATTAATGTCCCAGTCTCCTTCCTCCCATTCATCCCCAGTTTGCAGATTTTCCTCCGGTACCTCATTCATAAATTCAAATTCTGACTCGTTTGGATCTTCATGTACTGGTGCCGGTCTGGGGTCAGGACTTGGTTCAGGCCCAAGTAAGGATGAAGGACCTCCATGCATGGATATAGGTGAGATAAAAGGTGGAGATTGAGGTGAATTACGGTATATTTCTGCTTCCGGTTCTGCTACTGGCATTGAGATAAAAGGAGTGTGTGGTTCATAATTTGGTTGATCATTTTCTGCAATCGAATTTTGGCTTGAACTCCCAGCCACTGACTCTCCGCGAATTCTGCATGCAAAAACTTCCAATAATGGGTCACCGGACCGCACAACCTGCGCGATCAGGCCTCTCAATGCCCCGTCATCACCCAATGCGATTCTGACATACTTTCCTGCATTGACCATTCGGGCCTGAATCTGTAATTCCCAACGATTCCTATTGTAGCCGCTCACTTCATAAATAAGCGATTGTAACTGCTCAAATGAGAAATTTTCATCAACCCAATATGTATTTACCGGAGGTTTGGAGTAATGTGCCCCATTCTGGTCAAAAATGAATTTCCCTCCAAAATGTAGTGAAATTCCAATAGGCATGGCCAATAAACTATATTCGGAGAAGGAAATATTTTGTAAGTTTACTGATTTCAAATGAACAGTAAATACGTATATGCACAGTAATGAATAGTAAATGAACAGTAAATACGTATATGAACAGTACAAACGTATGTGCATAGTAAATGAATAGTAAATACGTATATGAACAGTAAATACAATACATGAACAGTATATACGTATGTGCACAGTAAATGAACAGTACATGAACAGTAAATACGTATATGCACAGCAAATGAATATTAAATACATATATGAACAGTAAATGAACAGTAAATACGTATATGAACAGTACATACATACATCCACAGTAAATACGTATATGAACAGTACATACATACATCCACAGTAAATGAATAGTAATCAACAATACGTAAAAAACCTTGATTTAGCAGCTGAACAGTTCTCTTCCTCCTTCCTCTCTTTCTCCCTTTCTCTCTTTCAGAATGAAATGTGAGCTCTCTGCCTCTCTCTCTCTCTATTTATAATGAAAAAGCGCAAAAAAAAAAAAAAAAAGAGAGGTCCGGCCCGTGGAATTTATCCACGGGGGGAATAAAAAATCTGACCCGTGGAATTTATCCACGGGGGGAGATGGAAATTCGGCCCGTGGAATTTATCCACGGGCTGGGTATTTTTAAAAATTCAGCGATTCGCTGGGTATTTTAATTAAAATAATATTATTTTTGGGTAAAAATAAAAATCTCGGATTAAAATGTGCTTGCAGATCAAATTTTACATTTTTTTACTATTTGTTAGGTGTTTTACAAAATCGTTGTTTCGGACCATCGAATTTTATACCAATTTAATAAATATTAAAAATTCAAAAATATAAAATTTGAACTGCAAGCACATTTTAATATATCTATCATGTTGAACAGTTTGGATCAACTGTTTGACCTTTGAAAATATAATTACAAAAAAAAGTGTAAGTGGATCCCTCCTTATATATCTTCATTCTTATGTTATGTACATTGATGCCCTAAGCCGTTAACGGCTATGATTGAATGGTGAAATTTCAGATTTAATATTGGCCATCCAATCAAATAATGTCTTCTTTTGATTAAATACATTTTTTTTACATGTATAAATCCAAATTTAGTTATAAACATACTCGCCGCACATACTGCCACACGTGTTACAATTAAAATTGAATAGAGAACAAAATTGGAGAGAAAATTAATTTATTCGTTTCCTTATTTCTTCTCTCCAGCTATCTCCCATTCTTTATTTCTTTATTTAAGAATCATAATAGATGATCAATTTATTTTTAGAATATCAAATGCTGATATCTTTTAAAAATATCTTATTAGGATTTGATATCTTATCAGATTATTTGATATCTCAAAATTTAATACACTACTCAATTTAAGCTACAGTGAATCTTTTTATTATTTTATTTCTTCAATTTTGATAAGATAAAATATTTTTTTTTATAAGTATGTTCATGTTCGTTCTTAGTTTCAGTTGTTAATTACCTATAAAACTTATATTGAGGAGGAATTTTAGTAACATTAACTATAATTATTGCCACAGAATGGAGCAACTAATTTATTAATATCGATTCACTTTCACTAAATTTTTGTTTTGTTATTTTGGCTTTTGCCTATGGGAATATATTTCTACAAGCCATTTGTCTTTTTTTTTCCTAATAAGTAAATATCTATGTACAATTTATTTTTTTCATTGTGATTTCAATCAACAAAGTTCAATTGGAACTCATCTCTATGAATTATTTTCAATTGAAAATCACATGAACTCCATTGAGTGGTATGATCCGATCAAACTCCAAATAATTTTCAACTGTCATATGAAATTTCCGTTTGTTTCTCATAAAAAAAATATATATATATATTTGCATTGTTATACCTATCTCTCTCTTCTATTTTTTCCCATACTAATACAATGTAGTGTAGTATTGCGAAGTGAGATTATTTCAACAATTTGATTTCAAATGTTGAATAATTATTTTTTCCATTTTTTTTCATTGATCTGTATTTTTTGTTAGAGAAAGTGTAACATTTTGTAGAAGAATTTTTTTGTTCTATTATAATATATTTTTGTTGCAATACACGGACACGGTACTAGTATATATATACACACACAGTTGCATACGCATCCGCGAGAAGCTAAGAGCTCTTGTTGATTCCAACTTCTCTGATCCAATAAATATTCACAAAAAGTTGATGTGGCATTTAATTAAACTTGAATTTGAGGAAGTACTGTTTGTGCAGAGATTTGACTATTACATGGAACTGGTACGTATGATATGTCAACTTAGGAGGTGGTTAAATAATTAATTTAATCCACTTGGATCCACAAAGGATCACGTGACCGACAACACATGATAAACAATCAATTTTTAAGGGTTTATATACTTTATTAAGTTATGAAAATGTTGTAAAGATTGAATTCAATATTAAATTTACTAATTGCCCAAGAGTGTGTGTGTGTGTGTATTCGAAGAGTACTTGAGCTACGCCAAGTTTAATTATTAAATAGGATTGTACCGTTGTGCTTTGAGGGTCAATTAATGCAACGAGTTATGTGACTTCATTAAAAAAATGATAGATATTAGGTATTTAACTACATTATGGGGTAACAAATTAATTATAATATAATATTTTAGATTTCTTTCATCAATCATCATTGTTGTTATAAAAAATAAAATAAGATTGATAGTAATAAAATTAGAATATCTCAAATCATTTTTCTTGATTCAAATATACAACTAGAATTCTCTTTATTTTAATTATAAAAATGAGTGTCTTTATTTTCTATCAACATATTAAATTATTATGAAAAAGAAATTAAATTTGTCCAGCATATTAATTAATTAATGAGCACTAACTATTGCTAAAAAATTAAGTTAAGATGATTTATTTTATTAATGTATGAGTTTTTTTAATGGGTAAGAAATCTTAGTTATGTAGCATATTGGTGTGAAGCTAGGAATTTTATTACTCTCTTTATAATTAAAATATAATATATCTTCTGTTTTCAAAGGAAAAAAAAAATGAAAAAGCCTTGTGAAACACCCATGTAAATTATGTAGAATAATTAATTAAAATTGCATCAAATTGTTCTCACTCCTAAAAAAATGACACCTTTATACTTCATGTGAACTGAGAAGGAAATGCTTGGACTTCGAGAGTCATTTGTCTAATTTTAACCCGGATTTTTCATAAAAGCAGTGAAACTAAATCACTAGTAGTGTCTAATTTTAAAATATTCATTCTATACACACTAATTATCTCCTAAAAAAAATAGCAAATCACCTCACTGTGGGGCCGTCATGGTATTTTTTAATTTTTTTGAAAATCAAGGGTAGATTTGATATTATTTTTTTGGAGGGTATTTAAAAAAATCGGTACTCACAAAATTGAAGTTAAAGATGCAAAGAAACAGAAGTGTATCCGGTAAAGAACAACAAAACAACAACCAAAAAAAAAAAGTTGTTTGTCTATAAATAATCAAATTTAGAAATTTTAAAGGGTTTTATTCGAAATATCTGATGAAAACAAATAAAATCATCAGCAATTAATATTTAATTCTGACCTCAGTGGCTATTTCTAAAAGGTGTGTCATTTTCACTTCCATAGTTCCATAGATCCCAACCCTTTTAATTCTCACCTTAAAAGTAAAACAGAGAAAGAGAGAGAGGAGGCCAAGAACCAACAACTATGCTTCACTTTTACCTCTTTATTTTCTCCACCTCTCCAAATTTTTTAACCAAATTCCTACTCTTTAATTAATTAATTACCTCATATACATCTTTCCCTTACCCACCAACAACACCAAATTATTCCCATACCATCTCTCTTCCCAATCTCATCTCAGTATAAGTACCCATTAGTACCTCTACTAACACTTTCACTTTCATTACCTCACACTCTCCAACAACTGATCCAGCTCTGAGCTTGTAAAGAGAAGAAGAGAAGAAAAGGCAAGGCAACAAAAAGAGAGAGAGAGAGAGAGAGAGAGAGAGAGAGAGAGAGAGATGGAGCTTTTTCCTGCACAACCAGATCTCTCTCTGCAAATCAGCCCACCAAAGAACACACAAGAAACCATGGAGTTAGGGTTCTGGAGAAGATCCATACAACCTAACACCGCCATCTTGAAGCCCGGTACGACAGGTGCCGGTAACAACTTCAATATCTCATCAACAAACCCTAATTGTTCACTAACCCAGTATGCTACCTCCATACCTAATTATCACCCCCATTTTCTTCTCCATTCACAACCGCTTCTAAATGAAATTCATGATACCAATCAATTAGACCTTAGTATGCTAAAACCCATAAGAGGGATCCCTGTGTACCACAGCTCACCTCATTCTCCACATTTTCCTTCCTTTTTCCACAATACCAGCCACAATAGCATGGGTGAATCAAGTGTTATTTCTAGTGCATGCAACCTGCAGAGGTCTCCGAGATTTCTTGCACGAGTCCCGGCCAAACGGAGTGCGCGGGCCCCACGCATGAGGTGGACTACTTCCCTTCATGCACGGTTCGTTCATGCAGTCGAGCTTTTAGGAGGACATGAGAGTATGTCTTAATTATAGTCTCAAATTTAATGTTTGTTTTCTTTGCACAAACAAAACTTCACAGGTCTTTAGTCATTTACTTATTTAAACTAAAATTCATCTCTTATTGGGAGCTATATTTGAATCAAAGTTACTTGTCCCATGGTCCAGAATTTATTTTTTCTTATTTTCTGTTTAACATTGTATCTATTTCTTATTTAATATCTATTATAGCTGGAAAAAAAAGTTGAACTAAGTCCAATATATATATCCTCAGAAACTATAATATTTCTTTGGCAAGAAATGTATCCTTTACTAAATAATAAAACATTTTTTTTAAGTTTTCTTTTGTTTGTTGCAAGAGGATATTCTAACCGCCTCATCTTTACTCGATCATGCCTCCGTTTTTACAAATAAAAATAGATATTTTCAACTGAAATCATAAACTGTCAAACTTAATTGTTAGCGGCTTCGCCGTCTAACCTTCAGAAAAATAATATCCATATTATTTTCTCTACATAAGTTGTATATTAATCTGTGTCATATATACAAATACAATGACTCACATGTGCTTTCCCGTTGTGTCTGAAAATAGGAGCAACACCTAAATCTGTTCTAGAGCTAATGGATGTGAAGGATCTCACCTTGGCTCATGTCAAGTCTCATTTACAGGTATGAAAAGTTCAGATAAATAATTTCATTTTGTTTACCAATAACCTTTATATTGAATTCACCAGTGAATGTTCCCTTTTGCAAAGGGGGTGCATTTCTATAGTTTTATATAGTTGATGTTTCAATACTATGCCATCCACAGTCCTATGCATTTGGTTCAATTAATTTAATATTGTTGCTTGCTTTTACTTATTTAGTTGCCCTTCTGGGAACCGATTAATTAAAAAAAGAAATATATTGTTCTCTTTTCTGAAGATCTTGATTCCTCTCAAATTAAAAATAATGGTTATCTTTGAAGTGCTTGATGCACCATATTGCACTTCTCATTTCTTGTATTACCCATTCTCTCTCTCTCACACACACACAAAAACACGTAGCTAGGCACAAAGACCTGAAACTTTTAAGCATAGTTGCAGCTTTTTTAATGAGCAGCAGAAATGTACCCAAAAAAAGGAAAGGAGGGAGGATACTGATTTACTGTGTTTCACAATACACTTAAAACGTTTGGAAGTACAAGAAAACAAGTGCAATCCATAGTTTCTTAACAATTTGGAGTTATCTATATTTGTACGCTAGTTAAATATATTCTTCTTTACAATTTGTTGTGGTTATTTTTGTGTGCCTGCTTTCTTAATTGTCTTTTTTTTCATTTTCTTCTTTTTTCTTTGCTTTTTTGAGAAGTATTTCTAGGGTTTAGTTAGTTGCTGTTATAAATATTGCTTTTTTGGATGTTAATATTTTTAGTTTTCTATTCTTTAGAAAGATAAATTAAGACAGTGCAACATTTAAGTAAATGATCAGCTTTGTATTATTTAGTTAACTTTGCATTAGTTTTTACAAGTAGGCTTAGATATTCAAGATACTTGAATTTATTTTTTGACATGCAAAACAGTCTCACTTCCCTGAGGAAACTAAAAATATTTTCCTGTATTATTATTTTGCAGATGTATCGTACAATCAAGACCACTGATCATAGACCTGCTACACCAGGCAATACAAATTTTCTCTCACGTGATTGAATAATAATTAAACTTCCTTCCATGTAAGATATAAGATTATGATTTCAGCAATAATGAGACTTTATTATATGTACAGGTGAAATGAAAACCTTTGAGAATTCGGATGAAACATTACCAGCTGACATAAACAATAGTGGATCAGAATCATCAATTCAACTTATCTCAAAAGAAGCAACAAATTTAAATGGTTTATGGAGTAACTCTTCAAGGTGAATTAACTTCCTATTTAATCCATTTAAATATGTTACAACTTTCTTGCCTTTATACTTTTTAGATAAACAAGTTGAAATAATAGAAAGCATTGAACAGTGCTAAATATTAAATATCTTAACGTGTTTTTGGTAATTTCATATCTTGTAAGAAACTGAACTCAAAGCAGAAGTCAATTCAATGAGAAAAAAAAAATGTTTCAATGAATCATATAATCCTCTACAATATTTTTTAATGAAATTATAGGTTTCTTTAATGCATATATCCCTTCAACAAGACAATAAAATTACCTTAGCTAATACTTTCTTTTTCATTTCTAATCATAGCATTTACTACAAATGTACCATATATAACACTTCATTACAAATATATAATTAATATATATATATATGTATAGAAAGTGCCATCAGGGGTACCAAGTTTAATGAGGATGTCATGGAGATCATCTACCAATTTGTAGATTTGTCTTAAATATTATTAGTCATCAGTAGAGAGGCTTGCACATCTAATTTTTTTTTTCAAAAATATTTATTAAATTAGTGTACCATTTTCTGACCTTTAGGCAATCTGTTTGTATAAAAGAGAAAGTAAAAAGGAGATGTTCAGTAAAAGAGAAGGATACTTAATACACTTATATATACAGTAGAATAAAGAGAGAAGAAATGGATTGCCTAGATGCTTAATTAGATCTAATTATAAGCAGTGATCTACTTTAGAGTAATAAAAGGTTCATTGTCTCATGTCCTAGAAATTAAATTAGTATAATATCAATACCATTCCAAGTGCTCACAAAAAGTTGAAGGATTATAGCTTTGTTCCATCTGGCCCCCTTGAACGTGCATTGCTCGCTCTTTTGTTGCTAGCTTCAAAAAGAGGCTACTTAGACCATATGGAAACAAACCATTAAAAATATAAAAACAAAAAAACATAGAGACAATAAATAATTGTGCTATTAAAGAAATACATGTTAGTTTTTTTTTTTTTAAAAATACTCAATGATATATTTTGGAGAAATGGCTTTGCATAAAATTAATTGCATGTATCCGTGTACCTTTCCAAATAAAATTGTATTGAAGAGAAAGATATATTATGAATATCAAATTTATATGTACTTCTGTTTTATTTGACAAAAGCTTTATGCTGCCTGCTCATTTAATTTATGATGAAGTTTGAGCGAGATTGAGATATGGAGGGGGGGGGGGGGGGGGGGGGGGGGGGGGGGTTTGTTCGTTGAGGTTATAAAAGCGCCTGAACAACACTTGCAGAGTGAAGCTAGCGTGCAACCACATGGAGAGTTCAACTTTAGGTCAATAAGTTGTCTGAAAAAGTTTTGAAAGTGCTCGTAATTAGAGAACATATCAATAGTGAAAGAAGCAGCACCTTTTCCTCTTTATCTCTATATATATTCTATATCATCTTTTTTTTCTCTCTCCTTTTTCTTTTTCATATTGGACTTCCACTGATTGAAAAATATTCTCTTTTTCTTCATAATTCTTTCCAGCAGTATTGGGTCCTGGTTGCAAGAAAAACCAAGAGATTTGACATCTAGAAGCGTTAATTCTTTCAAGGTTTGTATTTAATTAAACCTTCAAATCTAATTATTGCTGGTAAAATTTTAAAAATAACATATAAAATTAAATTATACATGCATTGACTTTTCCAAGAGCATTATTAACTCAACAGGAATATATAGCAGAAACTCTTTTTTTTTTAGGTTATATATTCTGTGTCATTTAGAATGTCATGTCTATGTTGCAAAAAATTAAACACAAATAACGATATTTTATTTTCAATTAACCAGGAAATGAGGCCGACAGAGAGCATTGATGACACGACAAACTCAAATTCATTGCCATTTGCTACTAATATAAGAATGAAGAAGCCGAATCTGGAGTTCACCTTGGGTAGATCATAATAAATAACAGAAGAATCATTTATCTGGTACCAGTTCAAATTTGGATAGACAAGAGAGGAAAAAGAGACTATATAGAGAAGAAAAGAAACAAGGAGATCACTTCGGCAAAAGGGAAATAGGAAAAAGAGAAGGAGAAATTTTGACTGTATGCATATGTAATCTTTGTCAAATGCACAACTGAGATGTGGGGTCAGTTGGGAACATGAAATGGGGTAATTGTTGATTATGTATTAACCTTTTTGGGTTTTCTAGTCTGATATAAAGGCATAGGAGGTTTAGTATGAGGTGAAGTCTTTTTTTTGGGGGGGCATTAGAAGGCTGTAGGCAATGTATTACCAGAAAATAAAAAAAGGTTCATAGTTGACCAGCTACAATTGAAAGTTTGAGGAATAACATTTTCATATTAAGTAATTAAATTAAAATTTGTAATTAAATCCTCTAGTCGAAAGTCAAATTAAGAAGTATTTCAAGAAGAGGGAGCGCTGTGACCACAACCGTAGAGTTGCATCAAGATTGGAGTACAGATCATAATCTGAGATCTGAGATATATTTTTGTTGCACACACTGTGTGGTCCTTTGTGAAACGAATCAGAATACAACAATAAATGGTCAGCAATATAAGCTTCAATCACACCTGCTTTTCAATTAATCCTTCACAGCAGGTCCGTACGAGAAAACTCATATGCACACACGGTGGGTGCGTTTTGTGAAGGAAAAACGTGACCAACACACAGTCGTGACTTTGTCGTGTCATGGCATGTAATTATTTTTTTTACGTGATATGGCTTGACTAAAATAATAATAGATAATAGTCACGTCACGAGAATGATTACGTTTAATTTATTATTTCAAACTTTTGATTCATAAAAAAAAAATGCTGAAAAATAAGAAAATATTACAAAGTAAATTGAAATTAAGAATTAATGTCGGAAAAATTGTTAACATAACGTGACACATCATGTGACATGATGTTAGATCATTTTGTGTGACTTGCCGTGACATATCATTTTTTTATCGAAGAGAATCACGTCACCTGATCGACATACATTTCGTAACGTACCGGTCATGACATCAGTATGTTGTCACAGTTATGACAAAATAACTATTGCCATGCGCCATTCACTAGAGAAATGGTCGACACTATTTCTTCCATCAGATCTAGTAAAATGGACAACTAGAGTTGATTTAGATGGTCAAATTTGATCAGTGATCAGACGAGTACTATTTTATCCACCTTTCTACAACTCTGCTTGTACAAAATATAAAAACAAAATGAGGAGAGTTCTAATACCTCATCATATCTCATATTTTATATCTTTACTTTCAAAGTCTAAATTGTTGATCTTAATCGCTCAACATAATATCCATACTAAAATATGCTTGAGGATAAAATTTTATAATTTTTTAAATCTTTTACTATTTTTAAGATAGATACAAAACTACTGTTTTTGAACGGTCCAAAAACAATGATTTTGTATCTATTTTAAAAAA
Organism: Carex pumila; assembly: GCA_033356055.1. Classification (NCBI taxonomy): domain Eukaryota; kingdom Viridiplantae; phylum Streptophyta; class Magnoliopsida; order Poales; family Cyperaceae; genus Carex; species Carex pumila. Next base: position 198,238 of record JARJHM010000549.1, on the reverse strand, counting down.
ATAGTAAAAAGTTTCCAAAAATTATAAAAATTTATCCCCAAGTATATTTTAGTATGGATATCATGTTAAACAGTAACTTTGAAAATAAAAATATAAAATATAAGGTATGATGAAATATGAAAAGCATGAGGTTTGTAACCCTCCTCAATAACAAAATTTTCCTTTTGCGTAGTTAGAAAACAAAGGGGAAAGAAAACCCATTGGTTCTATATATTTATTGTTTCACCTGATTAGTTCCATAATTTGTGTATATATAATGAATGTTTATATACATTTATCACACTTAATGTTGTGTGTGCATTTAATCGCGCCATCGATTAACGACATTATTTTATTTGACAAGCTGTTATAATTGGTTAACTAGTCTAGATTATTGTATGCTAATTCGATTAAAGAGCATGTTGATATATCGATATCGTAGCTCAATTGAGGAAAACAGGAAAATTTATCCTTTTAAAACAAAATAAAATTTTAATTTATTTAAGCTGCATGGAAATAAATTTAACGGATATATAATTGGTTTGGAGAAAAGCTATATATCTATTAGAAATCAACATAATAGAAGCAAGAAAAGGAATTAACCGCCTCACAATGGAATAAACTCAAGAATAACGGTTTTACCCATATGATGCTTCCATTTTTTTTAAATAAAAAACGAGGATTTTTTTTTTTGAAATGAAAGAGACAAACATCGTGTGTGTATAACTCGGTGGTAGGTTCAAATTAATTTTCATCCTATTGGACATCTCTCATCTCGTCAGCAAGCCACGTGGATGGTTTTTTTTTTTTAAAGAAAAATTGGTTATTTGTCACTTCAAAATCTTCAAATTATAAAATGGTCATTCCAAAATTTAAAATTGTAAAAATGTCACTTCAAACTTCATTAATTTGTAATTTTGTCACTCCAAATGGACAATAAATACAACAATTACTTGGTCTACTCTTCCTATAGTGAAGTATATTTTTCAAATATCAGGTATGAAATAAAGAGCTAACAAAGACAACCAAGATGAGTACAAATTGAAACTAATGTGTTGTGTTAAATCAAGCCAAAAGAAATAGTGCTAAATTTTCTAACATATGAATTATCTATTTGATTCAAATTAATAATATAAAATTCATCACTCCAAAATTTAATTCAATCTAATTGGAAATGCACAGAGGAGGCACGAGGAAACCATAAATACCAATTACAAGCTTCCAACTACTCATTTGTTTTTTATTCATTAGTCAAACTGAAGTGATGAATTTTATATCTGATGGCAAAAATAACAAACAGACAAAAATCGGCCTTTCGCAATGGCAAGAGAAGAAAAGGAGGCTGGAGAAGAAAGGAGAATATTTTAGTCATTAATTATTTGGAGTGGCAAAATTACAAATTAATGAAGTTTGGAGTGACATTTTTATAATTTCAAATTTCAGGATGACATTTTTAGAATTTGAAGGTTTTGAAGCGGCAACTAACCAATTTTCTCATTTTTTTAAACAAAATTATAGAAGCGAAAATGTTATATATATATATATATAAGAAAAATTAAAGAAGGGTGAGGAATTCTGATTGGTACTACACGAAGAGAGTCACATCATTTCATGGAGAAGGAGCAACATTGACCGGTGACAAGAACCCTACATGGTTAATGTTTTCAATTCATGCCTTGATTTCATCAAACACCTCCAATCCCATCCATGCATGCATGCACCCGTAGATAGTACAACATGTCTACATGCTTTCAATTAATCCAGCCTCCTGTTGCTCTCTGGTGTAGTCATCCCTGTTGCAGGTCACATCAATCTCATATATTTATATTTTGAGTAGAACTAGGGTGTTCTTAAATTCACCAAGTTTCTTGGTGAACTCAAGTCTAAAATCCATTGAATTGATCTCAAACGCGAATCTAAACCATTGAAACCCGTCTATCTTACGAGTGATGCGTTTACATGTAAAAAAATTAATTTTGCATAGAGTCAAGTGGTCAAAAAAAGTTCAAAAATTAAACGCATTAAAATTAATTTATTAATCTTCTAATTTTGACCGCTTGACTTTATACTAAATTAATTTGAATGTTTAAAATTTTCACACGTAGACACATCACTTGTAAGGTAGGCGAGTTTCAATGGTTCAGATTTGTCATTTGAAGCCAATGATTCAATGGGATTTTAGACTTGAGTTCACCAAGAAGCTTGGTGAACTTAAGAACACCCTAGTTCTACTCTTATATTTTTGTATAACATTAATTTTAGAAGCCAAATCAGAAATTAATAGTAATATTTTATTTTTTTTGTAAAGATTAAAAATATTAAAAAAAAACTATAACAGTTAGATCACCGTCAATAACTAATTGACCAATTAATCAGCTTAGATGAACGTTTTTCACAACACTGATATATATATATATATATATATATATTCTATTTCCAAGATATGGTCTGGTCACTTCTCTGTCCCTAGTCAAATGAACAAATAGCTCCAGTCAATGAAAACCTCTTTATAGCAACCCCGTTCCTAGCATGCAAATCACGAAGTGTCAGGATCATATATATATATATATATATATATATATATATATATATATATATATATATATATATATATATATATATATATATATATATATTTGATTGCAACCCCCTTACTATCTGCGCCATGAATTGATCGCAGTCAGGATAGTACTGTATTTATTTGATTGGTTGTAACAGAAAAATACATTATTTCATATTAATTTTGAAAGAGAATTTTACGGAGAATTTTTTATATTTCTGTAGGGATGGTGCAAGTTGTATCATTATTATGTTCTTTATTACACATTATGGGTACAATATGTTGATACAGTTAAATACAGTATATTCATCCTGACTGGTGAATAAATTTGTCTCTATTACAGTAATATTATTAAACTATACATAACGTACGGTTTGATATAAGTAAGATGTTGTGTTCAAAGCCAGTCAGAGGACAAAAGTACTTGCAATAAGAACCCCACAAATTAAATCATTTACAGAAAGCCTATATTTGCATATGATCAGGATGTTAGAACGGTTCAAAGTATAGGTTCCATTAGTAGGCAATATATATATATATATATATATATATATAGAGATGGACTTGGGTGAGACGCGGAGTATACGCCGTTTGTACTTCACGCCGTATTTTCATTTTGAAAGTCCAAACGACCGATCTGAACCGTTAGATGTTTAATCCATAATGAAATGTGCTTGGAGACTAATTTTTACATTTTTTGGAAATTTTTTACTATTTATTAAGCATTTTTGAAAGTTGCTGTTTTGCTGTGAACAGTAAAAAACAGTAAAATTTTCTGAACCATCAGATCAGCGGCATTCAAAATTGCTTAATAAATAGTAAAAAAATTCCAAAAAATGTAAAATTTGGTCTCCAAGCACATTTCAATATGGAGAACAAGATGAACGGTTCGGATCGGTTGTTTGAATTTTCAAAATGGCTAAACCGTACCGTGGAGCACCAAACGCGTATACACCGCGTCTCACCCAAGTCCATCTCTATATATATATATATATATATATATATATTACACCATGCATGTTTCAAAGCTTGACTACTGCAGCTTTTAAATTTAGTCCCACCAATCTGCAACTCTCTAATAAGAGTCTTTTTTTCAAATTACAAGAGATGAACCAGGCACAAAATATATATATATAGACAGATAAGGACGGACCCACATGTATTCAGGTGGGTCAGCTGCTTCTCTGGATTTTGAGTTTTTGTGCTAATTTATCAGTTCCTATTGATTTTACTCCTCTCAGGAAAATTTTCTTGTCCGGAGGTTTGATTTGTAATTCGAATTAAATTTACAGTTAAAATCAAAATAAATTTCTTTAATTATGATTGGTAATTAGAATTAAAGAATCATAAATTATAAGTTAGATCAATGAAAAGTATAAGTCAAAGCATTTTTTTTATCGAGTATCCAATTAGTTAATGGGTTTAAACCCGATTTGATATTTGTTTGCCCTCCCCTGATAAAAATTCCGGATCCGCCTCTATAGACAGAGAGTGAAGATATTATATTATTATTTATACATAAATTAATATTGCTTCCATTAAACAACAATCAGAATGTCAGTGGAAAAAAATACTCTCATTCCTAGTTGAATATAATTATAGGAACCGTATATTGTACTAATAAAAGAATGAAGAATTGATTCAACTTTATTTTATTTTAGGGTTCAAAACTAAAAGACCAACAAAGGTTGTCAAAACATATACCGAACACATCCAACAATATTTGTTTTTTGCAAGAGGAGAGATCCACTTACATTCTTTTTTAGTGACACCAAATTACACTTTATATTATTAAAGTTTTCAAAGTCTAAACAGTCGATTTAAACCGTTCAACATGATGAATATATTAAAATGTGCTTCCACATCAAATTTTACATTTTTTTTGAATTTTTTATTATTTATTAAGTATTTTACAAAATTGTTGTTTTCATACCATTGAATTTTTGTACCCTTCTTAATAAATAGTAAAAAAAAATGTAAAATTTGATCTGCAAGTATATTTTAATGTAAAATTTGACTATTTGAATTTTGAAAATAAAGAGTGTAATCCGGTGTCACAAAAAAAAACAGTGTAATTAGATCCTTCTCATTTTGCAAAAAAAAAAAATGAGCATTTTAGAAATAAACAGATCCGGACATCTCCTGTTCGCTGTAAAAGGAGAGGGATTGAGATCAAACGAAACTGGCAGAGGAGCGGACAAGACGCATCAAACAAAAATAGTACCCTGGCAGAGGTTTAAAAAATCGAGAGGAGGAAAGGCAAAAAAAAAAACAAAAAAAAGGAAAAATATAAATATAAGAAAGAGATGAAGAAATGTAGGTGAACTGAGAAAAAGCGATGGAAATTAATGATAAGGTACTCAAGTGCACTATGATTGGAGATATTGTGTTGGAGGTGCAATCACATCAGAGTATCAGACTGCTGCAGCTCCAATTGCATGAAAATCCTGATGGTGACCTGACCTATCGCCCGGTATTCAAGGTCTCCTGTCCTTATCTCTCTCCTCTCTCTCTCTCTCTCTCTCTCTCTCTCTCTCAACCTTTTATGTTTCTCTCCTTGCTTTGCTTGTTTCCTTGGGAAGGACCATGAAGAGAGAGAGAGAGAGAGAGGATGTGTTATGTTTTACTATGGTAAAATATATCAGCTAAGCGTGAAGCATCTTCTAAATTTTGTGAAGAAATTTTACAAGTTTTGAACATGTTTGATTGCTACTACATTAAGGATGATTAAATTAGTTCTTGTTATTCTATCTTAGTTCTTTTGTTTTATATTTGTTTGACAGTTTAAGTTATGGTTTAAATTAATTTATCTGAAAGAGTAAAATGTTAAAAAATAAATTTTATTTATGACAGTAGACTGCAGATGTAATAAGTGTTGTAAGTTAATCCGTCTAGGGAAATGGTTTAAGTTATTCTGCCGGTATTTTATCTTATTCTTATGTTTTATTCATCATTTGACAACTTAGTGAGTGTGAAGTTCATAATAAAAAATGACCTTAGAAACCATCAAATTAAAAATATTAATTAACAAGCTAAAGTTATGTTTCACCATTACAATTGCAAGTGTAATTATTTTTTTATACCATGCACGAATATTATATGGAAAAGTTTTAGTGTGTTTTTGTAAGGTTTAGAGTTTCATTTATTTTTAAAATAATTGTATTTATATTTGATTTTTCATACATTAACGAGTAAAATACGGTGAATTGTGTAAAATTGATCCTGATTCGCAGTATAAAATTTTTATATACTTGATTTTTATTCACATTTGACTTTTATAGTCTGAAAGTCTGACTCCGTTCCCAATTAGATGTAGACGATATTTACAAATTAATAACCTATCGTATATTAACGAACAATAGGAATTACTTTGCATGAAAATTACTTAATTTGGTGTACATATATGGATCTCATACTGTCATATATACATAATATAATTGAAATTTGACAACATTAATAGCTTCGTAGCAAAATCGAGCTGGTCGGTCCGTATTTAAACAAAGCCCGTTGAATTAATTTGTAGACCGCCAAAGTACAATAATCGATGGGTTCGTTTATAAAAAGCCTTTTAAGTTATGATTGTTTAATACCTGACATCGATTATATATAGTCATACGGCACGTGTATAAATAATTATTTCATTAATAGCTGAGACCATTTTGGGCTCTTCCCTCTTTATCATATTAAATTTAGAATTATATGCATTTATGATGGATATTAATTGCAACGGAAAGCGAGAGCAATTTTTTATTTCAAAATTTTGAAAATTAAATTATAGGAAATAAGATGGATTGTTTTTTTTTTTATCTTATTGATTTTTTTAACACTAAATTATTCAATTTCAGTTATGCGAATATTTTGTTTCAATTTTAGGATGACAAAATATTGAAGCTGAATCATCATTTTGATCTCTCAAAAAAAAAAATACTGAAATCCATAGATCTTCTTCTCTCTTTATTTTTTTTTCTCTTCCATTCAGATCCATATTGAGAAGAGCCCAATATTTCGTTATCATTGATTTTCCACACTATATCACTGTTAGTACAATAAATTGTGAATACTAGTGGGACTGAACCATCAATTCGGTTTCACTGACCTCTCCTCAATGAGATTAAATTATTAATACATTAATTGTCATTCATCTATCTGAAAAAAGTCTAAATAACGTCTTATAACGTTTTTGGATCATAAAAACTATGATGTACTGTTACTGATGCTATAACAACGTTATATGAACATAGTGTCATTTTTTTTAACCATTCTGTTATAACGCGATAAACGCTATTTTAACCTTTAAAAAAAAATACAATTAATCTTATTTTGGATATTATTTTTTGTAATTCATAAAAATGAAAAAAGAAATTGGAGGGAGAGCAGAGGAGGAGTGTACGGAGGTAGAGAAGGAGAAGGTGGTGGATGTGACTTGACCTGAGTGTTATCGTTGTCAGCGTCATTTGCTGGGGTCTATCTTCTTCTTTAGTTGACCGTGCATGCCTTCCCTGTAATATTATTTCGCTGAAAAGATGCATGAAACAGAGCACAGTACAAAGTTATATTTCGGTTAAATGTTTCTGACCAAAAGGTACAAGCCTTCGCGGGCCAGTATGCACCTCAAAGTTGTCAGTTTTTATTTTTTTATTTTTTTGAATAAGTGTTGTAAATAACGATATGCAGTTATTATATGAATAAAATATTATTAAGTAATTAATTATAAATAATTGAAAATAATCGGTTATAATTGAAAATGATAGGCCAATTAGTCAGAAAAATCCATAATTATTTGATCACCGCTAACAGCTAATCGGTTGATTAATATAGTACAACAATGCTTTGGATATATATATAGCTCTGAATTATTTTTATTCAAAAATTAGATCCATTTCTAAAGATGAAACTTCACTGTTGAATATTTTTTTTCTTTGATTATTATATATAGTCCTTGGTATTTTCTCATATAGGTAATTTTATCAAATTTACTTTAATTTTGAGCTTAAAATATGGAGGAATTTCAAATATACCACACAAAAAATTTGAAATTACGTATTTACGACTCTAAATTCTATAATTACTTATTTACCATTCTAATAAGATTAAGACTTTGAAATTATACGTATTTTGAGCTTAAGACTGCTATCGTAATTGAACTCAAATGAGATGGTGGCAAGGGACATGTCAGGTGGTCGGAGAAGCACACATTAATACTATCCATTGTCAGAGCAGGTAAAGGAGGAATGCTTAATTAATTGTAGCTTTCAAAATTTAAACATAATTAATTTGAATTTTGAGTATAATTAATATATATATATTTAAGTTATATAGAGTAAATACGTGAGCTGTTACAATTTAGAATAATAAATATGTAATTATAAAATTTGGAGTAGTAACTACATAATTTTATAATTTTTAAGTTGTGTGTATATATGAGATGAGGAGGGTTAAAATGCACCCTCCCTTTTGTGCTCTTAACGTGCATCCTCCATTTTGTGCTCCTAACGTGCACCCTCTCCTCATATCTTCATTTTCAAAGTTTAAATAGTCGATTCGAACCTTCCAACACATTCTTCATATTAAAATGTGCTTGGAGACCAAATTTTACATTTTTTGGAAATTTTTTACTATTTTTTCAGAATTTTTTATTAAACTAAACAATAATAAAAAATTCAGCAAAGTGATTATTTTCAAAAATTCTGAAAAAATAGTAAAAAATTTCCAAAAAATATAAAATTTGGTCTCCAAGCACATTTTAATATGAAGAACACGTTGGAAGGTTCGAATCGACTATTTGAACTTAGAAAATGAAGATATAAGAGGAAGGTGCACATTAGGAGCACAAAAAGATGGTGCATTTTAACCCTCCTCATATGAGATTCTTCCTAAAAATATTAATGATAAATTGGCCCTTCTAATTACATCTCTAAGCCTGATAGGCTGCCTATAGTTTCTACTAGTGAATTTTGAAAAGAGGACTTCAAACTTGAATTGGATTTGAGTCTACCTTTGTACTGGACTTATACCTGAACTAATTAATTTGCTCACTTCTGAATAATTAATTTACCTTATAAGACCAAATTCATAAAATTGAAAAGATTGCTGGACTGATTTGCATATTCCTAACTTCAATTATTACTCCGTCCCTACTAATAAGTACTAACACATGAACTCAAATAAGTCAACATCGCATTATTACCAATATCAATAAGTTTCAGGAACTCTAGATTAGACCAGTATAGATATGTACTTGTTGCAGCAAATCAGCAGTATGCATGCTATTTCTGGAACTCTGGTACTTACTAATTTCTGGAATATTTGCAATTATTTAACGCTGTTAAGTTTACATATTTCGAGAGAACTAATTAATACCAGGAAGGGCAATTTTTTTTTATATTTATAATAAAAAATAAAAAATTGTAACTAAGAGCCAATATCCAGCAATTCAAATGAGTTTCTAAATAACTGTTATTCACTTTTTAGAAATTAATAACTCTAAAGTTGCTAAACTTCACATTTTTAAAATTAATTTTAGAGTTTCTATTAAGCCACATCAATAATAAATTAAAAAAATATAAATAATTTGAGCCAATTATTTAGTTAATATGAAGTTTATAAACAGTTTCTTAATAAAAAAAATTTATGCATAGTGTCTAAATAAGAAACTTCAATTCTTACATCTCTGTAACTAGATTGGAAACTAACATCTCAGATTAAAAATTCTAATCATATCATAGACATAGATGCTCTACGAATTATCATTAAAATTGAAAATATTTAATCCAAATGGGAAGAGCATAAGGATTATGTATCCATATACTTTGCGATTTATTGGGTCAATTTGTCAAGTCTAAATTAAATGCTTTGTTTACTTAAGGCAATAGGCTACCTAGCTAATAGTGTACGCTTATTAATTTAAACACCAATAAAAACCAGTTGACGCCATTAATTTAGACATCATGAGCATTGGATCCTTGCATGGATCAGCAACTATTTTTGTATGTTTGTGCATGTGTGTGTGTGTACAGACAAGAAGGGTGTGGGTGCTGAATCAGTGAACAAGGAGGATGAGGGAGCATCCGTTCTGAAAGGAATCAACCTTGATTCCGATGATGATTTCACGGATGTGGATGAAGATGAAGATGCTGAGCAGGAGGAGGAGGGAGCATAAGTTATGGAAGGAATCAACCTTGATTCCGATGATGACCTCATGGATTTGGATGAAGACGACTTTTTGTAACCCACTGTTTTTTAAATGAATCACAACTTTAATTTCTCCGTGCTTAACTGGAATGTGAGGAGTCTTTTTTAAACTCTCACATCTCTAAAATTAAAGTTTAGTTATTAAGCCTAATTAGTAATAAATAAAATCATTTGAACTAATCATTTAGCTATTATGGAGTTTATAAATAGTTTCTTAATAAGAAATTTTCATAAATAGTTTCTAAATAAGAAACTTAATTTCCTACATCTCTACAATTGATACCTCAGAGAAGAAATTATAATAAGAGTGAGTCTACGGTAGAGTATTTATACTCGGGCGGGTGCGGGTACGGGTACGGGTACCCCGGGTATACTCGTCTCGGGTACGGGTATACTCGGGTACAAGGGTATTCGGGTACAGGTATGGCGGGTATAATTTTCAAAACCCATACCCTACCCAAGTTATACCCTTACCCGTGTACCCTAGAAGGGTAAGGCGGGTACGGGTACGGATAGGGCGGGTAGGGTATTTTTTTTTTTTGGTTTTTTTGTTTTTTTTTGTTGGTTTTTTGTTTTGTTGTTTTTTTTTAAACAAAGTCGTATAAATGTTATTACGTGTTTATAATTCGACTTTTAAAATATGAATAATTCAATATCAAATAGTGTGTGTGTATATATATAAAATTATCAAGTCACATCTTTATAATTCCTAAATAATTAAAATTTGTAACTTATATATATAAATTATTCTTGCCAAAATTTATTTGTTTAGTCGCCTAATTACAAATGTATTTATTTATTTCTTTACACGAGTCATTTTATTTTATTTTTAAATTCTCGTTCTAATTATATAGTTTCATAATTTATTTATATCTCGAAATTTTTAAAACAATAGAAGTTGCCCTCCTCCTTTATTTCGGGCTTGGAACCAGCTATGTAAAATAACATAGACGGAGTTCTAACTTTTTTTTGTTAGTAATTCTTCTTTAAAATGAATAATTTAAAAACTAATTGAAATATTTAGAAATTTATAATTTAAAAAATAACGATAAAGACTAAAAGAGATTAGAAATTTATACCGACACTACATGTTTAGAAGTTCTCATTCCTATACTATTTTTCGCTCTCTTCCGCATCATCTGAATCCGAATTAGCCTGGTGCTGCGCCTCGGTACCGCTTTTTTCAGTGTCGACTTCGGATGATGATGCTTCAAGCATATGTTGCATACGCTCTTCAACTTGAATCCAATCTTTCAAGCACACAAGTTTTTCAAAGACATGTGGACCCAACTTACTGAGTTTATCGGAGAGGATCCTGTTCGCCGAACTGAAACAACTTTCGGAAGGGACGGTTGACACGGGCACGGAAAATACATCGCGGGCCATCATCGCCAGTGTTGGAAAGGCCCTTTGATGCCTCCACCATGCCATGACGTTAAGTCCATGTTCACTTTCGTTCATCATCGATACATAGGTCACTAGCTCGCTTGTTATTTGTGGTTCGATCTCCGACTAAAAATCTGCTAACAAACCACCACTGCTAGTGCTCCTGGAGGTGAAACTATTAAAAAAATTTAAAAAGCTAGTGGAAAAATAATGTATATATTATAAATAATAAAGATTAAAAAATACATGTATATTTATATTCATACCTAGGGGTGGCACGGGACGAAGACGGATTCTGGTTGGCACTCATTCTTGAGTTGTATATGTTAAACATCTCTTCAAATTTCAAACCCATGTATGCCTCCACCCTGGTACTGTCTAAACGTAGATTATCTTTGTACCTTTGAACTGCTTTGATCGTGTAAAACTTCTTGTATGGCGGGTTGAGGCAGTTCGCGATAATCACAACGAGCGGTACATCTTCCCAATATTTGAGAAACTTTTGTTTCATGGCATCTATGATTGGTGTGAGAGATTTATTGTGGATTTCAGCTTGTTCCAATTGACAATACACCTTGGAGATGTCATAGAGATGTCTGAGCAACTGAAATGACGTCGATGAGTATGAGCAGGATAGTTGTACGGTTGCTGTAAAAAAGATTTGAAGGAAATTGCATAGCCTTTGTAGTTGCTCTCATTCTCCATCGGTGAGTTCCAATTGTAGTGCCTCGGGGGTGGAGCTTCTCAAAAACTCCCCTATGACAGCTTTGTAAGGAATGCATCGGTTCAACAAACTATAGGTAAAGTTCCAACGGGTATCTACATCTCAAGGTACTTTCAACTTGTCCAATCTATATTTGGCACACAGAGCCCCAAACGTTTGTTTTCTTTCTTGGCTCGAAACAATGTGGTTGAGAGCATTTTTAAATTTAATTATCAATAGTTTTACGGCTTCTGTTTTAAGACCCGCCTTCACGATGAGGTTAAGTATGTGGCACGCACACTTTTGGTGAAACATTTCACCATTCATAATCGGGTTTAGTGACCGTTTAAAAATCTCAATGAAAGCTATGTTGTTGCTCGCATTATCGAATGAGATAGAAAAAACCTTGTTAGCCATATCCCTCTTAAGGTTATATTCTTCTAAAACGGAAATAATGTATTTGAAAATTACATTTGCAGTGTACAGGGAATCTAGCACTCCAAAACTTAATATTCTTTTTTGTAATAACCAATGATCATCAATCCAATGCCCGTTAACACAAGAGTACCCAAGTCCATGTTTACCGGCAGTTCATATATTGAATGTAATCGAGACCTTATTATTTTGGTATGCAAATAGAGCTTTGAGGTCATCTTTTTTAGAGAGAAACTGTTTTTTTTTATTTCACCAACCATCTTTTTATGATGCGTCCTCTTGTACATTGGTTGGCCTAACCCCCAAATGCATAACCAGGAAAAACTCATGCAACTACCCATACTTATTGGTTGTTCTTTCTGGGTAATGTACCGAGCCAATTCACTAAGGATTTTTTATTTATCTAATTTTGGGTTGGTTCTGGTACCATCCGCGTTAATAAGGGTTTGGATTCTTTTCGGTTGAGCATCTTCTTTTGGTTCCTAATGCTTTTTTTCATGCATTTCGGAATGTCTTTTAAAGCTGCTCATACCATTTTTATACTCAAAATGTCTATTGCAATTTTTTTACCTTACAATCTAGAAATTCCATAATACCTCTCTTATCTCTGGTAATCTCATAAAATCTCGCCCACGGTTGATTGTAATCGGGAGGAGCTCTTTTTCTTTTAGTCTTCTTTTTTGTTGGTGCTTTTGGGGGTCTACTTGTCGAAGGAGTGACAACTTCTTCTTGAATTTTAGGTTCAGCTGTCGAAGGGGCAGTGTCAGTGAATTGACTCGATGCCACAGAAGAGCCCATGCCTCCATATGTATACGATGGTGTCGGTTGAAGTGATTCTTGTGGAATGAATACGTTTGGATCGTTTGAAGTATAATAAGGTGGCAGTGCACTCATTTGTGGGGGTTGTTGATAATTTAAATCTAGCATTTGGTCCCTTTGATAATTTTGTGGATAATTTTGTGGATAATTAGGTGGTGGCATTTGGGAGGAAGAACTATCAAGATAATTAGGCGGATAATTTTGTGGATAATGAGATCGTGGCATATCGGAGCCAAAAAGTGAGGCCAACAATCTCAAGGCAAAATCTTGTTCCCCGTTGCGAGGAGGAGTTGTCATATTTTAAACCTATTCAAAAAACAGAAACAAAAAAACAGAAATTAAAAAAAAGAAATTAGAAAAAAAAACAGAAACAAAAAAACAGAAATTAAAAAAAAATTAGAAAAAAAAAGAAATAAAAAACAGAAACAAAAAAACAGAAATTAAAAAACAGAAATTAAAAAAACAGAAATAAAAAACAGAAACAAAAAAACAAAAATTACAAAACAAAAATTAAAAAACAGAAAAAAAAATCTAACCTATTCAAAATAAATCTAACATTTTCAAAAATAAATCTAACATTTACAAAAATAAATTTAAAAAACAGAAATTAAAAAGCAGAAAAAAAAACAGAAATTAAAAAACAGAAATTAAAAAACAGAAACAAAAAACAGAAATTAAAAAACAGAAATTAAATCTAACCTATTCAAAATAAATCTAACATTTTCAAAAATAAATCTAACATTTACAAAAATAAATTTAAAAAACAGAAATTAAAAAGCAGAAATTAAAAAACAGAAATTAAAAAAACAGAAATTAAAAAACAGAAATGAAAAAACAGAAACAAAAAAACAGAAATTAAAAAACAGAAATTAAATCTAACCTATTCAAAATAAATCTAACATTTACAAAAATAAATATAACCTATTCAAAATAAATCTAACATTTTCAAAAATAAATTTAAAAAACAGAAATTAAATCTAACCTATTCATAATAAATCTAACATTTTCAAAAATAAATCTAACCTATTCAAAATAAATCTAACATTTACAAAAATAAATCTAACCTATTCAAAATAAATCTAACATTTTCAAAAATAAATCTAACCTATTCAAAATAAATCTAACATTTACAAAAATAAATCTAACCTATTCAAAATAAATCTAACATTTTCAAAAATAAATCGAACATTTACAAAAATAAATTCAAAAAACAGAAATTAAATCTAACCTGTTCAAAATAAATCTAACATTTTCAAAAATAAATCTAACCTATTCAAAATAAATCTAACATTTACAAAAATAAATCTAACCTATTCAAAATAAATCTAACATTTTCAAAAATAAATTTAAAAAACAGAAATTAAATCTAACCTATTCAAAATAAATCTAACATTTTCAAAAATAAATCTAACCTATTCAAAATAAATCTAACATTTAAAAAAATAACTCTAACCTATTCAAAATAAATCTAACATTTTCAAAAATAAATTTAACATTTACAAAAATAAATTTAAAAAACAGAAATTAAAAAACAGAAATTAAAAAACAGAAATTAAAAAAAATAGAAATTAAAAAACAGAAATTAAAAAACAGAAACAAAAAAACAGAAATTAAATCTAACATATTCAAAATAAATCTAATATTTTCAAAAATAAATCTAACCTATTCAAAATAAATCTAACATTTACAAAAATAAATCGAACCTATTCAAAATAAATCCAACATTTTCAAAAATAAATCTAACCTATTCAAAATAAATCTAACATTTAAAAAAATAACTCTAACCAATTCAAAATAAATCTAACATTTTCAAAAATAAATTTAACATTTACAAAAATAAATTTAAAAAACAGAAATAAAATAACAGAAATAAAATAACAGAAATTAAAAAACAGAAATAAAAAAAAACAGAAATAAAAAAAAGAAACAAAAAAACAGAAATTAAATCTAACTTATTCAAAATAAATCTAATTACTTCACATATTTTCAAAAATAAATATAACCCATTTTTTAAACCTATGAAAAATAAATCCGAATTTCAAAAATAAAATCTAGCATCAAAACAAATTTAATTACCTTACATCTAACAAATCTAACATAAACTAAATAAATGTGACATATTCAATAAATCTAATTACTTAACAAATCTAACATAAAATAAATCTAACAAATCTAAATATCTAATTACTTAACATCCAATAAATCTACATAAACTAAATTTACTCTACAAAAATAAATTAATCTAACATGAAATAAATATAACCTTTAAATCTCGCGGAAAAATCTTGCGGAAGGTCCCGAACTTCGTAATTTCGATACCTTCATAATTCCGTTTGCGTATTTGTAGAAGGAATTAAATGTACAACTATATATTTTTTTAACAATAAATTTAAAATTTGAGAATAATGGAAATTTAGATTAAGAGAATAAGAGAATGAGAGAATGAGAATTGAGAAGGAGATGTGACAATGAAGGGAGGAAGAGGGGTATTTAAAAAAATTTTGGTTGGAGGGATAAAATTTAAATTTTTAATTTTTAAAGAATAACAGTAACAGTAACAAAAACAGAAAAGAAAAGAAAAAAAAAAAGCCGTCCCATCCGGTCGGTCCGGTCCAGTCCGGGTGGGTCCGACCGGTCGGGTCCTGATGGGATGGCACTGGTTTGGGGGGGAAAATTAGAATTTTTGAATTTTGAAATGGATGAACAGTAACTCAGGTATACGGGTACGGGTAGTTGGGTACGGGTAAACTCGGGTAGGGTATGGTCGGGTATTGGTCCAAAATAACGGGTCTGATCCGGTTTTTGCCCATACCCGCGTACCCGAGTACCCGACCTATACCCGAGCTCAGGTACGGGTACCCCGGGTGGCGGGTACAGGCGGGTATACTCGACACAGGTTTTTGCCAAACACTAGTCTATGGTACTATGCATATCACGGGGTTTTAGTGTGCTACGGCTCTATATTCGAGTTTTCAAATCCTAACGGATGATCCGAACCATTCATCTTGTTCTCCATATTAATATGTGTTTGGAGACCAAATTTTACATTTTTTGAAAAAATTTTACTATTTTTTTTAGATATTTAGAAAATCACTTGATCTGAAAATTCTAGACCATCCAAAAACAGTGATTTTCAATAAATCTAAAAACATAGTAAAAAAATGTAAAATTTGGTCTCCAAACACATATTAATATGGAGAACAAGATGAACGGTTCGGATCTACCGTTAGGATTTGAAAACTCAAATATAGAGCCCTGAGCCTCGAATCCAAAAGCGCCCACCCCACCCCAACTAGGGGTGTCAATGGCACCCTTTTACCCGTTTATCCGACCCGTATCGTATCCGAAAATACGGGTAAGGGTAAGATTTTTATTCCGTTAGCTAATCGGGTATGGGTAAGGGTAATGATTTTTTTTCGTTATCTTACCCGTTTTAATATAAGATAATGTAAAAAAAATAAAATTACATATATAAATATATATTTGTATGAAGATGATACATAATACAATAAATTTTTTGTATTTTATTAAATTTTCATAATACAAATTAGTTGTATTCATTATTACTTTTTCTTATTTTAAAAATTATTTTATTGAAAACACAAATTGAAATGTTAATGGCATTTTTTTATCCGTTTACCCGACCCGTACCGTATTCGAAAATACGGGTAAGGGTAAAGATTTTTTTTCGTTATCATAATGGGTACGGGTATGACAATGTCTCCACCCGACCCGTATCGTACCCGTTGACACCCCTAACCCCAACCCCCCCAAAAAAAAAAATTATATATGTTAAAAACTAGGGGTGTCAACGGGTACGATACGGGTCGGGTGGAGATATTTTCATACCCGTACCCGTTATGGTAACGAAAAAAAATCTTTACCCTTACCCGTATTTTCGAATACGGTACGGGTCGGGTAAGCGGATAAAAAAGTACCACTAACATTTCGATTTGTATTTTTGATAAAATATTTTCAAAAAAAAAATAAATAATGAATACAACTAATTCGTATTATGAAAATTTAATAAAATACAAAAACTTTATTGTATCATGTGTCATCTTCATACAAATATATATCTCTATATATAATTTTATTTTTTTTAAATTATCTTATACGAAAACGGGTAAGATAACGAAATAAAATCATTATTCTTACCCGTACCTGATTAGCTAACGAAAAAAAAATCTTACCCTTATCCGTGTTTTTGGATACGATACGGGTCGGATAAACGGGTAAAAGGGTGCCATTGACACCCCTATTAAAAACGCAAAACAGAAAGGATTAAAACCCAGTTCACGGACAGACAGGGCCCAAAAAAATTCTTAGTGTTTTTGTTTCTTCGCCCAAAAAAAGGTTCTCAATCCTTCCTTTTTTTTGTTTTTTCATTTATTTGGTAATTTTTTTTTTTAAAACCTACCATATCAACAAAGACAGCCAACAGAGTCCAAAATATTGAAAATCTAGTTCTGCCGTTTCTTTTTTATAAGTCAATAAACGAGGAAAGAAAGAGATTAAGAAATCTAGCTCTTTCCAGAAGTAGCAGCAGCAGCGCAGCGCGGGATATTGGTTTTATGTTCCCCCTATTTCGTATGATTTATTGACATATTAATAAAAAAAATTATTTATATTAAGACTTCAAACTTTTCTCTCTCTTCGGACCCGAAGTCTTCATGACCAGCCTTGATCATTAATAATTGAAAAGATTATATCCAAATGGGAAGAGCATAAGGATTATGTATACGTATAACTTGTCATTTATTGGGTCAATTTATCAACTCTAAATGCTTTCTGTACACTTATTAATTTAAACACTAATAAAAAAAGTTGACACCGTTAATTTAGACATCATGAGCATTGGATCCTTGCATGGATCAGCAACTATTTTTGGGTGTGGGTGTGGTTTTATTGATAGTATAAGTGCTTAATCCGAAAATTAATGCTAATTAACATTAAAAATCATGCATTAATTGCATTTAATATATAGTTCATCTTAGCAATTCGAGTCATTTAATGTGATCTACATGTTAACATAGATAATAGTGTAATATGATTTATGTTCTTTGGAAAAAAAAAAATTCATACACTAGACTAGGATACAAAGAGGGTTTTGAATGCACAAAATCATTTGTTAATTGATGATAAAAATGCATAATGTATATAACTATTTAACTAATATAATAGGTAGCAATCAATGCCTAATTAGGCAGATCGCTAATTTGATCCTGTGGGTATTGTTCTAACCGTTGAGTTATAGTCATTTTTAACTAATATATTGGATGTGATAAATATATTTTAAATAAATATTTTTGTGTGAATGTCAATATGCAGAACATATATATTAAACAATTTGGATTGCTTGCATGTCAAAACTTAAAATGTATATATGATTTAAACTGTTAGAAAATACTATTTGAACCATTAATCTGATTGTTCGTACGTATAGACTATATATTAGCAACACTTACCTCTCTATTTATTATATATTATAAAAAAACACATATATCGTTAATATTATATTGTCAATATTATATATTATTTATGTTTACCAACTCATAGCAGTAAATTCAGCACCACTAGCCATAGTGACAACTTAATAATTTGAAAACGGAGAGGTCAAAAATTCGTTATTTGAAAATAATTTGGATATAATTCGAAATTATACATTGCGAGTAGAAAAAAAAATCCTGGAAAGAAAAATCCTGAAAAAATCGCGAATAATTTATAAAATTCTGAAAAAAATCATAAAATTCACGAATAATCCGGAAAAAGTTCAGGAAACCGAATAATGCGCGGATTAATTCGGAAACCGCTCAAATCCAAATTATTCGCGAATCTTGTTACTATGCCACTAGCTTGTTATTATTCGCAAAATGTTCAAGAACATATGTTTTTTGGGACATTGTTTCGCTAAATTTTTAGAACGGTCTTTATATTGTGGCCCATAAGTATGGAGGCTGGTGCTAGTTGCTTATAGCCCAGGCCTAAAATTGAGAACGCAGCCCAATACTATTTTTTTATCAATACAAACTTGCTATGTAAAAACCCGAAACGTATTTTACCTTTGGTTCACATTTAAATAGAGCACAAGAGCTTCTGGTAATTTTTGCCAACATGGAAATTAGATTAACAAAGAGCCCCCATACCTCAATTGCGAACCAACATTCAAAAAACAAGTGAAAAATTGTTTCAAAAGAATACGCAGTGCACATCATATAGTCCGGTACACAGTGCATCCAAATCGAAATGTTAAAAGTTGTATTTCAGACTGTTATTTATTACTTTTTTTTAGTGTGAAGTCGCCAATTAATGAGCTTTTTTATTAATAAAATGATAAATCAAAACCTTGATGCGATGTTTGATGAGGGTTTTTGTAAAAGGAGAAAAAGAAAAGTCACGATACCGGTCCAAAATTCATTATTTTTATAATTTTGACACAAAAATCCACATAACAACAATATATAACATGGGTTAATTCAAATAAAATAAAATAAAATAAAAACATGGGTTAGTAATCGTGTGAGTCCGGTGGTGTAATAATATGCCAAAAAATTTATAGTTACCACCTCAATATTTCAAAATTTTAACATTGTCATCGATTTGTCAAAAATAGTAAACTCACAAACTTTTTACAAATCGATTTTTTGATATTCTAAAAATAAAATAAAAAAGTTAGCTCTTGCGAGTTGCGACCCCTCATTCACTCGGATCCGTATCCTCCCAGGTACCTGATTCAACATAATTGAAGCGAACGGTCCAGATTTACTCTCAGCCGGTTCTTTCTCGGGATGGCGCAGAGGGGCAGTATTATATGTGCTTTGAGATTCGTGTCAAGTTAAAAAGAACAATTTTGGACCGTCTAATTCAATTGTACTCAGTCCGGTAACCTGAGAGGATGTGATTTCCATTCACTCTCCAGTCTCCTGTTTCAGTTAAACCGCACTTTGGGTGAAGTGGTGAACCCTTTCCCTCCCCGCCGAGCTGCCGTAAAACGAGTACAAAATCCAGGGTGCAACTCCGCAGAACAACGAGAGAGATGGGGAAAGGAAACGAGCTTTGGGATGATTCAGCTCTAGTAGATGCTTTTGATCGTGCCGTGTCCTCCTTTAAGGTATCTCTCCCTCAGTGAATGTGCACCTATTGTGGTCTTAATTGCTGATGAAAATCGTGAAACCCTACTGAACCTGATCAAGAAATAGAATTAGTAAAGAAAACGAAATCATATATATATAGAGAGAGAGAGTTGGGCTACGGTACTTCGCAAAGTAAAGCAAATGTTTTAGTTCATGTCTATATCTTCAATTACAAAGTTTAAAATGTCGGTCCGAACCGTTCAAGTTGATCTCTATATTAAATTGTGCTTGCATACCAAATTTTATATTTTTTGGAAATTTTTTACTATTTTTTTAGAATTTTTGAAAATCACTGTTTTTCAGAAAATTCTGGACCATCCAAAACAGCGATTTTCAAAAATTCTAAAGAAATAGTAAAAAATTTCCAAAAAATGTAAAATTTGGTCTGCAAGCACAATTTAATATGCAGATCAACTTGAATGGTTTGGATCAACATTTTGAACTTTAAAATTGCAAAATATGAGTGTGAAGTAAAACACTCCCTTTACTTTGCGAAGCACCATAGCCCAACTCTATATATATATATATATATATATATATTTTCCTATAATTTCGGTACAATAATCTTTCTTTGTGCTCATGTTTCTTTGCAGGAAGCACACTTCGAAGCAGGTGTTTCTGTAGAAGATGAAAAGAAAACTACTCACGGTGCTGAAGACAAAGACGAATCTACTGAATGCAAGATTTCTGATGAGTAAGTAGCATTCAGCAAAATAAACATTACTTTTTGTGAGTTCTACTTTTTTGTTGGCTATTATGTCCGCTAGTTACCAGAAAACCAGTAGTCCAGTACTGGTGTTCCCTGATCAACAACCCTAGGATCATTATTAAGTTCCATGTTTTAAATAATTCATTTTATCTCATGCATTTCGACCTCAACATGTTCCAATTTTACATCATTTAACTATCGATTAATGTAATTGGTCCTAAATTAAGAGTACTTGGATCTCAGTTGTAATTGTTCAAGTGTTTAATTTCTACTGTGATTCCATAGAGGTACGTATCAGGATGACAAGGCAGCAAGCAAGGAACAAATCCAAGATGCAGAACCTATCAAAGGCGATGTTGAGAATTCTTATGACGAACTGCTAAAACAGTACTATGAATTAGAAGAAAAAAGGCAAAGTATTCTCCAGCAGCTCTATGCACATCCAAGCTATTATGATCAAACAGTGCAACCTGATGTTTCTCATGCTACACCTGAACACGCTATGCAAGATCCACAGTATCTTAATCCCCTTTGTGCTGGCTACTGTTTGCCTGTTCCAGTTCTGCCCATGACTGGAGGAAACGGTTGTGGGCCCTACAACTCCTGCTTCACTTCATGTCAGATTTGTAAGAAACTAAAAATTATCTTTCTTTACCATGTATTTATAAATGCATTACACGGTACTGGTATTGAACTGGTACCGGTACAGACTGCCGATGGTTGGTGGCAGCACTGCCATATTTAAAGAGAGTGCCGAAATGTCTGTTTTTTTAGCTTGTTTTCTTCAACATTTTTGGGTTATGTTTATGTGTGTTCTAAATTTGTTGCACAATCAACAACAATGCATGTATTGCCTAACAAGAATTGCTGCATAGGATCCACAGAGTACATATCTGTTTTGTTTTTTTAAGTCATTGTTTCGACTCAAGCATGTATGCTTCTTAACTGAAGCCTGCAGCTTTTTACTGTTGGTTATCTTTTATTACGAGTTATACGAGTATTGAAGCACCATACTTGGCACAGATCTTTCATTGCAAAACTGGTATTGTCATGGCTTGGCGTTAGAATTGAAAATATAACCAAGCCTAAAGTACCAGAGCTGGTAGTTACTGCTGTCTTTGTTTGCTGTGGCATGGCACTATAATTGTAAATATGAACCGAGCATTGAAGTACTAGAGCCGGTTTGTTACTGTTGGCATTGTAATTATACATGTCTACTTGTGCACTCAAATACCATACTAATGATTTAAATGCCCAATTCACTTTTTTGCTTTTGCAACTTTTGTATTGGGAATTTGCAATTAACTGTAATTGTAATTTGTTCACGTGCAGGTGATAAGTGTCCTGAAAACCATGCTGGCTGTACCATTGCTGTGCCATTCTTACCAGGTCTGACAAATCAGTCTTGTGGTACAGATCTTAAGAAAGGGCTGATGGTGGCTGAAAGTGCAATGAGGACGAGTAATGCAAATACTTCTGGTAAGTGTACTAATATGGTGTTTTTTTACAAGAAAGATTTTTTGTGTGTCCGTGCAAAAGCTACATATCTTGTGCCTTTAGATTGAAAATGGGATTTATTTTTGTATAAACCATGTAAATTCTGAAATACCTCTCCTTAATAGTGTTCTGCCATAATCAAGCAAACAGCAAACTAGTTGAAGAAATATAAACAATTCTTTAGTACAATACTTTATGGATATACAGAATATCTAATGGTCTTACGGGTTTATTTACTAAAGAAAAGTTTTTGGTGGTTTTTGAAACCTCAAGATACCCTTGTTCAATTTCAAATGTAGGTCTCAGGTGTAACCCGGAGTTACTTTACCTATGTTTTTGTTCGATTGTGCATGGATAACTTTTTAATTTTTTCCTGATTGTAGTTTGGGTTATTGATTACGCTTTCAGGAGGCCACCATTGTTTACATGATTTACCTTGTGAAAAATTTGACAACTTTTGTTTCGTTGAACAAAATCATAGGAAAGGCGAGTGAAACTGTTGCTACATCAGATGCGGACCTTGTACCTGTTTTGAACGCGTGGTATTCTGCTGGTTTCCACACTGGGAGGTACATATAAGAACTTTACTTTTCTTTTGGAATCTGGGATTTAAGTTAACTACTGCAGCATTTTGCTCGGCATAAAGGTTGAAATCTATGGATTGGTGTACCGTTCTGCATTAAAACATGCAATACTAGCATGAATTGGTTGGTATTGACTGATATTGTAAACAGGGGTTGAGCTAGAAACTTTTTTTAATTTTTTTTTGTTGGCTAGATGTTTGTGGGGCGGGGGGGGATAAGAATAATATGATGGATATATATATATATATATATATATAGAGAGAGAGAGAGAGAGAGAGATAGGCTAATGTGCTTTTGGTAGCATATGGGCCGAAATATACACGGTCCAAATTTGAAATTTCAAAATCCAAAAAGTCGATCTGAACCGTTCATCTTGTTCTCCATATTACTATGTGCTTGGAGACCAAATTTTATTACTATTTATTAAGCCACTTTGAAAATCGTTGATCCAACGGTTTTACTATTTTGTTAAGCCACCGTTGGATCAGCAATTTTCAAAGTTGCTTAATAAATAGTAAAAAAAATCAGAAAAATATAAAATTTGGTCTCCAAACATATATTAATATGGAGAACAAGATGAATGGTTCAGATCGACTTTTGAATTTTGAAATTTCAAATTTGAACTGTGTGTATTTCAGCCCATATGCTACCGAAAGCACATTAGCTTATCTCTCTATATCAAGGTTCTAAATAGCATTTATAGCGGCATAGCGGGGAGACAAAAAAAAAAGCTTTAGCGAATAGCGCAGCTATAGCGGAAGCTATCATAAATGGCGTTTTCTTATTTCAAAAATTATATTTTATATTTTTACTAATAGTAAACATGTTTCATCGAGAAAAAAAAATACCAAATTGATCAAAAAGTTATAATATTCATATTAAAGTTCAATTTCTCACAAACAAGGTCCCTAGGCATTGTTTTAATTTTTCATTTTTGGAAAACCCAACAATAATGCATAATACAAAATTTAATTTATATAGCGGTATAGTCCGCACATGTTCCATTATATTCATATAGTTTGATAAAGTAAAAAAAAACTCATCTGGACATTAACGCTCATTAAAATTGCAAAATCATAAGCCCATGTAGCATAGCGGACCGCTATTGCCACTACACACTACACGCTATGCGGACCGCTATTAGCACTATAGCGGCCGTAGCTCGATTAGCACAGTTTTACCCCGTAGCTTAGCTTTATAGGTCCAAAACCGCTATAGCTAGCTCTTTAGAAGCTTGCTCTATATATATATACATATATGAGATGAGCTACGGTGAGTTGCGAAGTAAAGCGACTATTTTACTTCACACTAATATTTTGCAATTTTAAAGTTCAAAACGTCGATCCGAACCACTCAACATGATCTCCATATTGAAATGTGCTTGGAGACCAAATTTTACATTTTTTGGATTTTTTTTACTATTTATTAAGCCACTTTGAAAATCGCCGATCTAATGGTCCAGAAATTTTTACTGTATTTACTGTTCATCCGGATTTTCAGATTTTCAAAGTGGCTTAATAAATAGTAAAAAATTTTCAAAAAATGTAAAATTTAGTTTCTAAGCATATTTTAATATAGATTAAACATCTAACGGTTTGGATCGGCTATTTGAACTTTGAAAATAAAGATATTGCGTAAAGTAAAAACGTGTTTTACTTCACAACTCACCGTAGCCCATCTCATACATATATATATATAGAGAGAGAGAGAGAAATAGATTGAATAACTAACAGTTTAGATAGATAGGTTGGCTAAGCTCAAAACGTTTTTTCCTAGCCCCAGGAACAAATAACTTGGTTTTCCGATTTTCAAAGTCTAAACAATCGATCCAAAATGTTAGTTATTCAATCTATATTAAAACGTGCTTGGAGACCAAATTTTACATGTTTTAGAATTTTTTTACTACTTATTAAGATGGTTTGAAAATCATTGTTTTTACTAAATTTCTGCACCATTAAAAAACAACAACTTTCAAATCATCTTGATAAATAGTAAAAAAATTCCAAAAAAATGTAAAATTTAGTCTCCAAACACGTTTCAATATAGATTGAACATCTATCGGTTTGGATCGACTGTTTGGACCTTGAAAATCTGAAAATTGAGTCATTTGTTCCTGGGGTTAAGAAAAAACGTTTTGAGCTTAGCCAACCTCTCTCTCTATATATATATATATATACACTGATGTTAATGAGACTTTACCTGTGTTTGATTGTAACAAAGTTTTAAAAATATATATATAAATTACATTACTCTCCCAAGTCCAAACCTGCACTCAGATTTAAAATTTTCTTGATTTAGCATGAGGACTTTAATGCCCTTGTGCCTAGCAATGGCAGGATTTTCACCTGTCCAGCAATATATATAGGTAAAAGCTGCGATGAAAAGTTACAGTATCTGGGGAGGTAAATTAAGGGCACGCGTAAATTAAGGGCACTCAGATTTATGGTACCGATATGTTGTCACACAAGATTAAAGAAACTATTAGTTTCTTATCAGCCAATAGTGCTGCAGTCTACAAAGTAGAATCATAAATATCCATCTGCTTGAATTTAATTCTTAGAAATACTCTAGAAAAAGAATATATTAAACTTATGGCCTTAAAACTACAACCTATCAAAATTCTATCTACAATGAGATTCTTAAGAACCTTAAACAATATCTATAACACTGAAAACATTGCTTCGAAATCAAAGGTAACTGTTGGAAGAAGTATTGAATTGCAAGACACTCTCAAAAGCAAACCAACTGACACTTAGATTAGGGTTTTAAATTTGCTGCCTTAATTAAACTGCCTTACGGGGTCGGTAATATGGGAATAAATTATTTTTGTTTGTCTTTTTCCATATTTCTATTTTCTTTTGTTTTGAAATTGTTTTGCAAAATTTTATTTTTCTCTGTAGTTTCTGTTTCCATGTTTGTGGTCAAAAGAAGTGGAGCCCAGACCAAGATGTCTTAATTAAACTGCCTTACAGTGTCGATTATAGTGAAAATCATATTTGACTGTTTTAAATGTTGGGTCCTAAATGCATACCACATCAACCAATGTTGTCTGTACTATGTAGTACTAAATTTAGGTTACCTTGAATCATTTTTTCTCAAAAAAATGAATAACAATTTCATTTGTTTACATCTTCATTAACAATCTAAAGTTTACTGTGCAGGTACTTATTGGAAAAGTCACAGCAGAACAATTCCTGATATGCAAATTGAGATAAATTTTGAAATTTAAATTTTGTCAAACTTTTGGAAAAGCTGTTTCTGGTATGGTAAAGCTTGTTTTTAGGTGACATAACCCATGTTTTTGTCTGCACTTGCCTGTTTTTCGTAATGTTCTTATTTTTTATTGCTAGCTAAGGATGTAATGGTTCTTTAATGACCCAATGTAAATTCTACTGGGATCCTAGAGGTGTAGATGAATTCTCCAGTTATACCATGATTGCATAGATAGTAGTGTAATACAGGAATTAGTATGATTTCCTCTTATGTTAAAACAGGAACTAATCACCCACTATGCTGTGTGGTCGCCATCATGATACCTGATAATACCTTGTGTGTTTATTTTTCAATAAATTATCGACCAAAAGTGGTTGCACTAATCACATATGTAGATTAGTGAACGCGTAATTGTGATGAATGGATGCTTTATAATATTTAAAGTTACAAAACCAAACAATATTGTTAGGGTGTGCTTTAGAGAGAGGGAGAACTTTATTTAAGGGGAGGAAAAAACTGTACAACAATGGATTGCTCACGTTGTTCACCTATTCTATAAAAAGGGAAACAGAGAGGAAGCAGAGGGGAATTATTATTGTTCGGAGGGGAGGAAAGAGAGATAGAAACAGAGAGAAATTATTATTGTTCGGAGGGGAGAAAAGAGGATGTCGTGTCGTGTTAATTTTTGGTGAAATCTATCACCCTCGAATCTACCAGCCTAAACCCTAAACCTCTTTACCGTTCTATCACGTATTAAACTGGCTTCTTATCAAATTTATTTTTTATGTTTTATTTTACTTTTTTTTTGTCTTGTTTTAAGAAAGGGGGTAAACAATTCGTCGTTTCCTTTCTAACTAACGGGTCAATTTAGTTAATATTGAATTGAAGGAGGTTTATTTTCTAATTAATGGGTCAAGTCGTCTTTTCCACAGAAAATTCCTTTAGATCTTTTCTACATATAAATGTTTTTAACCTCTTTCGTTGAAATTAAAATCATAACTAATTTTTTGCCTCTATTTTAAGTTTTTTAGCTCTACTTCTGATCTGACATGTAAGTTTTGAAATCGGATGCAAAATTCTTTGTGGATATTAAATAGTTTAATGATGACTTTCAATCTTTACTCAAAAAAATCAACACATGAAATATTTAATATGAAAATTAGCGAGTGTACATTGCATGAGATAATTATTAGAGATATTTTTAAATATACCATAATCAAACCTATAAAATAGGCTCCATGTAATTGTAATCATACACAATATCAATAGAATATTATCTTTTCCTAAACTATCATGGTATCAATGTAGGAATAAAACAGATCTCTATTTCAGAAACTATGCCTTGTATTAAATCCGATTTTAGATAATAAGAAAAAAAAAATATTCCAAAAATAAGTTTCTATGCTTCTTTGCTCTCGTCTCTTTAAGTTTATTCCCACAAGATCTGCTCCCTTTATTCCCACTATTCTCCAACTTCTCCTTTAAATTATTCCATTAATCCAAACAGTTCCTCAATTTGAATCTTATCAACACCCAAGGAGTCCGAGTTCTTTAAATAAGCTTCGCTTTACTAATGAGAAGCTCTTTGTATAGTCAAAAGTGTTGTGTTCTGGATGAAAACGATATATACAAGATTAAAAAAAATAGTTCGCTTGAAGAAGCCCCATGGAGTTCCTATTTGACAGAAAATTTATAATCATTGTTTGGATGTCCCAAATAGCACTAACTTTATTATAAATTAAGTGCAATTTAAATAACATTTTGCTATCCAGAATAAGTTCGAATAAACAACTAATAATAAGTTTTGTTATACTAATTTAGTTTTTAGGAGGGTTCAAATGCCTCTATTTTTAAAAACTTTAATAATTCAAATTTAAAATCTTAAAATTCATAATAAAATCGTTAGATATGAACTATATCATTTTATCTATGCACATGTAAAAAATTATGACATTCAACTTTGTTTTAGTTGTTATTTTGAGCTTGTGAAAATATATATTAATGTGGATAATTTCTAGACGTTAATATTTTAACTTATTGATTCATACAAAAGAAAAATCAAAATGTGATAATTTTTTATGAGCATATAGAGAAAATAACATAGATCACATATAATAATTTTGTTTTAATGTTTAAGTTTTAAAAAATAAAGACATGATAAAAACATAAAAAATAGAGGCATTTAATGCCTCCTCTTTATTTTTATCCAAATGCATTTGAATTGAGTATCATTTATTTTTCAAAATATAATAGTAGATTGATATCTTTAATGTTCTTATTTTACTGTCTTTTAGATTGATATTTCGTACAAGGAATCGTCGAAATGGACAAGTGTGCTTATACAAAAATGTTGAGGTTTTTGTGGTGGTCGGTCAACTGTACTTGTCCCTTCTCTTCTCTATTGGTTCTTACAATATTAACTTATTACTTAACATTTGATTAACAATCACAAAAAACAAAAAAAAAAACAACAACAGTTGATTGGTCAGAGAGCGAAATAAGTTGGACCGAGTCCACCAATATTTTATTTCTTCCTTGCTTCGAGTTGAAGTTTGGAATTCTTAAAACAGAAAGTCTATAGTAAAATATTATAATAATGATGTTTCTGCTTTTCTGCTCTTGCTGAGTTGCTGTGGGCCCACAGACCTAAACCTTGAAGAGTCGGCGTGTCCGGTGCTTATTCGGATAGAAGGGTTTGGATCCAACTTTTGGGTTTTGGATCAGAACCGTTTGATTTGAATCCATCGCTCGAGATCACTTCGGAATTCGGCTTCATTACTCGGATAGTGTGGATTATCATGAATTCAAATCAGACGGTCTCAATCTAAAATTCAAAAATTGGGTATAGAATGTATTGACTAGCTTTCGCGTACCAAATATGTGTCCCCATAACCGACCCTAATTTTAATTTTAATGTTAATTTTAATCGCGTACCTATTCGGAATCATATATTTTGAGATATATATTGCCAATAATAATTTTAATCTTCAGTGCTACAGCACAAATGTATTTGAATCTTGAGATTTGTTTTCTACTGTTCACCTGCAGTTGCACAATTCTCTGTTTCCGTCTGATTCATATCTCACAATTAAAAATATGTTTTAATTAACACATGAAGAACAATTTTATTCGATCTGATAATCTCATCAACTTTAATGGATCAAGTGAGAAATATGCAGGATGGGATAAAAAATTTACCATAATAAATGTAAATTTTGACAATTGGTTAGTGGTGGTCTTTGTGTCTCAAAATAATTGTATGATTGAAATTTATAGCATAAACATTGAATTCAAATCATTGATCTATGTAATTATTCAGCGACGGGTGTTTGGATATTTTTATTTTTTGTGTTTTCTATGTATCTTTGTTTTCAAAACTTAATAATTCAAAACTTTTAACTTAAATGTCAAAATAAAACTACTAAATATAATATATATAAATTTTCATTGTAAAATTAAATATCATAACATTTTGAGTTTATTTTATTTATCAAGCATTGTAAAGGAAAACTATAGAGGTATTTGAATCCTCTTATTATTTAATTGATTTTTTTAAATATTAAGAAAAACAATTCTTAGTTTAGATAAGTAGATTAACCTTGCATAAATCTAAGTCTACCATCTAGCTATAGTTTATAAGAAAAATTAACAATGCAACTAATTTCTACAAGTGATATAACATGTTTGCACAATATTTGTAGACTTATGGGAAGGTTATCTATAAATTATTATTTTCTCGGACTTATGGGCATTATCTATTAATTAAGGGGAAATTTCATTGCATTAATTAAGGAGATATTTCATTGCATTTTATGTATACACCTCAAAAACTTTAAAATTACATATCCCCCATCTATAGCTCATAATATCTTATTTATCCTTCTAAACTTACAAATTTACCCACTTCATTGCATTTTTATATCAAAACTTATTTTAATTTTTATAAAGTACACATTTTATTCTTTGTTAAAAAAATATTTAATTTGTTTAAGAAAAATGTCAGTCTTTTAATTGATTGGTTGCTGAGCAAACAGTCAATTTTTGTACTTCTAAGTTCTAACGCATACACAAATGTATATTTAAATGTCATCGTGTATACATCATAACTAGATGAATTAATCTTTTTTTGTTTTCAATCAATTAAAAGACCGGCAATTTTTTTAAAATAGGCTATATATATATATATATATTTATTTTTTTAATAAAGGATACAATAGATATTTTATAAATGTGAATAAATTTTAACAGAATAAACAATGAAATGGATAAATTTGTGAGTTCGTACAATCTAGAAGTGTAAATATGATATTATAAAGTTTATAAGAGATAATACGTAATTTCAATAAAAAATAGGGTTCCACATGAAATTCCCCCATTATTAAATAACTTTATTTTTTGGATTCGTTGGTACTTGGTACATTAGTTTTAACAAATAAATAATTAATTAGATACATATACAGTGAAAGGGCAAAAAAAGGTAACCGACGACGACAATTCTAAGATACAGAGTTGAAGTCCTTCTCTAACAAAATCGAAGACTAGAAAAGAGCGAAGAGAGACAGAGCGCCCTCGATTTCGTGCTTCCTAACTCGCAATCCGAGGTACTCTTCTCAAATTCGTCTCTGATCCGCTTGATTTCTGTATTTTAGTTTTTGTTCTGTCGGTAGTAACACCTGTATAATTAAAATCTCAGTAATTTGGTTGAAAGTTTTGAACTTTTTTTTTTTTTCCAAATTGATTAATTTAACTGCGTTCTTTCATGGGTAGTTTGGTTTTAGGGTTTTAAATTTAAAGAATATATCTCGGTTTAGTAGAGTTCAACAAAGGTTTTTTTCTCTATTGTTTACATTCTGGACATTAAAGTGGGATCTGTTTAAGCATAATCTGTGGTTTTTGAAACTAAACCCTAATTTTGTGTCCCTAATGTGAAGTATGATTTCTTCAGGCATAATCAGTGTTTTATGAAAATCCATGATGTTTTAACATAATGGATCTTTTTATTTGGGCATTTGTAATACTTTACTGATTTAAAAAAAAAAGGTTAATTCAAGTAAAATTTGGCCAAATTAATCTTCATCTTTTTTAATATGAGATCTACCAAGGCACTTAACAGATCATATAAGTTTGTAGCGCAACATGGAAACAAAGAAACATGGTAACTTGATTTTTAGTTCAACTCAATCTTGCGCAAAGTTAAAATCATAATCCGTTAAGAAATTGTAAATAATCAACAGAATATAACTTTCTGTTGAAAGAGAAACTTTGTTTGGAACTGCCTGGCTAAAAAAATCCTGGGTAGTTCTCCCAAATCCTGCTCCAATTGTCAATTCCCAGGTTTTTGTAGAAGAATTATGGATCTTTATGATAATCTGTTAGGTTTAAATGGTGACAGGCTATATTTAGCTTCTGGGATTTATTTATTTTTGTTATATTACGGTCTCGGTCGTAATTTTAATGCGAGGTGCATGTAGATGGAACTTTTGTTGAATGCACTACGAATTTATTTACTGTTAGGTTTGTTATCCTGATTGAGGACTAAATCGTTCTATTTGGGTATACTGAGAAGCTACCATAGCAAATCTTGATTTCCTTTGTGATCCATTTATTCACTATATTATTGCTGATAAATTCACTAGCTATTACTGGTTTGGTCAGGTAATTTATAAATCTAGGGCTCACTCAATACTTAAATTTTGTTATGAGAAACAATTAGCAGTTAAGTCCTTTGTGCTTTAATCCAACAAAAAAAAATGGTCTGTCGCATAATAATGAAGTTGGCATTGGAGTTTCAAAAGTTAACCTCATTTAGTGGTTGTATTATGAGTATATGATAAATAAAAATGGTCAAAAATAAAATAAAATAATGACCTGTTCAGTGGACAACAGCAGTTTTAATTGGTGTCTTATAATTCATGCATCTTATTTCACCACATCCAAAATTAGATTTGTTGACATTGCTAAATTTGGCATCTAAGATATATTTACCTCCTAATTTCAGAACCACACCTCTCATACAATCAACTATTTATAAAAGAGGAGAAGACCAGTTTCAAACCTTGCGTTATAGTCGACTTCTTCATTGCTAGGTCCACATTATCTTGCAATTCAAAAACAAGATGTTTCCAAACTCAAAATATGAGAGTCTGAGTGGTAAGTTTTTCTTCGTCCAGATAATAAAGTTTGTCGCTAATGGTAACTTTTTCAGTTCAAAGATTTGTTGCCTACTTTGAGAGCAAAACCTCTCGTCTTCATATCCTAGTATTTTAATTTACATTTCAAAATCTCACAAAGAGTTTTATGATCCCCCAATCAAGGCATTAGAGTAATTTTGCCCTAAAAGATTTCTTCATTCTCAGAATTTTTCCTGTATACATAGGTCATGAACATATTTCCTCAATTCTAAAATTAGGCATTTTTTCTTTTTGAGAAAATAAAATTAGGCATCTTGTTATGCTAAAAGCCTAAAACTTGGCTTGCGTAACTTCTAAAATAATCTAATTACATCCATCTTCTGTTATTAATCATCACAACATATTCTTACAGCGTTTCATGAATTCTGGATTCAAATTTCATTACAATATAAATTCTGACAA
Organism: Carex pumila; assembly: GCA_033356055.1. Classification (NCBI taxonomy): domain Eukaryota; kingdom Viridiplantae; phylum Streptophyta; class Magnoliopsida; order Poales; family Cyperaceae; genus Carex; species Carex pumila. The sequence continues at coordinate 165,436 of JARJHM010000549.1, read as the reverse complement.
ATAGAAGAAAAAAATCAAGTCATGTTTTTACTGGTAGATCTCTTTCATCCCTTAGATTCATAGATCCATCTCATAATACTAAATTTAATTCCTTTTATATTAAACCAACCAATAATTTTTGCTTTTGCAGGTTCAAACAACATGTCGCAGAATTCAAACATGAGTGACAACCTAATGGAGAAGGTCACAGCTCTAGGCGAGCGTCTTAAAATTACGGGCACAGAGGTTAGCAAAAAGATGTCAGCTGGGATGAGCTCGATGAGTTTCAAAATGAAGGAGCTCTTCCAAGGGCAGCACCCAGCTGAGAAAATTGTTGAGGAGGCAACATCAGAGGCAATGGATGGTCCTGATTGGGCGGCCAACCTCGAGATCTGCGACATGATGAATAGTGGGAATGGTAGCAGTGTGGAGTTTATTCGTGGGATCAAGAAGAGGATCATGGTAATCAATGAATTACAAAATATTGTCTATGATAGTTCGCTGAACATACATAATTTAAGCACTGAGGATTGAAAATGATTATGCATAATTACAAATTTTGCTACTTTCTGATAAAACTTGCACATAATATCTATAGAAGTTGTTTATTTCCTTGGTGTATTTGTGTTTCTGCTTGTGGGTACATCAATCAGATAATATCAAAATATAAATATCAATCAAAACCTTGGTGAAAATGTCTAATTAAGTGAGTATCCCCAGGAAAGAGTTTTGACTCAGATTTCAAGTGAATATACAAACATACACTATGAATTTCCGTCTGGCATACCTCTGGGCAGATGAAGCCTGATGAATTTACATAGAGATATTTGCTTATTTGTTACAGGTGAAGCATCCCATGGTGCAGTACCTGGCGTTGGTTTTGCTGGAGACATGTGTTAAGAACTGTGAGAAGGCGTTCTCTGAGGTAGCAGCAGAGCGGGTACTTGATGAGATGGTGCGGCTCATCGATGACCCCCAGACTGTTGTCAATAATCGGAACAAAGCTCTCACAATGATTGAGGCGTGGGGTGAATCTGGCGATGAGTTGCGGTACCTGCCTGTCTATGAAGAAACTTACAAGGTGTGATATCATTGAGTTCGTTTCTATTATCCACAGTCCAAACTAGCATAGGTTCCGTACTATTACCTGTCAGTACAGATCTGATAGGTCCAGAAGTCGTGGTCATATAAGGACTGATATTTTTCAGAGGCTAGTAAACTGTGCCGAAACTCTGTATTTGGCCACTGAACTGTGAATTATCCCTCCAGAGCCACATAATTTGTATATCTTTATCTGGTCACTCTGTCACCATTTGTGCCAAATACACATACAGAGTTTGACGCAGAGGATGATGGGAACCTGTTTTGGTCATGCTGCCTTGTATTAATCTGAAATGATGACAGAATGATCAGATCTGGATAAAATACGAGTTCAGTGGATGTGGAGGTATAAATCAAAGTTCGGTGACCAAGTACTTAATTCTGGCAAAGTTCAGTGCTCTCGATAAATTTACCCAGAATATAAATATAGCAATCTTCATTGCCCAGGGGTATAGTCAGATCTAATAGATATAAAGGAAGCCCTGTGTGTGCGCGCGTGCGCGCGCGACCGCTTCTTTATTTGTTTCCCCTCTGGTAGTTCAATCTAAGATCGTTCATTCTCAGTTCTTTTGGGGTAAAGATTTTAACAGGGCAGTTTTGGCTTCATGCAGCGCACGATACATATGCAGCGCTGTTTTGATTCTATAGTTCGTGTGCTGCATGAAGCAAAAATTACTCTGTTAAAATCTTTACCCGTTCTTTTGCTGCAAATGTTGTGAGAAAAGCTATTTGATGTTCCTTCTTTGGTTGCAAATTGTAGAGTTTGAAATCAAGAGGGATCCGCTTTCCAGGGAGAGATGATGAGAGCCTGGCACCAATTTTCACCCCACCGCGATCTGTTGCTGAGACTGCTATTCAATCACATGCAGGAAGTGAAATCCCCCCACAGCAAGTTTATGGTGAAATGCCTCCCTCGGAATTGCGCACTTTCAATGCACAACAAATTAAGGAAGCATTTGATGTGGCACACAACAGTGTCGAGCTTCTCTCCACTGTTCTCTCCTCTTCTCCTACTCAAGATGCCTTACAGGTATTGCTGTTTTTCTCTGGTATGGATAAACAGTTGAAGACAGAACTCAGATTTTCTTGTTATAAATTTGACTTGTTCAAAATTGATCTTTTCTGTCAAATTGTTTTATTTGTTTTGTGGCTAGTTTTGTGTCTAAATTGCACAATAAGGGTAATCAAAACTGAAATTGATAAAAATTGAGATGAATTGCGCAACTCATTGTATGTCCATGAGGTTAATCGACTATAGTTGTGCATCAATTTTGAAGTCCATAACTTTGTAAAGCAATATTTAATCGTTCCCCTAAAACACAGGATGACCTGACGGCAACCCTCGTTCATCAGTGCCACCAGAGCCAATTTACTGTACAGCGAATAATTGAGACAGCTGAAAATGATGAATCTGTCCTATTTGAGGCTTTAAACATCAATGACGAGCTACAAAAGGTGATCTCCAGGTATGAGGAACTAAAGAAGCCACACAGAATCCACCAAGAGCCAGAGCCCCCGATGATCCCTGTTGCAGCCGAGCCAGAAGAATCACCGCGTGCCCCTAAAGAAGAGTCCCTTGTTAGAAAACCAGCTGGGTCTAGAGGCAGGTCAGGTGGAGATGAAGACATAATGGATGACTTGGATGAGATGATCTTTGGTAAGAAGAGTGGTACGAGTGGTAGTGGTACGAATGAAGGGGATGGGAAGAAAAAGGTGGAGGATGATCTGATTAGGTTTTAAGACTTTAGTTTGGTGTCTAGCTGTTGGAATATGGAATTGTTTGGAAAGATGTATACACTTCAGGTGGTGTGCCAATTTGTTTGGGTTAATGTTGTTATATGTTTACAGGTGCATTACCACAGCTGACGTATGAATTACAATCCTGTGTCTATTTGACTAACTTTGCTTTTGTGAATTGTGTTTGGAAAGAATACCTTTGATTTGCAAAGTTTCAGATCTGAAATTTGTTGAAAGGTCTTACTACAATATCCTCTCTCTCCCAACGAATCCAAGCATTATAATGCTGAGTGAATAGATTTAATCAGATGACTGAGAAAAGTTGAACCCTGTGGTTAATATGACAATTCAAGGTTTGTAAAGGCTTGCAACATAAAATACAAGTACAAGAAAACATTGCATGAATTACGGAGCATTAGTTTTAGCAACTATATAATTAATTTCATACACGATATTTAGTGGATTGGAGTGCATTAAACAGGTCGCTGGGATAGAATGGAAATTGACAAGTTGCACAATATACAAAACACGGCCGAAAAGGCAAAAACAGAAAAGCAAAATTTGTATTCATCCACCATTCATCTCATTCAAGAAAATCAAAAGAAAATGAATTAAACATCATGTGCCTATCATTGTGAAATTCAAGCCGTCCAAACAACTTTTAAGTCTACTCATTGACAGATATTATGCTAACATTAAAAATGATTTATGAAACATGACAACAACAATTAAAAAAAAAAAAAACTATAAAGCTGATTGTTTTGTTCTATGACACAAGCAGCTCAAGTCCAGGTCTGAAAAGTGGGGGATAAACACTCCTCTACGATTTCCACAAGATTAGGATTTTCTAATGCTGCTGCAACACGCTCCTTGTCATTTAGCTGCTTATTTACTGCAACAGTACCCAAATAAAGGTTTAGTACCTACTTGTTTCCAGCAATATAGCACAGGAAAACTATTGAAAATTTGAAACAAATGAATAAATGGAAAAATAAAAAGTTCCTTTCTTTTTTGATAGCGTGACTGGTATACATGTACTCTACCAAAAATATTTAAAATCTACTAAAATATTTTGTTATATTTTTCAATCTGATAGTATCATGATGAGAGTGCACCAAAACAATACACATCATCACCAACTTATTTAACAAAAAGGAAGTCAACATGTACTTACTGGAAGCTTCAGTTTCATGTGTGCCAGGTGCCACAAAAATATCAACCTAAAAAACAGAGTTATGTTTCAGATACATCTATTAGCATCTCCAACAAACCAGATAAGCAATTTAACAGAGAAGACCAATGATCTGCAGGACTGACACAGTCTTGCTTGTGTAATTAATGCTCAATATTACAGATTTGAGTATTTATCCTGCCAGTAAACCTAAATTTTAACCTCCCTTGCTTTAAATAGCAATTCAATTGAGGAATCAAGCCAAACTTGACAATTATATACCCTGCTTTCCCTTCAATTTAACGCCTAAAGGGGTCCGTTAGACATAAAAAACAATAACATTTAAGGGTATGTTTGGATGCAGCGAGAATAGCGCTGTTCCGATCCATCCAAACATACTCAGGAACAGCGAGAATAGCATTGTTTTCACTGTTCTCGCTATTCCTACAAAAACATAGAATAGCAAATGAACTCTCTCAAAGCCTCAATCCCTACAATAGCTATTCTAAATGTTCAATTCAAATAACTTCTGAATAGCTTTGAGTTAGCGCTATTCTTAAATAGTAGCTGTTCTCGCTATTCTTAATCTACTATTCTCAACAGTAGCTATTCTCTAGTGCATCCAAACGCACCCTAAGAGAAAATTCTGCTTTTGGCTCCTCAAATATTGCACTTGGTTCAATTTAAACCTTGACCTATTTTTTAAACCCCCTAAACTATTGTGTTTGATTCAATCAGACCCTTCTCTCACTTCTGCTGATGTGGCATTGCTAGCTCATCCCCTTCCCAATCAATGGTAGAATATCGTCTAATCTCTTTTTATAATGGTAGCAGTTGTTTCTCTCTATCACACACAAAATTGATCCTACTATTGACCTCCCCAGTTGTAGAATTTTCTCCAAGGAACAAAAATAGATCACCCTAATTGGTCCAGCCTCGAGCTTGGCTATAACAAGGTCAAGGAACTGAACTGATTCAATATAGCGTCTCATTTCTCTATGAGAAAATTACGCGACAAGCTTAAATGAAAGATTCCTTTTACCCTTCTAACTATATAGATCCTATTAGTTTTGAAGATTATGCATAACTGCAACATAAATACAGATTTTAAGAAGCTTTAAAAGTCATGATACACCAAAGAAGGCAAATAACAATGTGAAGTTAGCACAAGATATTTCTCCAGTTAATATCCTCTAGATTATGACAAAAAAAATAATTCAATATTATGCAATAAAGAAATTATGTATTATGTAGCTCAAGCGATCAGCATTAGGACTGCTGATTTTTGACCCATTTTTTTGTGGAGCTTGTTAATTGTTATTACAAATGAAAAACAGATAGGATATGGAACTGGATGGCCCAAGAAAGTTAAAGATTATTGATAATTAAGCTCATACAAAATAAATAAAGACGAATCAAGTTCGGATAGCTAATTTTGCCATTCCAGTACATTACTGTTTCCTGTTTTGGAATGACTGTATTGATACACAGAGTAAAGAACCTATGTACCCTACTCTGGTTCCTGGCACAAACCCATGACAGGAGCAAGGAATGCTAGAGAAAGGTTAACACTAAAGGTAATACACAAAAATAGAATTTAGATGCTCACTCTGCCATAATGAGAGCAAGAAAATGAGGCATACATTAAGGGGAGAGCTGCAGAGTATAATTTGTTTTTTATTTAATAACAAAAAAAGTTCTCTTTGATAAGTCAATGGAGGGAAGGAGGTTGGAGAAGAAGAAGAGGGAGGGAGAGAGAGAGACATGGAGGATCCAACCAATTTATTGTGTTTATATTTTATGGACAACTTTTTAGCAAAAGTTCATTGACATGACATGTAACTACTTAATCAGCGTTAAGAACCCCACATCGGCAAAAACAGTGAGAGAAGGGCCAGATTGAATAAAATGCAGAAGTTTAGGACCTTGATTGAACCAAAAAAGGTAGTTGACGGCTCAACGGAACCAAGTGCAATAGTTCACTGGCCAAATTAGATTTTCCTCTGATACTAGTAAAAGTAGTTGTAGTGGTGATAATAATAATAAAAACCAAAAGTTGGCATGACCATTGATGGCATGTACCTTGAACCTGGAAGGGAGACTTCGCATCAGTTTTACCCGTATGGAAAGGCCAATAATCGTCGCCATGCTACAATGTTCTACAGTTGGCGTAAAAAGAACCCTTAACAAAAGAAAGAAAAGAAAATTAACACAAAAAACAATCAACAGAGAATAAAATAAAAATTAGGACAAATAAGAGTTACACAAGTCATTTACACCAAATAAACACAAGAGTAACCAACTGTAGTTATTTTTTCATGCATCGGCCATCCCTACCCCATCACAGAACGTCAAATTACCATATATAACCTTACAAATGAAACATGCCATACATACTCTATGAGAGAGCATAAAAGTATCACATATCCCTTCAAAACGTGACATAAAAACCTCTGCATCACTCTCCTGCCTGACATAAGTAAATTAAAAAACCTCCTTACCCTGGTTACCTCTACATTTGTGGAAGGGGCACTTTGATAAGGAGATACTATTGCTTTTGCAAGGTATGTAATATATTTTAATATATTGTTCCTTTGCTCATTTGTTCATTGATCAATTATTCACCTCTTTTACAATTCGGGTGTTCCTTGTCAGGACTTTGGGGTAGTACTTGCTATACCAATTTGAAAGCTAGTTTATACAGTTATTCTTTGACAAAGAAGCATCAAGAAAACTAATAACAGAAAATAACTGTACCTTACACGCTCATGATCAACTTCGATAGAGTCTTCAGAAACAACCTTCAATTCTTCAAGAGAATAAGGGTGCTCTGGATCCTTTATATCTCTTATATGATTTGTGAAGCATTAAAGAATTGACAGACTTAAATTTAACAAAATTCGCAACTAAAACAGTTCCCCGATTTAATTTCATGCGCTCTGTAGATGAGGTGGAGGGTGTATGAGGTAATACGGCAATTTTTCAGAAAATCGTGCAAACTAGGAAATCTTACAAGACATATGATGGTCTCATCATATGCATCATTTTTTTTTTCAAATTTACATCAATACCCCAAAATATCCATCTCATTGTTTTCAAGGGAATTACCAGACAAACATTTCTTTCCCTCAATTGCAAGTGGTCACAGAAAGCAAAAACTATGTGAAGAAAAATTCAACATTTTGTTGTAAGGCGTAGACCCTGCCTTGAATAGAAGCATTCAGGTCTTTTCCATGTTTGTATGGACTTATGGGTGACCTTACTTTCTATTAAGGGAGAACAAGTTTCCAGAATTAAATAAATAGCAAAAAAGGATATCAAAAATTTCTTGCTGGTCAATGGCCTCCTCGGCATATTCATCTACAGTAACAGGTGGGTCCCTCACACGCCTCTCCTTTTTTTCATATACCACTGGATTAGCATTTATTAAACCTACCACCATCTCGTACTACCTGAGAAATGGAAAAGAAAATAAGAAAATTTCAGAAATAATTGCCAAACTCTTATTTAAAGAAAATAATTAAAATATACACTAGACAAGCTCATAATGTAACTAAGTACAAACAAGAATTTTCAATTAAACTACCATGAAAAGAAAATATATAATATGAATGAAAGAAAACTCATAGAGAGCAATGAGTAGTGTCAAATTCAGTTTATAACCCTAATTCATCTCAATATTACATCTTTCTTCAGTCAGATACCAAAATTATACCAATTTTAACTTGCTAAACATTTTCCAACATAGAATGAAGACTAAAAGTTATCAAAATTCTATTATCCACTGAAACCTGCCCTCTTCTTATGAGAGAGGTAATGTTAGCTCTTAAATAACATTCACTAATTGTTGCTGAATGAACCAAACTTCCTCAAGTCCCGTATAAAGAAGGCGGAATTTCATGAATACCCTTCAAAGACCTCAAAATTATATGTTTTGCCCAGGAAATTTCATAATCATTCTAAATTATAAGAACTCTCATATTTACCCAGCTTAAAATATATCCATATACCTGAAGGACAAGTTAATCATGTTCAAGATTTTAAATAATAAATGACAATTTTAATTAACAAATTAAGGACTATTTTATCCCTCCCTTTCCTCTCCATTTTTTCACCAAATGCTAAACTGAATAGTACGCTAATATTCCCTTCTACTCCTGTCTTTGCCTTCTCTACTATGTGCATTTCATTCTCTCTCCATTTCTCTCATACCCACCCTTCTAATTAAGCATTGAGCTAGCTAGATATAGCATTGAAAATAGAGCCATAATGACTTGGATGGGAGCACGTGCTTCAATCACTTACAAATGAGTAACTAATTTCTGGAAGTTTTTTTTTTTCCCAGGTTGTTCAGTAGTTGTTCAAAAGATCTTACGAATTTTCAATCGCCTTACTAAATAAAAGTTTGGTTAACATTTTGATGGATAAACTTAAACTACATGTATTGTTTATTTTCATCTTTAGCGCTTTCCTTTGCAAGTTTGGTTGCATTTACTTTGTTGATATTACAAATGCGCTAGTGCCAGTCTCTAGTCTCAGTTGTAGGAGTATACTTCTTTTAAGTCCTAATTAAGCTTAATTATGTGATCAAGCATCATTTTCCTTTATACCAACTGAACTTGAAATGCATAAGTATGCCTCCAATTGAGACTCAATTAGGTAGCATACTGGTATCAAGTTATCTCTGGCAGTTTGTATCATGCCTAATATACTTTTGTGGGGGCGTATGTGTAATTTAATGTACTGTGTTGTGGTGGTTCTGGGAAAAAAAAATTCTACAGCTTCATGGAGCTGGCTTATTGAAGAGTTATCTTGCTAAAAAGGAAATATTTTCCTAAAGTTTTGACTTGTTTCCTAAACTCAGACTTGTACAAAGTGCAGATAGAGATTTAAATCCAAAAATTTGAAGTTATTATTACAGTAAGGTGGGCTTGTGTGTATACCAGCTAATAATTTTTGTTATGATATGCCAATTACATAATAGTTGACTCCTCTTTAATTTGCTCGATATTTTGTTTAAAAGTGACTTTCTATAATTCATTTTTGTATCTAGTGCTCAAATTTACTGATCCAAGTATAGCTGACTGACAAAATACCAATAAGAATGCTATACTAGAGGGGTCAAAATTCTTCAAATTGAAAGCTAAAATTGAATTTTCTATTGTACTTAAAACATTCAATCAACACAGAGGGCAGATGTCAGGGAAAAATAGGGTTTATATTTGGTTGCGAGATGCTGGTTCATATGGAAGAACAGGAACAGAATAATTTTTTAAGGAAAAACTAAGGATCCGAAGTGTGCAGCAGAGCAGGCAAGAAGAGAAGCCATGCTATGGCTTCGTTACTGTTGATTCCTGCTGACGTGAAGATTCTCATTGTTGTTCTATACTTTTATTTGCTTCATCTATTTTTGCAGTTGATGAGCGGTTGTAACTTATCCAATCTGATAGCCACTATCAGAGTTTCAAAAAAAGAAAGCTAAAATTGAATTTTCGGAATTTAGCCTTAATTCACCTGGTATTGACCTTAAAAAAAATATTACCCAGTGTATATTACAAAAACGAGTACTTCCAAATTCGCACATGAAATGGTAAAGTCCATGTAATTGAAAGCTTACCTACTGAATTGGGGGCAAGGCAACATCCATATTCAATAATTTGTTTGCTTTATAACAGCCATAAAAGCATACTAGGATCAAAATACCAATAACATATACTGTGCTATAGCGGTCGAAATTGTAATAACTTGAACATTTGATATATCCAGACAAATTAATGAACTGGTACAGTATAGAAGAGGAAGAAGCGCGCGCGCGCTCGCTCGCGAGCGAGAGAGATGGCTGACGTACCTGTTGGAGAAAGAGCTTTCGGAGAACTAAGAAGCGAAGAAGAGGAGGTTCAGCAGCGAAAGAGAAAAAGAGCGCGAGAGAGAGAGAGAGAGGAAGGTGAAGAGCGATGGAGAGACGACGGCTTGTTGTTAACTTGTTATACGAAATAAACCCGGAAGGACTAAAGGGAAAAATAAATAAATAAAATAGAGTTAAATGAAGTTCAATAAATTTCATTAAAAGAATTGAAAAGACTCAATCCTCAAAATCAAAATTGGTTTTTCCAAAAAATATATAAAAACCTCAATTTTATTGTCCACGTGTCATGCATTTAGAATTTTGAAAAGGTAAAATCAGTGATGTAAATAATAGTATGCGGTCGTTGGATAGACAAGGTACCGCTAAGTAATTAATCGAGAATAATTGAGAATAATGGACTATATTCGAAAATAATCGTTCGATTAATTGAAAAATACGTGATAATGGTCACCGCCAATGATTAATTGGCCAATTAATCAGTTTAAACGTTTTTACAACACTGGATAAAATTAGTAAAAACAGAAAGAAAAGGAAAGAGGAGACGAATCAGAGAGTAACTTGAATTATACCTATTAAATTATAATCAACAAAGAACAAAAAAATAAACAATATATTAGGTTCCTCTATTATTTGGTAATATTCTATGAAGAACGAATGTGACGTTTCAGTATTTTGTAAGGTTGGATATGAAAGTCAGCCAAAAAAAAATGTAGGAAGAAAAGAATTTGCACTTTGCAAGCTATCTAATCCAACCGACTAATAAGAAGGATAAAGACATTTATTGAGGAACATATATTAAATTGTTCATACTCCCACAAATTTGGACTTTTTGGGCATTGCCATAAAAAATGTCTCCCAATAAGCCATAAGGTGACGCCGAGTTTCATTGGGTTTATTATATGCAGAATTTTTTATTTATATAGATTATATAAAAAAAAAATATAGGATACTAGATGAAGGGAGGGTTCTAAATTCTAATACTTTATATTTTATATATTTATTGGTAAGGTTTAAATTATCGATCTGAACTAATCAACATAATAGAGTAGAACTAGGGTGGTCTTAAGCTTACCAAAGTTTTGGTGAGCTTAACTCTAAAACTCATCAAATCGATTTCAAATGACAAATCCGAACTATTGAAACTCGCCTACCTTACGTGTAATGCATCTACATGTGAAATTTTTAAATATTCTAATTAATTTAGTATAAAGTCAAGCGGTCAAAATTAGAAGGTTAATAAATTAATTTTAGTGCATTCATTTTTTGAACTTTTTTGACCGCTTGACTTTATACTAAATTAATTCGAATGTTTAAAAATTTCACATGTAGATGCATCACACGTAAGATGGGCGGGTTTCAATGGTTCGGATTCGTCATTTAAAATCGATTTGATGAGTTTTAGAGTTAAGCTCACCAAAATTTTGGTGAGCTTAAGGGCACCCTAGTTCTACTCAACATAATATTCATACTAAAATATGCATAGGATGAAATTTTGAAATTTTTGTATTATTTTTTTAAGATAGGTACAAAATCATTGTTTTTAAACGGTCTAGAAACGATGATTGTGTACCTATTTTAAAAAATAGTAAAAAAATTATAAAAATATAAAATTTCATATCCAAACATATTTTAGTATAGATATCATATTGAGCAGTTCGGATCGACAATTTGAACTTTAAAAACAAAGATATAAAATATGAGGTTTGAAAAAAAAAATAAAGTATTGGAACTCCCTTATATCTGGATTTTATATGAGGGATTAATTTTTTTAGAGAATTCTAGAAGAATAAAAAAATTTTGGTTCTTTAGAGGCTTTGCGGTTTCTACGCAATAGACGACCTGGTTTCTAAAGAAACTTTTTTTTTTCCAATTCCTTTACGGTTCCTAAACACTTCTTTTAAGATTTCCAAAGGAACAAAAAAAAAAGTCTTGTATGAGATTGAAATATGAATATAATCCATCTAACGCTTTATATTTTTTTTCTAATTAAAAAAAAAAATCTGGTTCAGATGTTCATAATTTGAGAGTCCACAACTCATCTTCAGATTCTTTTTAGGAATTTTTAATAAAACACGATTTTGGTGAAGTGTGTTTTAAAGGTACACGAATAACCTGCCTATAATTCTATTTTAAAGGTTTTAGAATTATAGGTTTACTTATTCAAGGTCTTTGAATTCTGGTAATTTCAATGTAGTCCCTGACGGAGAAAATCAAGTTGGCATGGTTTCATTAGCGCCCGACTTTTTTTATAATATAAAAAATGAATAAAATAAAGGGATGGACTAACACTTACTTCAGTCCCCTATCTGTCCCCCGCACTAAAAGACAAAAAAAATTAGTTAAAACGTGCTAACTACCACCAAAGAGCAAGATTAATGCTATTTTATTAATAATCAAAACGTATAGTATTCATACCTATGAATTTATAGTATTCATACTTATTATTAGAACCATTCGTCATATGTAAACACAAGCTGAAGGGGACCAATAACGACCACGGGGACCACTGACGTCTTGTGATAGCCTGGATTGGGGACCGCAATCGTCTGAAAGTGACATTTGCCAAGATTGGGGACCACTACAGCGAATCTATATATTATTCATATCTAAACAAATGAAATATTCATACTGATGATTACGAAGTATTCATACATGTTTGAAATAATTTATACAATTCAAAATTCAAAGTCAGATTCATCTCTCTCACCCCCACCTCTTTCAAGAAATATTCATACTGACGATTACGAAGTATTCATACATGTTCAAAATAATTTATACATGTTCAAAATAATTTATACAATTCAAAATTCATTGTCAAATTCATCTCTCTCACCCCCACCTTTTTCAAGAAGTATTCATATCTAACATGAAGTATGCATATCTAACAAATGAAGTATTCATATCTAACTAATGAAGTACTCAATATCTAACAAATGAAATATTCATATATATAACTATTCATATCTAACCAATGAAGTATTCACATATGACACTAACAATATTCACATCTGACACTAATAATATTCACACTTGCTCAGATTATGACAAAAAAAGGAAGGTTGTTAGGGGGACAAAAAGAAAGGTTGAAAATGGTAGATTTTGACCACGTGGGGGGGAACAAAAAAAGAAAGTTGTTAGGGGGGACAAATTCAAGGAGGACAACATCTTTACTCTAAAATAAAATTCATGATACAGCTACTCTAGAAGAGTACAGATTGGATTTTGTTCAAAGGACTTTGAACAAAGTCTCATCTAAAATCAAAATTAAACGTCTGATTTGCATTAAGATTTGTGCAAACATACTTAAAAACTAATAAATTTAAACCGCTCCTTGAATCGACATTAGGGCAATTTGGACCATGCTATTAGTAGATTAGGCCTTCTATAATTTGATTAGGTGATCTCACGTTTAGTTTAAGTCTCAGTCATGTCTGGACGACCGGTGAATTCAGAAATTTTGATCCGATATGAAATATTACTAGATGCTGTCGTTTATGTTTTCTAATTGTCTATCTTATGAAAAACTTTTTGCTGATTTAGGTTTAAGTTCTGTTTTTTTGTAGTGTTTTGATCATCTGCTTTTATGCATTGTTTAGACTTTTGTATAAGCTATTTGGTTTTGTAATAAAACAGGTGAGAAATTCCCCCTTTGTGAAGACAAAACTGAAATATTGGTAGATTTAGAACGTCTATTGCTGGATTAGTAGTCTCTAAACCTTAACTTCTCTTAGGTGGGCAAAAGGGAATCAAGGAGTCTGATAGACATCATATCAAATTTGATTTGATGTTATGTTAGAACTGTGCTATTTGCATCAAAATTTACATGAATAATATTAAGATTTGTATAAATCAAGAATGAATAAATCTTAATGCGGATCTTTCAACCATATATTGATCAAATTTGATCTGATGTCATCGGACATGAAATTTTTTATCCATAGGAATTATTAAATTCAGATGTACGAAAATATAAATAGTGCCTCGTTTTCAACACATATAGAAAGATCCGACTTATTGAGTTTGATCCAAAATATATGGATCTAACTCAATGGTCCATATCTAAATATTATGCTTTTCTGATATCATCTATGGACAATAGCTTGATTTTTCTCTAATTGGACGGTTCGGATCCAAACTAAAAAAATATATTGCTATGATAATTGAGTATGATCCATAATATTTGAATCGAACTCAATAAATTCAATTTTTCTATATTTGTTGAAAATAAGACACTCTTTATATTAAACTTATTGGTGTAATGCACCATGCAAAAAAAAAAAGTAGTAATTTTTTATTGAGAAATTTAGATATATATCTATCATAAATTATTCTAACTTATTCAATTAGAATATTTTTTCATTCAAAATTTAAAATTAGTTATTTTTCCATTTAAACATAACTATTTTACTAATATAATCATTCTCAATTTTTTATTAATATTAATAAAATAATAGAATCTTTACATCCTTGAAACCCAAAAAAAAAACAGAGAAACCCATTAATAAACTTTAAATATACACAAAATAAATCTTTACATCATTCCAGTTTCATCTCACCGGTAATTTTTGTAACTACTGCACCTTCCACACATGAATCTTCAACATGATTGAACGGCTCCGACAAGACATCAGGCATGTTTTGGTCTAATGACATTGAACCATCCCTCATTTCTTTAAAATATATGTGATCCGCTCAACAAAACTATTAAAGAGTTAGGCTAATATGACACTAGTGTTATATAAAACTAAATAACACTATATTTTAAATCTTTAGATTTGTTTTAAGATTCGTAATATCTGTTTTTACTGTTCAAGCACTTCATTTTGTACAGATCTTAAAGTAGATCTAAGGATTTAAGATGTGGTGTTATTTAGTTTTATATAACACTAGTGTCATATTAGCCCAACTCACTATTAGAACAGAAGAAAAGTAAAGTTTAGACTAAACTTTAATTTTTCACTATTTCGGTCATGTTTGGTTGAAAATGAAAGATGAAAGAATGAAATAGTGAAGAAGTATTGCTAAATGAGTCATTTCCATCTATTAAAAAAGACCAATATCTCTATTTCATCATCTCCATCGAATAAAATGATTCATAGAGAAACAAAGCAAGAACTTAGTTGTAAAATTCAAGAGGCCTAACTACAAAAGTTCATACTCAATATCACTTTCCTCATTTCTTCAATTCCACTCAATTATTTTTTCATTGGACAGAAAGAGTACCTCCCCTCCAATCTATTTCTTTATTCCTCTCTTGCCGACCAAAAAGCAATGTATATTTTATTGGAACAAGATTTCTCCAGTTAAAAGAAAAATAAAATAAGAAACAAAAGACACGCTCTCTCCAACGAAACCAGAACACCTATTCCTCTGTGATCATAAAATTTATGTCTCTAAAATCACTAATCCGGATCCACTCCAGACTCACATGTCAGTAACTTTGGACAAAAAATTCTTACTCACAGAACGGCAAGAGATCTGGCTCTCTCTCCAACAGACGAAAATTGTTGCAGGCTGCAGCTAGTTTTAAACACCATTGCCGAAGAGACGCAATGACACTTTTTAAATAAGGTTCAGGATATCTCTCCTCTATATTATGCATCTTAAATTACTTTGAATGACAGAAAGTTGTGTGGCTGGGATTTCTCCAATAGAATTCGGATTTGAATCTGAGTCGTCTAAACAAAAAATCTACCTTCTTTTAATTAAATACATCCTTTATATGTGTAGAAGTCCAAAATTAGTTAAAATTGTATCCGCCACATGTATCGCCACACGGACTCAATCTCAGTTGTTGTCGCGAAACTCTCTCTCTTTTTTCCTTCCCCACGCCACTTCATTTTCCCAATTTTTCTCTGTCGCGACTCCTTCCCGCAGATCCATCTCCTCCATTCTCTCTAAAAAGTTAAAACCCTAAAAATTCTCTCTGCCTCGGTCGCCTCTCTCACCTCCATCTACGGCTCCCTAAATAGCGTTTCTCTACCTCCGCGGCTCTTCCCCCCTCTGACACCATCTCTCGCAGCATCTCTCTTGGTCTCTCGCTCTCTCGCCTTAGACCCCGACCTAGCACCATCTCTCTTGGTCTCTCTCGCCTCAGACTCACTGGTAAGAACAATAGTTCAAGGTACCAACTTGTTGTAATGCCTCAACCCTAGCATTTCTAAGGAAGAAATAAAACAATATAATACACGTGCCACTCAATGATTGCAATACTAAACAACAATTATTTTCCATCTTTCTAAAGATGTGGACTTTCGTTATTGTACCGACAACAAATAATATTGGTTGACATTTATTGGTACAGAAGCCTATTAACAGAGTTCAATGACGTGATCTTTTGCCAACTGACATCTTTAGCGTGAAATTATTTTTACTTTGTGCAATAGGTCGGATAATGACTTAATACTAATACTTTCCTTTTTATAGGTGAAACCTTGTCATATACTTAATATTTTTATCAGAAAAACTAATGAAGCAGAAGAACTGCTGATGAAGGCACTGACAAGAACTGAAGCCCATTTTGGTTTGTTTATCTTCCTTCTTATTTGTTTTCCAATTTTCTGACATTTGTAAAGCAGATATTATGTGATTATGGAATTATGATTTACTCTTTTCAGGTTCCAAGTCATCTAAAAGTTGGGTTTGTGCTGACATGTATAGCTAAGATGTTTAAAGAAAGAGCTAGATTGGAAGGTTCTAGCTCTATCTTAGTCCAAGAGGTTAGATACATAATCTCCTATTTTCATATTAAAAATATGTACAGTCAGTTACAAAAATAATAAACTTATGTCTGACAGGGGTTGTACAGGAGGGCCCTCGACCTTTTAAAAGCTCCGGACCTAAATTCTGAAGGTATTTATTTATAGAAATATGTGAATGTATCTTTAAAAGAAGATCTATCTAAAACAACTTATCTCTCTAGCATATTTTATTTAGTTGAATTAACTTTAAGGCCCTGTTTTTTCTAGCTAATGATGTGCCGGGGGATAAAAGGCACATAGTCGACCTTGCCAGAGGTTCTACTCCATTGAACTACAATTTTTCTTTTTAATTTATAGTTCTGTACCAATACTATCTCATTCCTTGACTAATATATTATTGGTAAAGAAGCAGCATAGGAATTAGGCCTAAAGACAAATTCCAAATAGAAAAACTTCAATCATTTTGGAGATTTTGACCAGGACATGATTTATTGATGATGGATATATACAGGGGGATATGCAGAGTTACTACTGATACAACAAAACAGGAAAGAAGAAGGGGAGAAAATGAAGAGATGGGCTGAGTCTGTGTGGAGAAACTGCAGGTTAACTTTAGCCGAAGCACTAGATTTCTCTAAATCTTCAAAACTGGCTGTTGTTGATACGCGCATCTGTCGAATTATATAGCTTTTTTCTATGAGGTATTAAGATGTACAGTTCTTTTGCCTTTCATTCTAATTACTGCACCTTGGAGTTTCTTTTGAATTCTGCAATATTAACTGTTCAATCCCTTAATTACAGTAATACAGGATTTCACTGGTGAAAATTTCGCAAGTCTACCCTCCGAGAGTATATTTGCCAATGTATATTTTGGTTAGTTCAAAATCTTTGTTTTCTGCCACGAATGTAATTGGAGAGAATTTTGTTTCCATAAAGATAGTTGGATATGAGCATAATCTGATTCTGTAGTTTCTTTAGTCCTGCAAAGTTTTATGAAAAAAAAAGCGAAGATAATTTCATCTTTACACCAAATACTTCAGCATTTTAAGTTTTAATTAAAAGTGAAAAATTTAAGCTTTACTGATCCTTGAAATTTTCATAGATGGCCATTTGGATCAGATCATATATTTTTGTCACGGGTTATTGGCTCAATGCATATCGAATTAAGGTCATTTTGTACTTGGATCAATTTTGAATCTCGGGTTCTTAGTTTCATGTCTAACCTAGGTTTTGTTTCATCTGGCACTTAGGATTGAGTTATGTTGTGTTCAACCTGGCAGATTTGCTTTTTAGGTTGCTGTATCGACAGGTCAGATCAGATTGTTATGTTAACTCACTCCCAGTCATGGTATGATCAATCAAGCTGGACTTAATTGGATTTTGGTTTGGTGCTTTGGTAAGATCTTATTTGCTTGAAGACATCACTGTTAGTTGGTTGCATTTGGGTGGTTGACTTTGCAGGGAAAAAAATTAGAAGTCTAGATTGTATTTCGGTCATAAACTATCCCAATTATCAGATTAGGTCGATAAATTTTGTTTCTGAGATATTTGTTCCATTTAGATTATTGTGTGTCTCATGTAAAAGATTCTAAAAGTAAAGTCAATAAATTGGGTAAATTTGTAATTTTTTTTTAAATATATAGAAGGGTAAATATGATATTATTAATTCTAAAGGGGGGAATTTTGAGATTTCTTAGGGGTATACATGAAATGTACCCAATAAATAAATAGAGTATGGAATTTTGAAAGGAAACAATTCCATCCCTCAGTCCTTGACTTCTCCATTATCTCTTCTCTTGTCTTTCTTAATTTGTACTCCAATGTTTATTTAAGAAGAGACATGGGATTGGCGAAGTGGAGAATCGGGAGAGAGGAAAAATAAAAATAGAGGGACATGCTTATGCCATTTGATGGCCCCAAGGAATAGACTAATGACCGGGAGTTTAGTGAAAGAAATTCAACCTAGGTATATTTTGGTGACCTCAGAATCTATCCAAGATTGGCAAAGCATGTGGTAATGATGCAAAACTATTGGCAGCTTTACTCTTATCTTCAAATTTAATGTTAAATCTTTCACAAAAAATAATTAAATAAAAAAATGAAATCAATGTTTTGTCCTATTAAACCTAACATCTACCGTACAGTACCAGAAAATGGCTTTATGCCAGAACATTCATTCATTATTTATTAAACCTAACATGTTGGTACAAGGGCTTTTAATGATGTTACTTACAGATTAGGGTTTCAAATCCTGTTCAAATTGCAAGCTCCGCTTTTTTTTTTCATTTATAATGTCTTTAAATTGCAAGCCTTGTGACACTTCTCAATTTAATCTGAAAAAAATGCTTTTCCCTATTATTTTCTTAACCCATTTTTGATATCATTGATACTTAAAAAATACATAATCATCGGTAAATTATTGTTAGAGATCATGATTCAAGATAAAAATGTGTTTTCTCTTTTATAATATGTCTCCGTCGCAACGCACGGGTACGATACTAGTCTAATTAAATTTGGTTCGGCCCAGGAGCAAGGTCTACCCTGAGTTCAGAATAAGCAAAATTCTGCATGAACTTTTTGCAATTACATTTTTCATATTTTCGAATAACAAAGCTTTAAATGTTTCATGTAATCATGTTGCATATAATTTAAAAATCTGACTTTATTCCTATATTAATCATAACAACATGCAAATTTGTATCCCCTCCGGTAAAAGTAACTGAGGGTACAATAAAATAAATTTAAATTGTTCTTCAATCTGATATACATTTTAAAACGGTTTTAAATAGACACCGAATATCTTCCGGTATAAACGAGACTTAGGGTCTGTTTGGCTATTTAATGTGCACTAAGAATTTGCAAAAATCAGCCCATTCGTACAGTATTTCAGTCATTAAAAAATTTTCATTCCTGTTCCCATTTCCATTCTCTTTAGACGAACGAACAGACCCTTAATTCACATAGCTTTTTACTTGTTGCATCCATCCGGTACATGAGGGGTGACGGCCGAGAATTCGTATCCCCTTAGGTTACTTGATTGAGTAGAATTGAATCAGACGGTTCGAAAATGAATTGGCATGCATCTCAAAGCACAAATAATCCTGCCCCCTTTGTCATCCCGAATCCCCGACCGGCTAAGAGTAAATCTGAGCCGTCCATTTCAATTGTTTATTTGTGTTGGGTCAGATACCTAGGAGGATACGGATCCGACGGCCGACGGATCTTACCCATTAAAAATCGAGAGAAAACCACATAGCGTTTGTCCCGAAAGGCTTCTTTATAACTCTTTGGCTCTCTTGTTAGATTTGAATTATCAATTATGTGATTGATGATTATTGAAGTATGATATCTTTTTTAATGTAAAGGTAGGTCATTAGGATATTGCAGTTTATAGATGTTATCGGTATTATCATATTAAAGAATTTGTACAGAGCTCATACATGTGTTGTTTATTTTTTTATGTCTCATTAGATATATAATATATATGATATAATAATTATTATTTAATCAAGAGAAGGGTTGCAATACCTCATATTTTCCATACCTCATCATACTTCATATTTTATATCTTTGTTTTTAAAGTCTGAAATATTGATCCAAAATGCTTAATATGATATTCATACTAAAATATGTTTGGGATGAAATTTTATAATTTATATATATATTTTTTTAACTATTTTTTGAGATAAGTGCAAAATTAAGATTGTATTGGTATCTTTTTATAATTTTTTTATTCTTTACTAAAATTTACTACAAAATTTTATTTGTTCTTAAATTATAAATTATTTTCAAAATACTCATACGTATTACTTATGTAGTCCATAAACTGAATGTAAATTAAAAATTACGTTTTAAAACATTGATGCCGTTGACACTATCATTGAATTTTCCAAAACATTTTTATTATCATTTTATAAAAGATATATACACAGTTAACATGGAATTGGAAATAATTTTATAATTATCCGGTACACATATACTATTAAAAAATGACACAATTATATATTACATGTGTACCGGATAATATTATAATTTTTCTTAAATTTCATGTCAATTTTCTATATTTTTTTTTCAAACGATAACTAAAAAAATCCGTTGAATTTTGATCCGCGGATTTTATTTGTATGATTGGATCCGATTCAGTTCCGACTTCCGACCCGACGAGTCGGCCGAAACGAGAAAACCGACTTTTTTTTTTCGCATGTCGACCTTGGGAAACAAGTCACATCCCAAGGAAGCTCTGCCGTAGATCTCCAAATCCAACGGCCAAAAATAAGCCCCTTGCTTCTTCAGTCCATTCCTTTCTTAAACCCTATACCTTTCTTCTTACTCGTACACCATGCCTTCCATACATCAGACCATACTCTCCCTCGCGACAGCCGCCGCCGCTTCGGCTGGGCTCACCGTAGACCGGGCGTACGCCGATGGTCCCTTCAAAATCCCCACCTTCTCCTCCTCCTCTCCTCCGGCGGCGGGAGGCCCACCTCCTGCGCAGCCTGCTCAGCAGGGGCCCACAGCCACAGGTCAGTCTCCAGCGAGTAATGAGGAGGTGCCTAAGGTCAGAAATGATAATCCCAGGACCACTGCAGCCGGGTTTGATCCAGAGGCCCTTGAGAGGGGCGCCAAGGCGTTGCGAGAGATAAATAACTCTTCTCACGCTAAAAAGGTTTTGATTTGAGTTTAATGCATTGCATCTTTTTAAAAATCCTTTCAAGTAAATTCAACTTATAAGAACTTTGCACTTTCTTATTTTCACTCAAGTGAAAACCTACAGTTCTTTTTCACCTGCTTCTACTTATTTGGAAAGGGTGGGAGAATTAGTAGATTGTAAAATCATACTTCGCTTAGAATAAAGTGAAAATGCATGTCCTTGTTTTTCCATGGAAGTGACATAAATATTATTTTACCTGCTTGTTGTGATATCTGAAATAGAGGAGAAAAAATAAGCAGGATATAAACACAAGTGAAATGCAGGATCCTAAAAATGAGGGATTTTTCAGCGGTTTTAATTTTTGATGGATTTGGGAGAAGGGACCCCCATTATAAAGCTGCAAAAATGAAAATATAATTTCTTATTTTTTCCATACAAGTTGAATAATAATTTTATTTTTCACAAGCTTCTATTGATTTGGGAAATGCAGACACTAGAAGGGGAGGAAATTTTCGATGGTCTCATGTTTGATAAGTTTGGGAGAAGGAAACTTTTATATTTGTGATGGTTTTACTTTAAAGAGGAAACTACAAAATTGAAAAAATAAATTTGGCTAATTACTTTTAAATCCTCCGATGCCCAAATTTACCATTCATTCATGTTATTAGATCAATAGGTTCTTATGTATAATTCAACCTGTCTAGGTGTTTGAATTGATAAAAAAGCAAGAAGAGACGCGTCAAACTGAATTGGCAGCGAAGAAAGCTGAATACCAGGCTTTGCAAGCTCAGCATGAGACTGTGAGTTGAATATAATTTTTCGTTTCTTAAATATCCTTGCCTGATTGCAATAAATTTTGCCATCATGGAATTTGTTTCATATTTTACCAAAACAACTTGGTTTTGCCATTGGTGGTGTTTGGTTGAGGCCTAAGACCAATTTAGGCCTCAACTTTGACCGACCTAAGCTATTCATGTTTGGTTGAGGTCTAAAGTTATGCCATTATATTAAATTTCACTAAAGAAGTGAGAGAGGGGAAAAAATAGTCAGTGACAGTGTGGCTGAAGAGGGACTTACTCTTAAGCCACCTGGAAAGGTGGTTTAAATTTAGAGGCCTAATTTTGGAGTTACGCCTAGTTAGGCCAACCTAATGAATCCGCGTTTGGTAGAATAACTGAGGCCTAAACCTCTTATTCCATGATTTAGGCCTCAACCAAACACCACCAATATATGAATTATCCAATATCCCTTTATTTGTAATGGTAGATGGAAAACTGACTTGACGTGGTATTGCAGGACAGACAACGTGTTGTATATGATGAACAGAAAAAATTGGTGCAGCAGCAAGCACAGACGAAAGCCCAGATGGCGCGGTATGAGGATGAACTGGCAAGGAAGAGAATGCAGGTTTTATTTATTCTTTTCTTTCTTTCTTTATTTCTTTTTATACTCTACATTATATTTTCATGGAAAAGGAGAGAAGGGATCCTAATAAAGCTGTTCAAAGGTTTTATTCTTTTTTATACTCGGCATTTTTCACTGTTGCTCTGCCCTTTTCTTCATTTAATTTCTTCATGATATATTCCACCTGTTTGCCTTGCCAACTTGAATAAAAGATAAAGAAAAAGAGTATCAATTGGGATTACAACACCATACCAACTGAAATTTTGCTTCGGATAGCAGTAACGCTGTTTTTTTTCTGAAAAAGACAGAACAGTGCTTGTCCTTACTTGACTTGTTTGAGCTTACCTAATTGTTCGAGTTTGTCAGATTAACATTCTACATATAAAATCAACATACTTCCTTTGTTAAAGAAATGATAAGTGTAGGACATATTACACAGTTTCTCAAATAATAAAGGATTCTGTAATGATAGGCAGAACATGAGAGCCAGAGGCATAGAAATCAGGAGTTGGTAAAGATGCAAGAGGAGTCATCTATCCGGCAGGAGCAAATAAGGCGGGCGACAGAGGAACAGATACAGGCACAGAGACGGCAGACAGAGCGGGAGAAGGCTGAGATTGAACGGGAGACTATTAAGGTCCGTGCACTAGCCGAGGCTGAGGGCCGGGCTCATGAAGCCAAGCTGGCTGAGGATGTCAATAGGAGGATGCTGATTGAGAAGGCCAATGCTGAGAGAGAGAAGTGGGTGTCTGCTATCAATACTACTTTCGAGCACATTGGAGGTGCTTTTTGAGTTTCAATTACATTTTGTATATGCAAAGCTAATTGGAGTTCAGTAAATCATCAAATTTTGAATGTAGCACCCTATTTAAGTTAGTGCCAAGTATGTGATTCATAAGTTGGATTCTCTCCTCTTTATATTCTTTCCAGGTGGTCTCAAGGCAATATTAACAGATCAAAATAAGTTAGTTGTAGCTGTTGGTGGTGTTACTGCTCTTGCAGCTGGGATATATACTACCAGGTTAGATGTTATTATTGTAATTTTATTTGACTTTTATATTTATTAGGTTTTTTTTGGAAAGACTAGGTTTGAATCCTGAACTGTTGAACTTGACCCTTTGAACTGTGGTAGTGGTTCAGGTGGCCCTTTCAGCTAGCATTTGCCAGGTGCTGACTTGGCATCTTTGGAGATGCCATAAGGTTTGAGGATATATGCAAAAAGAATTGGGAAGTGTAGCATAAACTGAAAATCTGACAGAGTTTGTGATAGAAAGATGGTCGAATTACAATAACCAATCGCAAGTAAACATTCTTATTGCAGTTGGTGTTCAAATTTTTATTTTTGTTTTCCAACAAAAAGAAAAATGCATGTGAATGGAGACTGAAACCTACTAATAAGCCAAACTGTACCTTGCCATGCTCTGCCCAGCATGTATAACTCATTATCATCACTAGTAAACATATTTTGCATGCCATGCCAATACTCACCTGTATGCTTATTTTTTCACAGAGAAGGTGCAAAAGTAGTTTGGGGATATGTTGACCGCATTTTGGGCCAACCATCCCTTATCAGGGAGTCATCGATAGGAAAGTATCCCTGGTCAGGCTTTTCTTCCCGTGCCATGAGCACAGCGTCTAAAAACCTAACCAAGGAGAACAGCCCTGGGAAAAATGGAAATGGTTTTGGTGACGTCATTTTGAACCCATCACTTCAGAAAAGAATCCAGCAGTTGGCTGGTGCTACAGCTAATACCAAGGCACATCAGGCCCCATTTCGTAATATGTTATTCTATGGGCCCCCTGGTACAGGCAAAACCCTGGCAGCACGAGAATTAGCTCGAAAATCGGTATAGACTTATTTATCCCCTAGTAATTTTTTTTTTTAAATTGGATAACTGTTTTTTAAAACTCACCTGGGAGATGGAGCATTTATTAGGAGTACTTTGTTAATTCAGTACTGGGTATGCATAGAGAACACTTTTCACTTGCACATCTAATGCTCGATATTTTTGGAATTTTGCAAAAAGACCCCACAACTTCTTAAGTCTTTCTTGGAAATATTGAAAAATATTGACTCTATTTTGGAAACCCTTGAATTAAGCTACCTGGCTCTTAACCAGGATTCTTTTGCAAAATTTATCAAAGATGTTGTATTATTTCGAGGGATAAAAGCATAATGGTTAATATTTCAAGGGCATTCTTGAAATTTTTTAGCATATTGTTGAGGTTGCCATATATGAACTTTTTAATCTGATTCTTAGTCTTGGCAACATCTAGCACAAAGCATTTATCTAATTTAGTTTCTGTGGTAAGTAGGGCTTAGATTATGCTCTGATGACTGGTGGAGATGTGGCTCCACTGGGATCTCAAGCAGTGACGAAAATACACCAGCTGTTCGACTGGGCCAAGAAATCTAATAGGGGTCTTCTCCTATTTATTGATGAGGCTGATGCCTTCCTTTGCGAGTAAGTCGTAGTTTTCCTATATCAAAGGAGTAGAGCAGATATATATTGAGTAAAGGGTCTAACAAGCTATTTTTGTACGAAAATCACGGGCCAGCATTACCAGACCAGCTGCTGTGACTCAATGGCTGGGTGGCATCCCCTATGCAAACTAGCTTAAGAGAAACCTACTGCTAGAGAACAACCCCAAATAATAATAGATAGAGAAAAGTCCACAAAATATTTACTGGCTGCTATTACTATAGACAACCTTTGCTAGCAAGTATCACCAGGACTCTAGAAAAAAGCCTCACTGGCATATGTAGCATTACTAATTTACTATAGACAAGCTAACAACATTACTCTCTTTTTCTGTCAAGGCGAAACAAGACATACATGAGTGAAGCACAAAGGAGTGCCTTAAATGCACTTCTCTTCAGAACAGGAGACCAATCCAAAGATATCGTGCTGGCTCTTGCAACAAACCGACCTGGAGATCTGGACTCAGCAGTGACAGACCGCATTGATGAGGTCCTTGAATTCCCCTTGCCGGGTGAAGAGGAGCGTTTCAAGCTCATCAAGCTCTACCTTGACAAGTATATTGTCAAGGCGGGTGAGAACGCCAAGGGCAAGGGCATATTAGGTAGGGGAGTTATTTTTTCGGATTTGGGTTTTATGTTGTTACCGAACTTCTCAAAATTAAGTGTTTTTTCTTTGGTTTCAGACCTGATAAATCCCCAAATATAGTTTTAAAAGGCATATTATTTGGTTTTCACCTGGAAAGGATGGAAAGCATCCTTTGTGCTTTGGTATTTCCCTGTAACATCATTTATCTAATAAATTGTTTTTTTGCTCATTATGCTCAATACCATCTGTTACATGCTGTTACAGTGCCAACACCGCACTGAACCATTTGGTATTTCACCTGAAAAGGATGTTAAATGTTATATAATACATCTGGATAAGGTATTGGTGAGGAAACAGGGCTGATTTGTTGCTATTGACACATTAATGCAGGGTGGTTCCTGAGGAAACAGCCACAGAAAATCGAGGTGAAGGGTATTACCGATGATATCATAAGGGAGGCGGCGGTCAAGACAGATGGCTTCTCGGGCAGAGAGATTGCCAAGTTGATGGCAGGAGTCCAGGCAGCGGTTTATGGTAGCAAAGAGTGTGAACTCAGCCCGGCTTTGTTCAGAGAGGTGGTGGATTACAAAGTGGCCGAGCATCAGCAGAGGAGAAAACTAGCTAGTTCTGAGGAGAAGAGCGGCTAGGGAGGATATATTTTTTTTCCCCATCGAGGCCTCAACTAATTTTGATGGTATATTTTTTTTTTATTTATTTATTATTCAGCGTAGGGATCTGTTGTTGTAGTTTTAGTAGAAGTTGATTCTTTTTTTGAAGATAAAATGACCAGAGATTCTTACATGCTCAGTTTCTTGCAATTTCTTCCTTTTGCAAGAAACTGATCTGTTGGCCATTCATTGTTTTTGCTCTCTTCTTCTATATGTGCATCTTTTTGTTGATCCAAGGTTCAAAAGTGAAATTAATCCCTGCCTCTACCATTGTTATCTATGTGTGACAATGTGCTGCAGTTCCGTTTTTGAATAATACCCGCTACTGTTCTTGAGTGTTGAGAAAAATCTGACAATTGTTATTGATTAATTTTGTACTTGTTCAATTTTTCTACCCATTTGTTTTGTACTGTCTCAGATTAGCGAATGTGATGACTCTGGTCTTACTGACAATTAGAAGTTCACTATTACGTCAATAAATGTACTTAAGTATTTTATTTAACATCATTTGTTCATTTGGTAGTTCATTTCTATTCTTAAGTTTGTTTCCTTCTGAGATGGGGCAGTAGCATAGTTGGCTAGAAAAAAAAGTCCTACTCTAAGTCGAGAGTTTTGAGCCCTACTCACTGTCTTAGCAGACTGAAGATTTCAAGAAAAAAAAAAAAGTTTGTTTCTCTCTGGAGGATTTGGCTGTTGAGGGATCTGCCGTGCTTTTCTGCCAAAAAATATTGAGAAGAATTTATTAATTCCTGAACTGCAAATGCATAGGATCAAGGTTCTAAATTGTGATCATCGTGTTATCTAAGGTCCGAAAAAGCTATTGCGTAGTTATAGTTAGTTATTTAGAATATTGATAAGAAAAATCTGATTGATAGTGTTATAGCTTTTAAAGGTTCAAAAAAGGCAAAAAGCTATAGCTACAACTACAAGTGCAAAAAATGGGTATCAGTTGTTGGAATATTGCGCCTTAGGCAATTAAAGTGGTAATTTTCTTCATTCTATTGGTATGTTTAAAATGTCTAGAACTAGAAGAGAGTTGGAACAGAAGCTAGACATGACGGGAGATCACACGCTTTAAATGCCTAACCCAAACTATCACTGGATTTCCACCAAAAATAAACGACGGCCTTCACAAGTAAAACATTGAAATTGAACAAGTAATTTTCTAGATAATTTCATAAACATAGCCAAGTTTTCAAGAAGCTTTCAAGCGTAAAATGCAAAACTCAAGTAGATCACTATCGGCCGTTCAGATTGTTCACACAATTTTGTATATATTAAAACAAGCCTAAGTATTTGTATAGCTAATTAAATATTAAAAATTAGAATGAATTATCTATGATAGAAAATATGTATTGACACTATTTTAGTATTTTTTTTTATATAATATGAGCAAATTAAGAGACTTTGCATTCTTTTTATGTTAGTGAGCAAAGGAAATTTTACATCTCATTTCCAATAATGTAACAATTGGAACCAACTTTTATTATATCATAAATTTTTATAAAAAAAAACACCTAAAATCTATATACCTGAAAAAAAAAAAAAAAAAAAAACGAATCCACAAGTACATCATCCGATTGCTTTATTCCGTTGGTGATTGCAATTACAATATCCTTAATATTTAACCAAGCTTATGAATTGCTAGCGCCACGCCATAAAAAAAGAAAATTAAGTCCAACTTAATTTTTTTTGTCATAATTTTGTATTAGTTGGAAAGATAAAATGGAAACTAAAATTAAAATATTCGAAATAAAAATGATCAGTAAACAGATTCTAGAAAATTTATTTTAGCTTGCTAAAAATTCTATAAAATTCTATAAATTTTGTGGGACATAACATACTCCCGCTTAGTGGATTTCAGATCCAGTGCAATACCTGATTTAGGTGGAATGAGATCTGAGTTGTAGGTTTTAATTGGCATATAGCAGCAACAGCATATAATGCAATCAAACTAGGGCTGAACAAAATATTCATAATTGATGACTCGCTCGTACCAACTCGAGTTGGAACTGACTTGATTTGGCTGATTTGTTAACTCGCGAACCGAGTTTGAGCAGATGAATTCAGATGTAATAATTCATCGAGGATATACTGAGAAAACTAGTAAGATGCAATCCAAATTTATCTATAAACAACGATATAATTTCAAACCACCACCATTTAACATAACCAGTATTTTTTACACACTATTATATATCAAACCCAATATTTATACATATGCATCTTAAGAAAACTAAGAGAAATATTAACAAAAAGAAAGGAAGATCAATCACTCCTGTTGGAATTCTCAATTGATAGGTCGCCACATTCTTCTAGAAGTGCTACGAAACGGTGCTCTGGTGCACTCATAGATGGTAATATGGCCCGCCTTGTTACGACTGGTTTGGGCCCGGACCCACCAGCATCAGGCTCCAGGGGGGATTCTTCTCTGACCACTGGAAGGTCGGTTCTAACTCTACTTCCAACAGATGACATCCTTTCTTTCCATATCCTCCCATCCTATAAAGGATAAAAGAAAACAACTAAATCACTGCAATTAATTCATGTGTAATTGCAATGTTAGTCATTAAGTTACTGAACCCGAGTAGTTACTTCTTTGAAATGTGCAAATATGCACACTGGTACCATCTAATGTAATCATGTTGTAGCGGAGACGTCCTAAACTGGTATTTAGTAATATGAGGCAGTCACAGAAGTGAAGGATACTATTGATCTAACCAATCATAATATCAAGTTGCATACCTAATTGTTTAGTATAGTTTCAGTCACAGTCATAACAAGTTAACAACCCAATGCAAAAGGAAATGATATGACAGTTGTTAAACAGTGAGGCTACCTAACCAATAGAAATGAACCACACAATATAAGTACTTAAATTGGTAAATTAATGCCAAACCAAGTCATAATTGAAAGGATTGATGGATGTAATATGAGATTTTGTTTTTCTCTCTTTTTTCTGTGAAGCATTGTTTAGTAACTAAAGCTCATCTAGTCATAATACGGATGATTTACAAATTAGAAAATTTAAGACTAAATTTCCAGTGCCTTCACTGCACCAGTCTTATGCTTCCCTAATTTTCTGATTTTTCCCGACTCTTTAGAAGCATTACTAGAAATAAATATAATAATTATACGAGGCTGACACTTGACAAGATAGTAAAATTACAGAACAAAATTGAAAAGAACCACAACTCACGTCGTAGTTTACATAGTCCATTATTGAAATGTGGGCACCTGACCCCAGAAACCAAACCCCAACTTTGATTGTGTGATTAAGCCATGGAATCCTATCGAGTTATTTACCCCAGTTATGGAACAATTTATGCTCATTTTTCACCAAAATTAGCAGAACTAAAATCTTAGTACATCCAAGCACATGCATTTTAAACATAACAGGAGAAAAGTTAATTCAAGCAAGTAGGGCTTCATGAAAGCTTTAACAGGCAAGAAGTCCACTCACTTCAGCATAAACTTTCAGTAAATTTGGGTTAACTTAATATTTAATAAGCCTTATTGAATGTTTTGCATTGAATTGTGGTTTTAGTCAGTGCCAATTATTTCAAATCAAAATCCCTAGTATGACATGGTAGAAATGTAGAATAAAACTTATGTAGTTAAAAGAAAAAAAGTAGTCACTGTTAAGCAGCACACTTGTACATCCGTACACAACCAAATAATACTCTGATGGCAAATAAAATCTAATTATTGTAAAATCAGAAACATGAAGGTAAAACAGATGTAGAATTTAATTAACCAAAGGTGCTTGATAGAACAAGTGAAGTTCATCTGGGACTCTACAGTTACTTTGGCAAAAAATCCATTTTAAGAAACCCATGTAGTAATCAGAGCAAAAAAATGAAGGAAAAACTTACATTCAAAATGGAAGGTTCAGGTAGCGGGCACTTAACAGGTTGATCGTGGTTAAGTGGCTCAACTGGATGCTCAACTGGCTTGAACTCGAGTGCTTGTCCAATCCCATGAGACGATGCTTCAATAATATGTGCTGAACCTCCAGCCTCTGAGTTAGGTACCAATGTTTCCCCTACCTCCTGAAAATTGCAAAATTACAAACAAAGTTTAAACGGAAAATTGTCACAAATTAATCAGGAGAAGCACAATCTCAATTTTGGAACTTACCATTTTCAATGTTTGATATCTACTGCCTAAGATTCAAAGTTAAAATAAAAACATAAAGGGGCTAAATATTGCATTTATGTCCCATTGAGGATTAAGTAATGAAATAAAAGGGCTGAATAAATACAGTTGGATAATGATAGCCCGTGTAATTTTTACTGACAAGCTAATTAAAGTTAATGACAACATATCTAAATTAGAAGCTGCTGATCACATGAGTGGCATAATTTATGTTGTGACTATTAAAAGGTAGGTAGAATAGATGCTTTAATAAAGAAAAACCCATCAATAGGAATAAAGAAGAAGCATGATTGAGATATTTGCTCACTAAAGCAAAATCAGAGACAAGACTAAAGTCTTAAGAATCATCTAACTTTAAGGAGATATAAATATAATAAACAGAATATTTTCATCACAAATCTCCAAATGGAACAGCCTGGAGTTGGGACATAAACAGGAGCAAGAAATAGATGAAAGTCCAGTAAAATTTCGTGAGTAATTACTCAGAATTATAAATAACAACGATCTAATTAGGCTCTCAGGCTCGAATTGGAACTCACTGAAAGGAAATTGGTGATATTATGTTGAGCTAAGCAGAGAAAAGGGATCAACAAGAAAGAAACTCAGAGAAGAAAAAAATACTGACGGTTCAGCTCAATTGAACTAACAAATTACACTATAAACCAAAAGAAAGTGCGCAAAATTGAAGCTAAAATTCTTATAAATATAAAATACTAACAGTCTCAGCCCACCCATGACCAAAATTGAATTGGAGGCAAAGCAAATACTATACAATAAACAGTATTTACGCATGGAAGAACTGTAAGCAAGATTTTTTATTGGGGAAAAAAATGAAAATAAATAACAATAAAGTATGGCAAAATGAGAAGCAAGCAAGCTGAGAGGTGTACAAGGGCGCTCCTCGTACGGCGGTGCGCAGATCCCCCGCCGCTTAATCGGGCGAAAATCCCCACCATCTCTCTCTCCCTCTCTCGAGCAAGGGTACCCTCTTGCTTTGTTTCAATCAAGGCTTAACCGAGTATAGTACGCACCTACAGGCTACAGCAAGGACAGAGAATCTAAGAATTATAAAATATGAAATGTTCATGCGCTAGCTCCGGTTCATGCACCATCCGATCCGCTTTAAGGTACGTGCGCACTAGATCCGCACTAATATTAAAGATCCCTGAATTATAAGCTGTGGACGGATTGGCTCCGTTTAAAATCAGACGGCTGATATGCGTTAACTGAAAAGATTTGTGTTTTTTAAGTTAATGCTGACGATGCGGACTCTGGTTCACGATGAATAAACTAAAAAGTTTGAAGGATATTTATTATTTGAACCGGTTCACAGTAAAGTGTCTTTAATGTATTATTTAAAAAAAAAAAGATTTTTAGTCTTTTAAACCATTTCAATATAATTAAAATTTAAAATTGTGTACAATTTTAATAAGATATTATTTTGTTTACATCTGAATTTTTTTTAATTAAAACTGTAGTTTTGTATTGCGATATTTAACATTGCATCTAACGGTTTTACTTATCACATAACTAACTTCAAAAATTATATATGATGTAAAAAGTTATTAATACATAAAGGTCATGTTTGGTTGTGGAGTAAAGTTAAACCGGATTATATTTCTTATTCCAAGCTAAATCAGAGTAAGTTAATCGCGTTTGGTGGAGTAAGTTAAACCACCTCTCTAGGTGGTGTAAGTTACTCCGGTTTAGCTCAAATCTTACTCCATCTTAAGCCACCTAAGTTACTCCTCGTTTGGCTTCTTAAGCGTGGAGTAAGACTCCACCTCTTACTCCACAACCAAACATGGCCAAACGGAATATCTATCGATACAATTTCAAAAACTACTATTACTTGAAATCAATGTTTCATTAACTCAAAACCGTTCAAATACGCGGTAGAATAGTGAAATTTGAAAATAGTAAATGAGAATAGAGAAAAAATAGTGATTTTTATATTAGTGTGAAAATGATGTTATTCGGATTAATAAAAATGTTGTTTGAATTGTACATTTGAAATAGTGAATAACTATAACTGATAAAGAATAGAGTGTTAACAATGTGCTAATTAAAATGAAATATAAGCAAATGGAGACTCAAATGAATTGTCAAAACGTGGAGATAACAGAAGTGGTTTCAATTTCGTTATTTTGAGACTATGTTGGCAGAAATTCTAAAATAAAATATTTTTTTTATATTTCTAAACAGCAGTTATTCCAACATCTACAAGAAATAGAAAACATCAGTTATTCTAGCAATTCTAAATAGCGAAAATATTGTTTAAATGCACTTTATTATTTCAAATAGTCTCTACTTTAAAATAGCTCATATTTTTGACACATCGAAACATAAATGGAAAATGAGTGAAGTGTTGTCAAAAGTTGATTTCAATTTGTCTATAATTTAAATCCGATATGAATTCAAATCCACTTATTTTCTTAAAAAAATGAGCACCCTTCTATTCCTCTATTCGAGCTGTTCAAAATTGATCATACAACTTCCAATTACTTTTTTCTTTTATATCAAAATAATATATTAAAACAAATCAGATGTAATTAAAGCCGTATAATTAATTTTAAATGGCTCAGATGAAAAAAATAGAAAGGTGCTCCTTTTCAGATTTGAATCCATTTATATACAACCAGAAACGCTACCCGTGCTAGCGTTTTTCTCACATGAATATCAACGTTGTTAAAATTCGGTAGCTTGTTTCTGCGTACGTACGTTGAAATTATCTAAATAAGGTCTTTTGAATTGTTAGCGTTATTAAGGTAAAGATCGTTTGTACATGCAGCGTTTCTCTCACGAGACAAAAACGCAATTAAGTAACAATCTAAATTTTATCAATTCCGTATTTCAGTGTTTATTAAGATTTAATTTTTAGTTTAAAAATGTTAAAAATAGAATAGAAACACGCCGCACTCAACCTACTCCTTACGCGGCACCCTCGCTTTCCTGACAACTAACCGACCGACCGACCGACCGACCAATCCGTACCTTAATTGGCTCAGCTGATTGGAAATTTTTTATTCATAGAAATTAAGAAAAAGATAGAGAGAGAAACAGAAAGAGTAGAGTATTTATTATATTGATAGAAAGATCGGTACAGATTCTATTAATCTAAAAAATCAGAACACTTAGGATAGGCAGAATTCCTGCTCATTCTAACTCTTTTTGAATTTTCTGTGACACTGTCTTCAAAACAGAAATAGCAACAGATCAAGAATTGAATCTGTAGAATCTATACTGATCTTTCTATCAATATAATAAATACTCTACTCTTTCTGTTTCTCTCTCTATCTTTTTTTCAATTTCTATGAATAAAAAATTTCCGCTGATTCCCATCTTCTCTTTCTTGTCGTTCAAAGGAAATAAAACAAACCAAACCGAAAAGAAAACACAAACAGATAGAGAAGTATCTGCTAATTAAAGGTTTTGAATTATGACTGTTGACATAATATTATAGATAACAATGATAGTAATAATAATTATTATGAGGATCATAATAATTAACAATAATAATGATAACAATAACAAAAAGAACAATAATATAACAACTATGATACGCTATAGTAAAATAATATTCAATAAAAAAAATAGTGACATAAGATAATAATAATAATTGCTATTTCTTGTTGATCCATTTGTTAAAAGGAAAATGGCTAATACTTACCGTATAGTAGGGTTGCTAATGAGTCGAGTCGGCTTGCGAATCAATAAGTTGAACAGCTCAATATTTCATAACAAATCGGACTCGTAACTAAAAAATGCCCTAACTCGACTCGGCTCACTTTTGAAAGAAAAAAGCTCGGTTTGACTCGACTCATGTAAACACTTGGTTCAACTAGGTTCGACTCACGAGCTCGCGAGTCGGTTCATATTAAATTAAAAAAAAATTATAATTTAATTATTTTAAAGAAATAATTAAAGTGGGATAGATATTTTTGTGACTTTAAATTACATGTTGAAAAACTTTGATTATTTTTTAAAGAAATGATCTTAAAAAAATTTGAAAAAAATATCATTTTTTAAAAATATTTTCAAAATACCAGTTCATATTACATATTGAAAACTTTGAAATTTGAAATCTGAAAAAAATTAGAAATCTGAAAAAAATTTGAAAAATGAAAAATTTTGAACTCTGAAAAATTTGAAATCTGAAAAAGATTGAGATATGAAAAATTTTGAAATCTGAAAAAATTTGAAATCTGAAAATTTTGAAATCTGAAAAAATTTGAAATCTGAAAAAATTTGAAATCTGAAAAATTTTGAAATCTGAAAATTTTGAAATTTGCAAAAACGTGAAATCTGAAAAAACTTGAAATCTGAAATTTTTTTGAAATTTTTCCAAATTTCAACTTTTTTCAAATTTCAAATTTTTCCGGATTTCAATTTTTTTGAAATTTCAAATTTATTCAGATTTCAAAATTTTGCATGTTTCAAAATTTTGCAGATTTCAAATTTTAATGTTTTTCAACATGTAATATAAGCTTGCATTTTGAAATTTATTTAAAGAAATGATCGTTTTTTCCAATTTTTTTAGATCATTTCTTTAAAAAATAATTAAAGTTTTTTAACATGTAATTTAAAGTCACGAGAATATCTCTATTCCACTTCGATTAATTCTTTAAAATAGTTAAATGATCATTTTTTCAACATGTAATATGAGCTGGCTCGCGAGCTCACGACCCGAGTCGAGCCAAGTACTTACATGAGCCGAGCCGAGTACTTACATGAATCGAGCTGAATTGAACTTTTTTCTATTAAAAATGAGCCGAATTAGAACCGAATCATTTTGCTTCTCTCTATTGAATTATTAGCGGCCCTACCGTATATAGTTTGAGGTTCGTGGCTTCCCTCGATCGAATTATTCGTTCCATCCGTAGTGTTATATTCGTGAATTCAATAAATTTATATTTTATTTCTAATTCGATTTTTTTATTATCGTTGGGAGAGTTGATCTCCCTTTTCACTTTTCTTTTTTTTTCTTTTGAAATTTTTCAGTTAAGCCGTAAAAGTAAGGAAAATTGAATTTTCAACTTTTGAATAATCAATAGTTCTATAATTTATTTTTTCTTATCAACTGTGCTATCTCGTAACTCCACCTGTGTAGTTCTGTACAGTCTGTCCCAAATCAGAATAAAAGAGAAGGATTCGTGATAAGTTTGATGAGACAGCGGTAAAAAAAAGCAACCATTCTCTTATGAAATGAAATTGTGCTACCTTGTCTTTCTCGCTTTTTAATTCCCCTTTTGACCTTCTCTTATGTATTTTTTCGAATCGTTGGGAGATTGTCAAACTGATTTTTTTGGTGGTACTTAAAATTGAGAATTTTTTTATTAATAGTAATTATTAAAAACTAACAAAGGAAAAGAGAGAGAGTAATTGAATTGTTAGACTGATAAAAAAATTAGAATCATTGTTACCGATGCAAAATTTGAATCGGAAACAACTACACCGATTCAAAGGAAGCAAATCGTCTGCCCCCTATGGACATAATTTTCCTACCCCCTTTCAGTGTAGTCATTCACTAGTTAACACTTGACATATAATTTTAATTATTTATTTTTTAATAGAAAGCACATGTACATTTTCTTTTTGGCTTTTACCTACCTGCAAACTTGTAATGCACTAACTTATTACTTGCACATGTTACGATAGATCAAATTCATTCTACATTACAATATTACAAAAACTAAAATGCTTGGAATATAAAATTTGAAGTAAAAGCTTCTACTAATTTTAAAGACCCATTTAAAGGAACTGAATCCTCTGCCTCCTGATGGGTAGGAAAATCCTACCCCCAAGTGTAAGATGAAATCTGAGCCGTTAGATTTTTATCAAAATTCGTATTGAATAATGTACTGAATCGAAGTCATCGGACATTAATGAAGACGTTTTTCTCTCCGTTAATAATTTCAATCAGACAAACCTTTCTTCCCATCCCAGTTATTTCCCCCGCCTCAACCCCAAACCCGACCAGGGTTGCCCCCCTTCTCGTCGTTTCTCTCTCTATCGCCTTCCACTCTGAAAGCCCTGCTCCCGCTCTCAAAGCCCCATCGCTCCTCTTACCGGCACATCACCACCATGCCTCTCTCTTAGTTTCTCCACATTGTGCCTTCTCTTTCTCTCTCTGATCAGAAGTTGTCCGGCGCATCACTACCTGGTCTCCTTCGATCCGAGCCAACGTGTGCGAACTTGTCAATAAAGGTATGGCCCACTTCTTTGAGTGCAAACAGAGGTTGCATCCATTACCACTTTTTAAATTTGTTCAATTTATATGAATTAGAGATAAAGCAATTTTTAGATCTTTCAAGAACTAATTAAAATTGTCCTGTGGATTTCATTCATTTCTACCAAATCAGAAATGAAGTAAATTAGCTGGGTTATTTTAGTTTGACAAACCTGAACCAAAATTGGATTGGTTTGGTTTGGTTTGTACGTAGGAATCAAATTTCAGTAATAAAGGCGGTAATACTCTAGTTTATAATTCTTAAGCTGAAGATTCGAACAAATAAGGATATTAATAAAACCAATAAATCCTTGCATCAGAGGCAATAGTTGGCTGTGTAATGTGTTGTAATTCTGACTTTTATCTCTGCTTGTACTATGATACAATCTTTAATGAGTTAACCTACAGGTTTCATGCCAAAAAAAAAAAAGAATTCCTTGCACCTTTTTCTTGCTTTGATTTTTCTTTTCTTTTTTTCTCATTTACTTTGTTGTTCTTTCGCATGGCACAACAAATATCAATTAACATTTTTAAGGGACGAGCAACGCAGGTGATTTCAATCAATACAACATCAAGGGATTAGCAATGCAAATAACGGAGAAATTGTCTATTGTTGACTAAATTTGGTTCATAAATTTACAGTCCTGGAGGAGCCCTTTCCAGATTGAAGAAGGGAAATGCTCAAGACAATGACTTCTCTCCAATTTATCTTCAAACTTTTGTAAAGTATGCATGAATAAATTCAGATGTCTCTCCTATCCATTTCTTGGTTTTCTCATGTAATATACTGTTATCTATTCCATAGTTAAGAAATTGTACTTTTGATTTGTTGTTTCATCAATTAGGCATCATTGTAAAGTACTTTTTGTTGATTTGGATACATCGCCAACCTGCATGATGCAATCGCAAGTAGCAAGAAGAAAAAGAAAATTGTAGAGATGGGTCCTTGTGCATATATAATTTGCATCTTACAAGAATTGTACATATACATTTTGATTTTGTAATGAAATTGAGCAAGTTATTGATTTGGATATTCTTCAACATGCTTTATTATAAATAAAAATGTTTGTATTAGGTAAAATTAGTAAAATTTGTTGTTGTTTTAGTAAAATTAGTAAAATTGTACATCATTGACAGTAAATTGATTTGTTTGTAGTTGGCTTTATTCTTGTGTTTAAATTTCTTTGTAACATCACAATTGTTGGTACAACTATGTGAATTGAGCATCCAGTTTTGATTGTGCAAGAATCTCTAAAGCAAATTGATTATTTGCGAACAAAGATTAAGAAGAATATGTGATACAAGGTACCAGCGGCAGTACTGTACCAGAATAATTTTGAACAGAGTGGTACAAGAGGATCACAAGTTTTTTTTTTATTATTGTTATTACTGTAGTGTTTTTTACATTATACCCTAAATTGGATGCTAGACTTTAAAATAATAATGTCATAAAAATGAAGTACAAGAGGCTCGAATCGAAGGAGGGGTAGTGATGCGTCGGACAACTTTTGATCAGAGAGAGAAAGAGAAGGTGCGGCGTGGAGAAACGGAGAGATCGGAGTGGTGGTGATGTGCCGGCAAGAGCAGCGATGGGCTTTGAGAGAGAGAGCAGAGTGGAAGGCGATGAGATGGGCAACCTTGGCAAGGGGTTGGGGTTGAGGCACGGAGGGGAGGAAATCAGGTCTGCCCAATTAAAATTATTAACGGAGAGAGATAAACGTCTCCGTTAATGTCTGATTCACATCTCTCAAAACGAATTTTGACAAAATCTAACGGATCAGATTTCATCTTACATTTGGGGGCAGGATTTTTCTGCCCACTGGAAGGCAGAGGATTCGGTTCCCCATTTAAAAGCCCCCAGGTCTTGCCCCTTCTCTTTTGCTCAAAACCAAATAAATTAGGGGCTAAGCGGCATATTTCCTCCATGCTTCTGACAACTCCATTTAACCTTACCAGTATCATCAAACTGCTGAATTTCACTGGTACAAGATTACCCTTCTACTCCCTGCACTACCCTCTATCTACTGCCAAGGTTTTGTAACAGTAAAAAAACTTGAAAACGAAAATACTACTTAGACCATCCTATATACCTCCTATTTGGAAAAAAAAATGGCATCTAGTTTGTGCTTCACCTGCATTTGTGTGGATCACTAATTGACTATATAATTTAGCGATAAATGTTAAAGTTAAAGATTTTGAGATTAATTTTCACAGGTTTTGAAAGCTCACATGATATTTTATCTTCTTAATAATAAATCATAGATGACTTCATACTGCGTGATATCAATCAATGAAGAAAAGTAGTCACTATGTTATCCGTTTCGTCATGGAATCCTGAAATTACTAAAATATTCCTAGTTTTACTCAATAACCTAATCTTATTTACTGTACCGACCAATCTAGTGAAGTATTAAAATTTAGAAGTTACAAGAGAAAAAATTATAAAAAATAACTTACAAGTAACGCTACTTGATTCAACTCAAAATATTCTCATCACAAATATTGCTTAAGCTTTGAATTTTTTTTCTTTTCACTGATGGTGCTGGTATAGAAAAAAGAAGAGGCGAATTCTGTATTTGAAAGGTGAATCATCAGAGGCAAGACATCTTAAATATACAGGTGCTTTCTATTAAAAAAATAATTAAAGTTATATGCCAAATATCAATTAGTGAATGACTACATTACAAAGGGGAAGAAAAATGATGCCCATATGTTATGGGCTGATGATTTGCTTCCCCAATTCAAAATATAATCAACTTTCTTTATAAAATTAGGATTGGACCCACATGTAGAGGATTAAACTTGGGCAGGGGTAGGGCGGGCCGAGTATATCCGGGCAGGGGCACGGATAGAGGTCGGGCACGAGTATCACGGGTAGACGGGTATCTTGGGTATTTTTTTCAAAAACCGTGTCCAGCCTGTCCTATACCTGTGCCCACTGTACCCTTGAGAGGCAGGGCGGTCCGGTTCAGTTTATTTTTTTTTTTCTGATTTTTTTATTTTTAAATTAAAGTGGAGGGAAGGGGGGAATTTTGAATTTTGATTTTTAAATTAAAGTGGGTTGGGTATAGTGTGGGCATGGATACGGGTACAGGGGTACGTGGGTATAGGTATGGTCGAGTACGGATATGGTCGGTCTGGGTAGGGTCGGGTATTTGCCAAAAAAATTGTGACCGATCCAGTTTTCGCCCGTACCCATGTACCCGTTTATCCGACCTATACCCAGGCTCGGGCACAGATATCTCGGGCATAGAATACAGGTGGGCAGGGCAGGGGCTGTCCTAGGCGGGCAAAATTAATACTACCCACATGCAATGAAAAGTAAAAAAGAAAGCAATTTTATTAGCTAAGAGGATTGAGACTCAGGCCCACATGCATGGAGAAGTATAGTAAAAAGGGAAGTTTGTATCTGGTGGGATCCACAGTAAAAAGTTTATAAATAAGATGTGGAAGCCGCAATTTTTATTCATAGAAAAAAATTAAAAAAATATTAAAAATAAGAAGTGTTGCGGAAAAAAAAATTAAAAATAAGAAGGTACTATCGTGCAATGGCATCTCTGCGGGACATCATGTTAAACTTCAGTTCTACAGAAAAAATGCAACAACAACTCAAAAAGAAAAGAAAAGAAGAGGTTAATATGAGACGCCATGCTATACATCAACCCACACAAAAAAAGAAGTTAATATGGGATGCCTTAGTCTTATTATAC
The DNA here is from genome assembly GCA_033356055.1 of Carex pumila. NCBI lineage: Eukaryota > Viridiplantae > Streptophyta > Magnoliopsida > Poales > Cyperaceae > Carex > Carex pumila. The sequence goes on along the minus strand of JARJHM010000549.1, from coordinate 124,993 downwards.
AAAGGCTACGTCTCAGGTACCATATTAACCCTTTTTTTTGTGGATTGATGTATAGCATAGCGTCCCCACATTAATTATTTGGTTTTTTTATTTTTCCCACAGAACCGAAGTTTGTACAGAACGTCATGGCACAACACTGCCTTCTCATTTTTAAAATTTCTCCCCAACGCTTCTTATTTTTAATATATATATATATATATATATATATATATATATATATATATATATATATATATATATATATATATATATATTTTTTTTTTCTATGAATAAAAATTACGGGGAGAAGAGGGATAAAGAAAATTGGAGATGAAAGAAAATAAATTTTGAATTGCTACCGCTATTTCCAATCCATAAGGCCCTGTTCGGCAAACTAATGGAAATAGGTGTTATTACATTTCGAAATTTTAAAACTTGATTAAAATTGATAAATCGATCAATTGGCTTAAATAAAAAGTTTAATTAACTTAACGAACCTTCAGAAATTTTCTGACCGACCAAAACGAAACTAAAATTTCGTAATATAAATAATATATGAAATTATGTATAATAAAATTTAGGAGATTTAGAAATAAAATAAAATATAGCAATAGGAATGAAATTATAAATTATTCGGTAAATCAGAAACTTAGAAAATTCGCTACAATTCCTGGAATTTTTAGAAAAGAAGAAATTTGTTTAATTAGATTTGTGTAAATAAATAAATAAATTGAATCCCAAATAAGAGCATAATTATACGAAATTATTCGTTCGAGATAAATTATATAAAAGTTACCAATTTTGTTTATTTGAGAATTTTAAGGATTTGATTGATATTTATATATATAGACATAGATACTATCCGATATCGATTTATTCGAATTCTAAAACTGAATATATATATAATTATATAAAAGAGAAATCAAATTATTCGAATCTTAAATTGAGAAATAAATATATGAATTATATGTACAAATATAGTTACAAAAATATTATGAACTTTCGATTCGAATTTATAAAAAGAAACAGAATTTAAACCAATTAAAATGACCATAATGAAATTCTGAATTATTTGGACCATCCGATTTAATCTATCACGAATCTTAAAAGTTATAATGTGAATTTTGAAATTTATCACAAACGCTCATCTCAGCCAGCACGAATCTTAAAGCAGCCCCATTTAACACCGCACCCTCTCCTTTCTCTCTCTCTCCTCTCCCTCTAGGTGACAGAACCCCCCTCCTCCCCACCCGACCCCCTTCCTCTTCCTACGTGTTCTCGTGAAAGCGCAATGCAAGTTTCGGTATGCTTGGGAGCATACCTTTTAAAACCGCGGTTACACCTTTCGATTAGGGTTGCAAGTGCACAACCTTATCGAGGAGTATAATCGGGTATCGATCCACATGAATGGTTCATTTATCTAGATATTTACTTATCTTGACTAAAGACTAGAAGTGAGAAAGATGGAGTTTTGGTACTTAGTTTTCCTAAAGAATCAACTCAAGCAATCAAACAATGTAACAGAATAGTAAATGTGTAAGGAAAGGTATAAACTGTGTTTTGATTTGGGATAAAAGATGTTTCAAGGGTTTCAGACTTCATCTCTGATTTGCCTCTAGTGGTACGGGTCTTACCAAGTTGGTACAGCTAGGCCGCACCAACCTGGTCCGACCAAGCCGAGTGGGGCTTGGTACGGGTAGGCTGCACCACTCTTGTAAGACCCGTACTGATGTACCAGTACAGAGCTTACAAGTTCGAGTTGATGCATTTCTTGCTGGTACCTCATATTAAACTCTTCAGAAAGGTTCAATTGACCATACCTAAGGTTCCTAAACCTCAACTCTCGTTTGTTGGTTCAAGATCTAGGTTTTGGAGTCAATTCTTCACCTTCTAGGGTTTCTAAACCTCAACTCTCGTGTTTTGGTCCAGATCATCTAGTTGATTGATTGGAGATCTAAGGTATCATCTAATCTGTCAATTAGGGGAGAATTCAACCTTTCGGTTTCAATTCGAGCAAGTCTACCTAAAGGGATTGGTTTGGTTGAGAGAAGGCAATGGTCACATGACCTTGTTAGGGTTGATCTACCACTATAGGCACACCATATGTAATCACAGAAAGACAAAGCAATCAAGACAAGCAAATACACAATCAATTCAATCAAAAGAGTTCATACAAGATCCAAATCAAGAAAAGCAACACAAATCAAGAAAATCCATCTACAAACCCTAGAAACAATGATCTACTACTCACAAGTCATGGATCTGTCCAAAAATACAAGTAAAGAGATAAAGAGAGGCATGATAGAACTAGATCGAAGATCGGATGTGGAGAAGAGGTTGATCCGTCGATTTTTGCCTCTTCCTCTTCCTTCTTCTTCTCTCCTTGCTCCTTTGCTCTCTTTCTCCCTTTCTCTGAGCTCTCAATCTGGAATGGAATGGAATCCTCGAAAATGGAGAGATCCCTCGCTTTAAATAGCCTCTGCCAAGATTTGAATTCTGTCAGGCGGCATCTATGTACGGCCCGTACCAAAGTGGTACGGCTAGGCCGTACAAGATGGAAGGGAGGCTGGATCGGCTAAGCCTGGTAAGGGCCGTACCAGAGAGTCTAAAAACACCGTTTCTTCATGTATTTTGCTCCAATCCTGCAGAAAACAAACAAACTCTCAGCAGTACCAAATTCTAAGGATATATCAATGAAATGCACGTGATTTTGACAATTTAGAACGTGAATTTGGTACGAAATCAAGTCAAATATAGGCTAAATATGCGAGGTATCACTACGCCAAAGCTCGAGGGGCTCCGCCCTCCCCTCTCCCGTCGCCGGCGAACCCACCAAAACCCACCCCCTTTGCTCTCCTCTCTTCTTCTCTGCTCGTGAGAGCCCCAGCTCGAACCCCCGCTCCCTCTCCTCTCTTCCACGCCAAAAACAGGGGTCCGCCCCTCCTCCCCTTCTGCCGTTGCAATGGCCAGCTGCCGCTGCCACTCCACTCTCTCCTCTCTCCCTTGGCCCGTGAAACACCACCACAGCCCCCTCTTTCTCTTTTCCCGCCTCCCCTCCCCTCTCATGAAACTCTAGGAATTAGGGTTGAGAGGTGCTGCCTCGGTGCTTGATTGGTGCTGTCCCGGTAATTGGAAGTGCCCAGTGCATGTGGTGCTCGCTGATTTTAGACGGCTGCAAGGTGAGGCGAAACCCTCGGAACCGATCGATCTCTTTTGATATTTTCTATTTCGGGTAATTGCTAAAATAATTTCTAAACTTCTTGATTTGTGTCATGATGAATTGATTAATGTCGTAGGATGGGAATTTGTTAGTTTTCGAGTACGGGTTGTTGATTTTTCCGACTCGATCGATTTGCTCGAATAAATTAAATATAAGGGGCCAATTTGTAAGATGTAAATTGTTTGAGGCTATGGCCGGCCATGCATGTGAAGTATTATAATTTGAGCCATATATGAATTGAAATAATTGTAAAGAGGCCTTAAATTGAAATGTTGGTAAATAAGCTTTGGAATAGCTCGTTATGACCATATGTATATATTTATGTGGGATTGGATAAATGTTAAGTAATAAAGAGGAATAAAAAGGGTTGAATTGCAAAGTAGACACCAATGGGTGAAATTATATTGATTAAGGACCAATATGAAAAAGATATGAATATATATGGAATGATAGCTGTGACGTTGCTGTTGGGGCTATACTTGAATTAAATTGAAATGGTTGATTGTTGTGGGCCTTACTAAATTGGACTTGAATTAAAATGATTATAAATGAGCCGAAAGGTATAAAAGAATTGACGAATTAAAAGACGGCTTTTGGAATTTAAGTTTTGATAATGTAACTGAACTAAACCAAGTAAACGTATAATATAGGTGTAGGCTCAGTCGAGCAAGATATCACGAGGTAATTCGAGACACCCGATTCGCAACTAAGTGGTACGCTCGTCATAATAAGGTGAGAGATTCTTGGACTTGTTTCATACTTTATTTTCAGGAATTAAACTGTTTATTCGTTTGTCATGTTGAATGCTTAATTGTTGCATATTTTGGAATTCATGCTGCATATTGATTCTTACATAACTGAGAATGAATTGAATTGTTTGGTTAATGTTAATTGGCATGTTGGTATGATTATTATTTGATTAGTTATATTAAATGTTTCTTGATGTGAATGAATTTGCTAGGCCGACCTGTTTAGGTGGCTGGATAAGGTAACGGTGACCTATCCGTTGACCTGTGTTTATGAATTTGCCAGGCCGACCTGTTTAGGTGGCTGGATAAGGTGACGCTGCTGACTTATGCGTTGACCTGTTCGAATTTGCCAGACCGACCTGTTTAGGTGGCTGGAAAGGGTGACGCTGCTGACTTATGCGTTTGACCTGTTAGAATTTGCCAGACCGACCTGTTTAGATGGCTGGATAAGGTGACGCTGTTGACTTATGCGTTGACCTGTGATGATTTTGTGAAGCTGACCTATATATGTGGCTTTGATATATTTGCTTGAGATTTAGCAAAGTTGACATGTATAGGTAACTTTGATTTCGTGTGATTGCATTTGTCAAGTTGACCTGTATTGGTGACTTGTAATCAGACCTTAGGAAATGGTTAAGCCAAACAGCAATTGCAGATGGGTGTCTGATAAAGGGTCCAGCTTGGTTGGCCATCTGTAGGCGTCTGTAACCCTACAGATGTGGGTTTGATAACGGTTCAGCTCGAAAGAACATCTGTAGTTGCTACAAGCCCTAATGAATTGAGTTATGAATTGAGTTAAGCCAAATAATTATGTTGTATTTTGAAACTCATCTTGTAAATTCCGTAAACTGTGTTTCAGGTTGATTAATTATTGTCGAGCATCGATATTATGTTATTTATGATTACTTATATATATCTATTTGCATTGTTATTGTTTGGGTTTCATTTTTGAATATAGAGTTTGATTGCAAGTCCAATAGTCTGAACTGTGGCAAATTCGCACTGAGAATTTATTCTCACCCCCACTCTATGATTATTTTCAGGTTTATTTCTCGGATGCAGCAAATGAGGATATTGGTAATGCATATAAAAGATCCACTGCCTTGCGTGTATACGTGACGCTTGAATAAATACATGCGGCAGGCTGTCAGACCCCCGGGGATTTGGGGTGTGACAGGTGTAGGCATATGAAAAGTAAAAATTTGAACTGCTTTTTAGTGTTCTCGTGAAAAAAAAATTCAGTTGAACTGAATTTTTTTTCTTCCCACGCAAACAGTAATGTAGCCAAACACACCCTAAGTTTGGATCGGTACCACTGCATTTGATCTTTTTACATGTCTAACAATTGAAGTTTTTTTTCATTTCATTATGCTATTCATTAATAATTTCTATGAATACAAAATTCTCTTTAAGATTTTGACGGGTTTTTAATGGACTTTAGCATCTAGGTCGCAAGATGACGTGTGTTTTCTTGTATGTTTACGAATTATTAGTATTTAGTACGTATTAAAAATATTAGATAACAAATTAAAACTTCAATATTTTTAAAATTAAAACGATTAATCAATTTATATATTTAAAAAACTATTTGTGTAATTTACTCTGGTTCATTTGAAACAGAGTCTGGAATAATTCTTGGGCCAACTAACAAGCAAGCGACCGACCGCCTTCCCAACAAAAATACTTAAGACCTGTTTTATAATCGTATAATATAGACCATATTCTTCGGACCGACTAGTCAGTGAAGCCCATTTCAGTTGGAAGTGTTTCAGCAGATAGAAAAACCAGGTTTATATTGAGAACCGAGAAACCGCTTCTTTTCTTCTTAGTTTTGGGTTGCTTGCCCGAGGTTCACTTCACTCTCACTCTTTCACTCCGCCTAAAGCCTTAAGCCACTTACCAGTAAAACCGCTCAGAAAGCACAGGAATCAACTACCGGTTGAGTAAAAAAGGCAAGAAAGGATGCAACACCACCACGATCCGAATCCCTTCGACGAGGAAAACGAAGTCAATCCCTTCTCGGTAAACTTTTCTCAATTTATTTCTCTGATTGTGGTTTTTTCTCGTTATTTTTTTTGTAAGTGGAGAAGTTAGATCGATTTGCGGCGAGCGGTGAATAAATTAGGTTGGAGTCACAGTACAGAAGTAGAGGAAACCCGGTATTTGGACGAGAATTGCTAGATCTTTGTTTTGAAACCCTAGATCTGGGTTTCTTACTTTCCTTCTCTGCTTGGCTTAGGTTTGTTACTTTTAGCATTCCCTTGTTACAATCTAATAGTAGGAACGAAACAGGCGTTATCTTTTATCTTTGTTTTTCTGTTGTTTTATTAAGAAAGTATGGTTTCAGTACCACATACCAGTATTACCTGTATTGCAATGACCTGCATCAATATGATACTTTGTATCCTTTCATATTGTTTCTAGAAGTTCCTTGTGTTCAGTTTGGCAATATACTAGAAAGTTTTTTGTTCTCCAATCTAACCTATGCCTCCAAATCTATTATATACATGCTAGTCATTTCTGTTTTAATTTTGAATTGTGCAATTGTAGAATGGAAATGGTGGAGCTAGGGCACAAAATTTTGGATTTAAGCCATCGGAGCCGGCTGGATTTGGGAATAAGCTTGATACCGTTGATATACCGCTTGATACAATGAATGTATGGCTTAGTATTCCTCTACTTATTGATTTTTATTTATTATACACGACTAACTTGGGCGATACATTTATTGGGCTTCACCTTCCTTTATTTTTATTATCTATTATTTTTATGTTTTTGTCACTGGGAATGTTTATAAATGTGTACGAGGGATCTGACAAAGTACATGTACTGAGGCTAAGATGTGGTTTACATAGTGGTTAGTTTCGCTGAAACTTTGATAACTCTTCCATTCTGTACTCGAAGTACTAGATAAGACTGATAAAAAAATGTTTAGCATTGTGCACTCGACAAACTGATTACTCACAAAGCACATGTGGTAGTGCTAAGATTTGATATTCTTGGCGGGGGAGTTTGGCTGAATATTGATGTAATCTTCAAAATATGGCTCTGCTTTGTCCAAGATAATCTAAATTGTTAACCAAAAAGTACTTCTATCATTTTGGTTTTAATCAAAGCTATTAAGCCTTTTTTATGGAATGTCAAGTTCATATTTCAAAGCTCTCTATATGCAAATCAATTTGGCCAATCAGCATTGTACTACTGCCCTGTTTGACACCAAGGAACTCAGGTGAAATTAGTCTAATTCAAAATATGGGACACTATGGGAGCAGAATAAGTGGAACTAAAACATTAAGCTGGATCTAACTAATTCCTGGTGGGGGTTTGGGGAGGGGGGATGGTGTGTAGGAGGAGAGGGCAGGGCTTAAAAATTAATTTGGAATTAACAATATCTGTTCTTAAGCTGATTTAAGAAATGAAGCATCCAAATATATCTCCTACCATATCCTTGCTAAATTATAAAATCTGCAAATACAACGAAAAAATAGTATTAATATGTTTATTGTTATTTTTCTATCACGACTAGTATATCTCCCTTTTTTTTTATCTAACAGTTTGGGGTTCTCATTAAATTCTAAAAGAAAATTCAATGTAGAGAATTAATTTTCCACTTTGTCAATTATAAGTGAACATTACTTCACTGTAATTTTTTTTGTATTCCTAACAATGTCTCACCAAACACCTTCGCAAAATATAGCAACTAACAAGAGATTACAAATGGCTGAATTAAGTGGAAATTGTTGAATTAATACTCCCGAATCAACTCTTGTTGCGAAACAGAGCCTTGGAGGAGACTAGCTGAATGGTCTAACTTGAGAAATTTTGACACTTCTTTATTTTGATTGTCATATGTTTCTTGTGTTTTGAATTTAGGGTTCAAATGACAAAGCTAAAGAACTTGCATCCTGGGAATCTGAGCTCAAGCGGAGAGAGTTGGTTAGTTTATTTCTTTCTTCTACTTTTTTCAAAATAATTGTTTGGGTTTCCAATGCCAATGTCTGCTATTATTTATTCTATTTCTGTGTGTTAAGACATGTTCTTTCTTTTGCTATAGTTTGACATGTTCAGAAAGCACAGAAGAACCCTAGGCTTATTACCTTAGTAGTCACAAAGGCTTTTTTATAAGGTTCTGATTCATTTTTTATGCTTGTACTTCTCATCTTTGACTTGTGTAGGAAATCAAAAGAAGGGAGGATGCTTTAAAAAGTGGTATGTAGTTTTTACTCAAATATTTTGTGGTCGGGTATTTCATTTATTATCACTTGTGCTCAAGCAGAACTTGGGAAATATTATGTATATACAAAAATTCCCAGTTCATGTGAGACATTTCTCAAAACTCTGAGGGATTGGAATACACTGGTTTGTTGAAATCAGCCTGGCTGGAAGCATTTGACTTTTATTGATGGTCTATTCCTGAATGTTTGGTACAGCTGGGGTATCAGTGGACGAGAAAAATTGGCCTCCTTTTTTCCCAATAATACATCACGACATTGCTAAGGAGATACCAGTGGATGCTCAAAGATTGCAATACCTTGCATTTGCAAGCTGGCTTGGTATGTCATATCCTTTGAATACGTGTATATATTTGTATATATATGTGTCCCTTTTTCTTGTAGTTGGCATTGTGCGACTTGTAGTCATGAAAACGTCTTAAAGCAAGCTTTAGTAATATGTTAATTCAACTGGAAAGACCAAATAAAACAATCATTCATCCTCCAGAAAAGAAAGATAGTGTTCTGTAAGAACGACATACTATAATTTTTCAATGCAGTGTGTTTGGTACCTTGTGTGTTCTTACTATGCTTATATTAATTTTTAATGAAATCCTTTGGCAGGAATTGTGCTATGCTTGTCTTTTAATGTGCTTGCGGTGACTGTTTGCTGGATTAGAGGAGGAGGTACTCTCTTCTCTCTCACCCCTCTCCTGAGATACTATGCTTATTCTAAATGTATATTACTTAAACATAAATGAGTGTTTTGTTAGTTATTTTTCATAATATCATTTTCTGTAATCTTCTTGCTACAGGTGTAAAAATATTTTTCCTTGCTGTAATATATGCATTGATGGGGATTCCACTGTCATACTTGCTTTGGTACCGGCCTCTATATCGGGCTATGAGGTATATTGTCAATGTTAAGACAGTTTATTTTAGCCGAATCTATCAGGCTGCATAATTAGGATGGTAGAAGGATTATCATATCTACAAGCTTTCTATGTTGTAGTACTTAGCCTGACCAATCTGTTCTGTTATCCTTGATGTCTTAATATCAAGCCTAATAATTTAAAACTCAAGTTGTAATAATTTGTACCTCAATCCACATTGTCTTTCTTTGTTGGTAGGGTTTATTTCTAATATTTCTAACATTTGTTTTTAAATTAAACAGAACTGACAGCGCGTTCAAGTTTGGATGGTTCTTTCTTTTGTATTTGGTAATTGTTTTTTATTGCAACATAAGGCTGTTCTTTCTTCTTATTTTTTTCCTTATCATTGGTTTTTATATATGTTTAATTGAAATTTAACTAATTAATTCTGTTCAGATTCATATTGGGTTTTGCATTGTTGCTGCCATTGCTCCTCCTATTGTCTTTCATGGAAAATCTCTGACGTAAGTATTTAGTATTTTGAAGGTTGTATATTTTGAAAATTGTTGATAAAGCTTGATATTAAATATCTGCTGTCTTGTTCAATTTATGGTCTTAAGCTTTAGACTATTTATGTAGCTTGTACACCCAACTATCTTTCCATTTACTCGAAGCACAGTTGTAGTAATACTTTGGGGTTAAAATTGCCATATTAACATGTCTTCCATATTAATGAGCACTGTTAATAGTATGCCTACGACTCAGTTGTGTTGGATAGCAGTGAAAAAGAAGCTCGAGGATCCTCCAGTCCATGGTTAAATTGAGACATAAAATGTTTAGTAGATTCACTGAACAAAGTTTTAGCGGAGTTCCAGCTGTTAATTGTAGCGGGATAGAAATGTTTCTTTCTTCTTCTTTTTGCTGTTTTGTATCAATTACAAACAATTTGAATTACAATACTATCTTGGTGCATATTACATGTCATGGATTCTTCCAATTCTAATATCGAAGTTTATTCTGGATTATCCAGGGGTATTTTGGCAGCGATTGACACCTTCTCTGATAGTCTTTTGGTTGGGGTAAGTTATCCTGTCTATCCTCTCTCATTCCACTCCTGTTTAGTTCATCTTGTTAAATATCATTAGGGCTGGATGAAAGCAAATTGTTTTATTGGCTAATATTTCAGTCATTGGTCCACATTGAATTGTGTTTTGGTAGAAGAAGTAGCTGAAAATGACAAAGAAATGGTCAAATGGATACAATGGCTCTGGAAGGATATAGCTGTGCATAGTATAATAAGACATTTGGTTGAATTTAAGAAAGGTAGGCTAGACCAAAATGTGCATTGGAGTTGAAGGAGGTATAACCAGTGGCAGAGCCACTAAATCTTCAGTGGGGTCTGACCTCACTGAATTTCCACTAAATCCATGAAATTTGAGCTTTATTCAAAGAAATGAAAGAAATCCTCTTAATTGACACCGCTGGCCGAAATGTTTGGCTCTGCCACTGGGTTCAGTAGACAAGTATTCGAAACAGAATCTTGCTATATGTTTTATGATTTCTTATACTGTATCTTACCCTGATCCTCATTTTTAAAGTTGGCCATGGCCAATTGTATATTTTTGAATTCACAATTTCATTATACGACATAACTTATAATTTCTTTAAATGTTGCAATTATAGATATTTTACTTTGTTGGATTTGGGTTATTTTGCTTGGAGACGCTTCTCAGTCTATGGGTTATTCAGGTTTGTGTTTTTTTTTTTTTCTCTTTTAATAAATTAGACAACTGGTTTTACAAGTATTTTACTTATTTTACATTTTGGTCTCAAAAGTTTCAAGGCTCCTATTTTGGTTCCTAAAGTGTTTGATTTTACCAAATCATGGTCTGCATTGTACATTGATTAAAATAGTTGATGGAAATCCATGTCATCATGACATTTGCATGCTAACTTGATGACTTGATGTGGATGGAAATATCTTGATGTACAATGATTTAGTTGTTGGTGTCAGTGACTGCACCAATTTTGTGCACAGTAGTGCCCGTAACAGGAACTAAGGTTTAACTGATGTGAGTGGAAGGACTATAATTTGGTACAAATCAGAAATTTCAGTGCCCATAACAGAAATGTTCAAACATTAGAAACTGAAATGAGAAAGCGATACTGTCAGGGCCCTTTGTAAATTTTACTTTTCTTGTAGTAAATTTTCTGCTAAGTCCAATTTACTTGGAATACGAGCAGTTGTTTAATCAAACACAGGCACAGACTGTTCATGTTTGGATTAAAAAATATTCTGGGATAGTGACTTGTAACATTGATTAGAACATATGTTCATTTATTTTTGAATGAAAAGTGGCAGTGCAGACAGAAGGGTGCAAATCAGAATCATTTAGTGCCAAATATGAAACTATGGGACAATTGGAAATAGATGACCCTTTTATTGAACTGAACATGTGTAGTTCAAATTTGACATCTGTTATGTGTAAATGGTTCAACATTATGCATTATCTATATGCATTAAGACTCAAAAGTTATCTGCATGTGCATGTCTCTGTGCTCTCACACGTCTCTCTGTGTGATGATCTGATTTTTATCAAATGTTTGTTATGGTGATGTTCAGCTAGTTAACTACTGTTCAATTTCACTTGGTCTATGCAGAGAATTTACATGTATTTCAGAGGGCATAAATGAGAGCCTTTCAAGATATATTATCGGGTGATGCCATCTAGGAGTGCTGGTCTTGATCAATCTTTTCTGTAGATGTTATTACTAATTATTGTTTATTTGTTATTTCAAAGTTTTCCATTATTTTGTTATAAAGTTGCTTTATGGAAAATTGGGAGGGGGTGGGGGGTTCTTGCTAGCTAGGCCATGACATGAAGGAGATTATATGTGTACTTTTTGAGATGCTTGGTGTATTGTCTTTTTTCTTTTATAATATTTTCTTTCTATTTTTTTGTTTTTTGTCCCTAGTATATTTTTGAAGCAGTGTGCTATGAAGTTCAGTTCTTTTTGCGTTGGTGAAATCGAGACATTTTTCTTACCGAAGTAGTGAAGTGTACAATTTTGTTCGTGATTGTTTCCATGGATAAATTACATGCGTAGTTTTTAGCTGTAGAAGCAGGGCACGCCTGATGGGCATCAGACCTGATGTGGATTTGATGTCTGTTTGGAACCGTTTGATTCACTTTATGATTTTTGTGCGCATGATTCACATAAATATTGAAGTGGCGGGAATGAATCATGAAGCAAATCAGATGTTTCTGAGCCAACATCGGGCTGCAGCCCTGCTTCTCCAGAAGAAAGTACAAGGGAGGTTTTCTGAAAAACAAATTATAGCATTTATATTTCTGGTATTATTAGAGTTTCTAATATGATATGGTAGTTTGTAATTCAGTTTCGGTAAAGTTTTGGAAAACTAATTTGGAAACTATTCAGTAAAATAAGAAACTGTTTATAAACTTTACGTTAGTTAAAAGATTGACTTAATTTTTTTTTTTTTTTACTTATGTGGTTTAATAGAAATTTTAAAATTAATTTTAGAGGAGTTAAATTTTTTAAAAAAGTAGTTAATAGTTATTTAGAAATTTATTTTTTTGAGTTGTTAAAATGTGATGTTTTTGAAATATTGTTACACTTCCAAAATTTGATCGAGAAACAACCGTTGATTTGAAAAACCAATGCGAAAGGAACAATTTAAATTAAAAATTAAACTGATATCATTTGATTAACACGTACTTTTTACAGTACGATATTCTTCTACGTTATATAATTATAACCTAGAAATAATAAATAGATAATATAGTTAGTTACTTTGGCGTTGATAAAATGCCAACAGATAAGTGGGAAGTGTCAAGTGTGCATGCAAGGACGTTATAAGCCGGTGATTTCTGACCGTTGAACAGTGTGTAGTAGCAACCACAGCCCTCGGATTAAAAGCATAATATCTAGAAGCAAAATCTAAACCACGGCACACTACACATCGGATCATGCACCCTCTTTTATCCATCCAAATCATTCCTTGTTTCATTCCCCTCATCTACAAGTCTACAACCAACCATACCTCCTCTGCCACATGGCACTACCATATCCTAACTAACTCGAACCTCCACCAAGCTTTTCTTCCTGCACTCTGTCCCAGAAAATACATCACTTGTTCGGCAAATACTGTAAAATTTAGAAAAGAACAACATAAGCACCAGTAAAACTAGTAAAATTGCTGAATATCGATTGCCACAGTGAGAAATTTTAAGGAAATAAAAACAAACAATAAATCGAAAGAAAAAAGTTATCTGATATACTCCAACATAGTAATTAAACATTTCTCTAATTTATACAGACGAATGTATCCTTTATAAGAAGACTAAGGTAGCAATGCATTTCCTGGAAAAAACGAACACTTCAATATTGTAGAAAAAAAATGTTGTAATTTCTGTTGAATTCTGTTAGAAAAAATGATTTTGTAAGCTCAAAATTACAAACCAATAATTTCTAACATCTAATCTTACAACCACAAAGGCTGAACATTTGTTGTCCTAGCAAACAAAAGCTTCCAAAGCTTTTCACCACAAAAATGTAAGAAGAAAACAAAAAAACGGAACAAGAGGCCACAATAAATCTTGCCTGGAAAAGAGCATAGAAGCAAACAAAAGATAAAAACAGAAATATTTATTTTCTGTTATTCAATTACCACATTTTAATATCATCAAGGGGTATAGGATATACTCCTCACCTCAGCTCTCTCCATAACTCTTCTTTCCTTCTACAATATCTAGGAGGAAAGAAGAAAAACCGAAACCCAATTCAAAAACCATGGCGTGCACAGTGTACACAAGCCCTTCTCTCTCAATGCCCAATCCACACTTGCACCAAAGACAAGTCATATTCTTCACAAGCACAAAGAGAAACCAATTTTTCCGTGGCCAAAACCGTGCCTTCACCGTCTCATGTTCCGCCGAGGCAAAAACCGTTGTGATTGGCCTTGCAGCTGACTCAGGTTGTGGTAAAAGTACCTTCATGAGACGTCTAACAAGTGTTTTCGGTGGTGCGGCTGAACCGCCAAAAGGAGGCAATCCTGACTCGAACACACTTATTAGTGATACAACCACAGTTATATGTCTAGATGATTACCATTCCTTGGACAGAACAGGAAGGAAAGAGAAGGGTGTGACAGCGCTCGATCCAAGGGCTAATGACTTCGACCTGATGTATGAGCAAGTGAAGGCATTGAAGGAGGGGACACCTGTGGAGAAGCCGATTTATAACCATGTGACCGGGTTACTTGACCCACCCGAGCTCATTCAGTCACCGAAGATCCTGGTCATCGAGGGACTGCATCCGATGTGAGAATTTCTTATTATATATAACGAAAAAATGCAAACATAAGTACATAACATTGTTTTCTAAATTTAAAAGTTTTTACTCTTGCTCTGCTCTGGATATATTATTTTCTAGTATTAATATGTAGAGGAATTTGAATAATATACATCGTAGCAGAGTTTCCTACCCTGCAACATTTATTTTTTGAACCTCTTTGCATCAAACTAGTTTTGTGCTGTTCTCATATATTTTAAAATTAATTTTCTCAAATGTTAGCAGACTTTAAGAAGTTCTGAATTTTCTGAAATATCAGAAGCAACTATCCTGTAACTCATTCAGTATGTGGATATAAATTATTGGCAGGATAAGTAAAAAAGGGGAAATATTATCTAATTAGTCAACAGGGAAAAAATTATATCGCTAAAGTTATGAAAAAGATCTTAATAAATATTTGCAAGGATTTTTTTTTTGTCAAGTTTATAAGAGCAACTATATTATTTAGTCACTCTCTGAAAAGAGAATTGCCTTCTATTTCGGCTCTTTATATAATTTCCCATATTTTCCACAAAATTCAGGTTTGATGAGCGTGTGAGAGAACTATTAGACTTCAGTATCTATTTGGATATCAGCAATGAGGTCAAATTTGCATGGAAAATTCAGGTCTGTATTGCATCATTACATAATTAGTATAGATTAAAAATCAGGAAATTAGATGGCAAGTTCTGAATTTTACATTTTATTATGTTTTGCAGAGAGATATGGCAGAGCGTGGGCACAGTCTTGAGAGCATTAAAGCTAGCATTGAATCAAGAAAACCTGACTTCGATGCATTTATCGGTATATTTTTCTTGAAAGCACAAACAAATATACTTCTCTTTACCAGTTCTCAAGTTTTTAATCCAATGAACTCTCTTGGCTGGAAAACATTTCTCTGTATTTTCTTGAAAAAGTTTACTGAAAGTTGCAAGAGAAGAATTTACACTGGAAATAACATAGTTTGAAGGGATCTGTCAAAACTTACCCTTGTAATGATAGTTTATATCCAGTGAGTAACAGTAAATTCATGTTTTGTATGGTCTCTTATTACGACCAGTAGCAAGCCATACCAGATTATCAGTACCATTCATTTTATAGGAAAACCCCACCAATCAGCAAACGTTATACTGGAAATACTTTTGAACAAAATGTAATTACGCTAAAAAACACCGATGTTAAGAATGAATCACTAGAAAGAAGTTTCATTCATTCAATTTTGAAATTTCCTTTTTTATTTTTTATATTACAGAGTAAGTTCAAATCATGTGTAACCTTCATTTTTTTGGTTCTTCCAGATCCCCAAAAGAAATATGCTGATGCTGTGATCGAAGTCCTGCCGACCCAACTGATCCCAGGCGACAATGAGGGGAAGGTTTTGAGAGTAAAGCTGATCATGAAAGAAGGCTCGAAGCACTTCAGCCCGGTTTATCTCTTCGATGAGGGATCCACCATCAACTGGATTCCATGTGGGAGGAAGCTCACATGCTCTTACCCCGGCATCAAATTCTCTTACGGTCCCGATTCCTACTTCTCCAACGAGGTACTACATTTTCTCCTATAGATTGACACAATCATTGCTTTTATAAACTTGAAGTCGAGTTCTAACTTCGACTGTTAATTACAGGTATCGGTTTTGGAGATGGATGGCCAGTTCGACAGACTAGATGAGCTGATCTATGTGGAGAGCCACCTGAGCAACCTCTCTACAAAATTCTACGGTGAGGTCACTCAACAAATGCTTAAGCATTCCGATTTCCCCGGAAGCAACAATGGCACCGGTTTCTTCCAAACAATCGTTGGTTTGAAGATCAGAGATCTCTATGAACAAATCGTGGCGGAAAGGTCTTCTGCAAAAACTGAGGCAAAAGTTTAAGCTTCAATTTTTTTGCGGGAGAATCGGTTTCGCATGGTGACATCCTTATGTATGTTGTGCCTATTGTTTGTACTTGTTGTAATTGAGTTGGTAAATGTAATTTTTATTTACAGGGAAGAGGAGAAAAGGATATATACGTACATAATATTTCCCCTCCTTGAGGAATTGTTTCTCTCTTGTCCACACATCTTTACTGTAGAAAAAAATGTATTTTCTTTGCAATAAGAATAATGTGCATATATATATCATGGAGACTTTTGACAACAATAGTTTACAAGTGTTGGCCTTTAGGGGATATAAATTCACAACTTCCTTTTTGTTGTTTTGTAGGGGTTGTATGTAACAGAAATGGCTGGTTATTGACTTTACCAATAGAAGACATAAATGAGCCTAACAGGTTAAAAATGTCAAAAGATTTGCTTCGAATTCGGATAAGTCAATGCACCAGCTATCCATCCTCTTATATAATATATAAAATAACTTCAAGAACAGTGCTAACTGATCGAGAACTTTTGCAATGACTAATGACGAGTCATTCTCTTTGCCAGAATGTTGCTACTTTCGCACTTGTGCAAGGTACTAACATTTGTTCGATCAGAACTGGATTATGTCATCAGAGATATGTTCAGCACTGCGCACTGTTGTTGCATCGAAGGCGCGCACCAGTGCCATATTAAAGGTCTTGGTACCGTTCTTTCCTTTTCTGGTACGGTATTTTTAAACTAAAAAACTAAATGAATCTAAATTTGCCTCTAATTAAACTAAATTAACCTAATTAATATTAAGTTTGCAATTTAACTATAGGAAAGGGACCGAATCATTACTTCGGTCCCTTATAATACCAGTAAAGGGACCGAACTATTAGTTTAGTCCCTTCCATTAGATCGAACAAAAATCCCATCTTTCTTCTTCCCGACAAAATATTTAATGTATTTCTAAAAATAAAATATGGTCATAGGATCTCATTGCTAACATTACTTGTTATGAAATATCTATTTTCATTGTGTTTTTTGGTAAAATAACTATTTTTTGAAGGTTGAAGGCAAAATGCCTACAACAATTTCATCTAGACCACATATTATAGAGTTGGACTAATATGACACTAGTGTTATATAAAACTAAATAACACCACATCTTAAATCCTTAGATCTACTTTAAGATCCGTACAAAATGAAGTGCTTGAACAGTAAAAGCAGATACTACGGATCTTAAAGTAGATCTAAGGGTTTAAGATGTGGTGTTATTTAGTTTTATATAACACTAGTGTCATATTAGCCTAACTCCATATTATATCTCAAAAATTACATACAAAAATTTTGTTGAAGGAAAAACCAAGAATGAATCCCCTTCTCTTGAGCAGCAAACTCAGAAGAAAATTTTCCCAGTTTATTTATTCAGTTGTTCAACACATAAATTGGCATCTACTTTTTGTTTGATCAACCTGGACATCTTCCAGAACAGTTGCATGGTACAAAAAACATATGTCAAAACAAAAAAAATAGAGGTACAAATCTATGTTATTACTTTTATCAATATGCAATTTTGGGTATTTCACCAAATTGTAATTAATATCCTGCAAATTTCTGTGCATTCTTTCAACTTAATCCAAAAAATGGATTTTGGCCAATTGATGTTATATTCTGTGTGTATTGTTGAAGATTTTAAATAACCAATCCAGTAGCCATAGAACCTGTGTCCGATAGGCATCAGACCAAATTCAGTCTGATGCTCGTGAGCAGTTCGATTCACTTTAAGATCTGTGCAGACAATTTATGTAAAATCCACACCTTGAATCTAAAGGGCACGCGATTGTAATGTGGATCGAAAGGATCTGACCGAACATCAAACTAAATTTGATCCAATACACATCAAAACTTCCCCATTCCCTTCAGTTAGACCTAATAATGGCAACTGAGGAAGCCTTCATTAGACCTGACAATTTGATAAATCAACCTTGATTTTGAATAACATATTATTTTTCTTACAAACAAGAAAATAATGTGGTATCAAAATAAATTGATCACAATTCAAACTCACTCTACCAAAAAAGCCTAGCGGTATCTAATTTCTTTCTGGGCTTAGTTGTATTGGAAAGTAGATACCATATAGATCCCACATTTATGGGCCTTAATTGGGCCTTCTTAAATAACAATCCGTTACACTGCATATGGTCAGATTTACTATTGGACCGAGTGTGCCTCCCTAGATTATATTAAAATGAAGGTAAATGTGCTGGGTTGACTCACCTCAGTTTTTATTTCTAAATTCCCCCCTATATAGCTAGTTTTTGTAACAAATTTGTTGTACATGTAAATATTTAACTAGTTATTTTTAATGGTAAGTTGGTTATTTTTATTGTATAATAAAAATGAGGAGGGATTCACTTACATTTTTTTATTGGTGACACTAAATTACACCCTACATTTTCAAAGTTTTCAAAGTATAAACAGTCGATCCAAACCGTTCAACATGATGAATATATTAAAATATCAAATTTTACATTTTTTTTGAATTTTATTGCTATTTACTAAGTATTTTACAAAATTGTTGTTTTCAGACCATTGAATTTTTGTACCCATCTTAATAAATAGTAAATTTTTTTAAAAAAAATGTAAAATTTGATTTGCAAGGATATTTTAATATATCCATCATGTTGAACAATTTGGATTGACTGTTTTGGACTTTGAAAATGTAGGATATAATCCGGTATCCCCCAAAAAGGGTGTAAGTAGATCCCTCAATAGAAATATAATTGGATCACTGTATAAATTTAACATTAAATTAGTCACCTTTAACAAACACTTTTTTGTTTGTTTAAAACTTGTACGATGGTAAAAACAATCAATGATGTCTAGAGAATTAAAATTATATGAGTTAAGAACAACCAGAAAATATTAAAATGAATTAACTAAGTATTTACAAGAATAATATTTTTATTTATAGGACTTCTTCAATAGTATTAAAAATATACAGTCAAACGGTCATATCTAATCACCTAGTTGAATAAAATTACAACATATCTATTAAAAAAAATTAAACCAAATGCGTCCAAAAACAAACACTTAAGAAAGAGACTCTTTTCATGACTCAACAATAAAATAAAATTTAATCATTCCTTCTAAAGTACATATACATTGGTATGGTTGGCAATTTGTTATACATCTGTTTATGCATGGGAACTTTCAATATAATTATAGTGTTCAATCTCTCTATTGCAACTGCATATATTCAACTCTGCCTGACTGCCTCCTATTTCAATATAAATCAACGGATGTATGGCAAAGGCTGGCTACTAAAATTGCTCCAAATAGTATGGTAATTAGAACTTGAGGAGGGTTACAATATCTCATATTTTTCGTACATCATTATGTGTCATATTTAATTTATTTTTCTTCAAAGTTCAAACTATCGATCTGAACCGCACAATATGATATTCATATTAAAATATGTTTGGGGATAAAATTTTATAATTTTTTGGAGATTTTTACTATTTTCTAAGATAGGTACAAAATCATTATTTTTGAACTGTTAAAAAACAATGACTTTGTACCTATCTAAACAAATAGTAATCTTTTTTGTAAAAAAAAAAATACAAAATTGATCTCCAACTATATTTTAATATGTATAACATATTGAGTAGTTCGAATCGACGGTTTAGACTTTGAAAACGAAGATATAAAATATGAGACATGATAAAATGTGATTATTTCTGTGTGAGAATTTCATTATAATGTACCAGATCAGAAAACTACATGCATTTTACCAATTTTAGTAATATTTAGTCTTAAACTACACATAATTTGGTGATAAGTAACATATCCATTGTCAGCTAATAAATATATTCCCAACTCACTGTAGAAAAATAAACAGTAAAGGGGGAGAGCATATACCTTCAAATCTGTCCATTGGAATTTGGAAGGAAGCTCACACCTTTCCCAATAAACCACGTGGAAGCATCACATGTTACGAGACACAAGCTTATCAATATTCAATACCATTAACTCATCTAATCAATATAATCATATTATATTGACACTTGTAAAGGAGCAGCAGGAAAGCTTTATATATAATTTTATTGGATTCAGAAGTGATTTCTTTTTATATTTTTAGAAATTGAATAATTAAATCTTCAGAAAAGGAATTTAGTTTTTTCTTTCTTTAAAAAATAGATGGAACCGCATAAAATATACGGTTTTACCACGCACCATTCCCATTATTTTTAACTTTTTTTTGTATTTATATCATTTTGGCCTTTATTTATTTTCATTTTTTTGTATTTATATCTTATTTTCTATATAATTAAGAGTAAAATGTTATAGATATATAAAATTGAACGTTATTCACAACATAAAATTAAATATGCTTGACTCCCATTCATGTTTGACCCCATAATATGAAGATATAAATATAACAAGATTTTTATATCTGGTTAGAAATAAATTGCGAGCAATAACTAAGCATGGTGATTTAATTTTGTAAATTAGTATAACCAGTTCGCTCAATTTTTGTTTAATATTTTTGGTTCTACATCCGGTGCACGCTGTTATATTCTATAGAAAAAATAGACAAAAGTTTTTTTTTTGTTGAATAAATGAAATATATATCCCAAGTAAATATTTTAGTAATAAGAACCACTTACATAATCATCTAGCAATTAAGATAATCTTCTGGAGATGGGAAACATTTTACAAATAAAAACTGATCCGAAATGTAAACATTTTGCAAAATTTAAAAGCACAAATTAAAAAAAAAACTAATTTCTTATTAATACTGCCCGTGCATTTAAATAGCCTCTGTAAAAAAATTTGATCAAATTTTAAGATAAAACATAGAAATATTAGTTATTTCGGAGGATATATACTCAATTTAGGAATTTTTTTTATCAATAAAAATTATTAAAATTAGACATACGAAAGTAGAAAGAGATTTTGTTTTCAACAAATATAGAAAGATCGGGTTCATCTAATCCGATCCACATATTATAGATCAGACTCAATGATTCAGAACCATATATATATTTTTTTTGAGTTTGGATGGCGACCATCCGATTAAATTAAGGAGAGATGATTAAAGAAAAACATAATATTTAGATCTTTTTATATTTATTGAAAATAAAGCACTCTGTCTATTTATATATATCTAGATTTAATAATTTGTATAGATAAACTTTTTTCCTCAATTTATAATATCATAAAACAGATTAATATGATACAAAGCTGACATCAGGCTAACGCACTTGGCCGGGTCTGAGTGAGATGCCTTGTAATTAATTATATTATCAAATTAACCCAGTACGAATTATAGTGCTTATTTGTCCATTGTGACCGTAAAGCATGGGATTAAGCTTATCTCTTCATTGCTAATTAATTTAATCAACTTCATTAATGCTACTGGTCACCGGTCCCAGGTCCCCAGTTAATTTAATTTGCTTCACTTTATAGGTTTCTTTTCTTTTAGTTTTTTTTCTTTTTTTTTCTTTTCATATAATTTTTGCAACAATTGGAATTTGGAACCATATATTTTGCCAAAGTTTGTTCTAATTTTCAGGCCAGTTTTCTTTTATATATTTTTATTATTATTATTTTTTTTACAAATGTATAATTATATATAATGTTAGGAAAAGTAATATCATTTCTGAAGTCTCAATCTGGGTTAAGTAATTAAATAATTAAATAGATTTCCACCTTCAAACCTCTAAAAAAAATTAAACTAGCCTTTTGAAGCACAATTAATTAAACCCCCGGAAAATCTTGCATCAATTTTGGATGAAGTAAAATGGTGTACAACCTTTTTCTGTTAGCCCAATCCAAGGTAAATTAATTAATAGGAAAAATAGTGTGTGTGTGTATATATATAATATACCTTCCATCACACCTCACAGGAAAATATTTCATTAATTTTAGATGAAGTAATTAAATAGTGTACAACCAATTTTTATGCCCAATCCGAGGTTGATATATATAAATAGGGAAAAAAAAATATTAAAACACAAAAATATCTATTTAAGTTATTAAGAACACTTTCACACCTCTAAAAAATGTTGCAGTAATTTTGGATAGAGTGAAATCAAGTACAACCGATTCTTGTGCCCAATTTGGTTTAAAAAAAGAAAATAGTGTTTCACCTTTAAAATTCATGAAATATTTAACTTAATTAGCTTCAAGCAGCAGTTTTACCCTTGAAAGTTTTACATGAATTTTGGATGGGGTAAAGTTGTGTAAGTAACCATGTTTTTGATTAATTACATAAATAGTAAAAAATAATCTTTGGCGCTTTAAAATTCATGAAATATTTACATTATGTTTTCAGAACAATTTTACATATTCGGAAAACTAGACCTCTATTTTTTTCAAAAAAAAAAAATACTGTTCGACAAATATATACGTTTCAAGTACGTACCTATACGTATCGATCATCCTTAATTTGGATCAGGTTTTTGAAGAGGCATGCAAATTTTGGACTTGTAAAAAGACTCCTAGTTCTTGGTTCGTTCGAGATCAGTTAAAAAAAACCTCATAATTATTGTCTTGTTAATTTGATTCGGGTTCGGCTCATCAGGAACAGCTTCATGCTTGACAATGAACCCGGTTTGTGATAGTTCGACCCATTTTTTTCCTGACTCTTTCACAATCCCTGCGTCCATCATAATCGAATGAAACTCGTTGCAAGAAAACAATAATTATTTTCCGATTGTAGTTTATATGCAGCTTATAACACCAAATCTAGGAAAAAAACCTACAACATGAACGAGCTGGCTTGTAGCATGATTGATTCAACTAAAATCTAGCTTAGCTCAGCTTGTTCTAACACGAGCGAGTTCAAATTTGCTAGCTCGGCTCGACTCGGCTCGTTTAGTTTCATATTTACAGAATGCCACGCCACGCGAAAAGTGTAACTGAGTATTCCCCACTCCTCCCCCATCATTAAGACACCTGACCTTGACAGTAGACACTGTGTCCCAGCTCCTAGGCATGCAAATTTGAAACTTTTAGAAGTGAGAATTTACAAGTTATTGGGATTTTTGTACTTGAAGTGGTGTACTGTTTAGAGTTCTTGCCTCACAGTATTGTATGTGTATTCTTTGATTTGTCTTTTTCTTCCAAGAGCTTTGACACTATCAAGTATAATAGGTATATTGTGACATTGAATGTGATGTTCCTCTTCATCTCCAGTAAGATTTACTACTGATCTTGTCTTGCCCTGGAGAGTGAATAAGAGCACCATTTCAAATTTTGAACTTAGTCATGTTTGTACAGCATAAGCTGGTCCCATATGCATGCTTAGATAACACTATATCATTGAATCACTTTACGCGTGGTGGTTGCTCTCACGTAATAAACATATTGATAACGTTCTTTTGATTTCATGCTGTGTACAAGTTATATATATATATATTTTTTATTTTGACTCTATTGTTTGTGTGCTACATGAAGCAAAAAGAACCTATCAATATCTTTACCCGCCTATAGCTAGCTCGTGATGTTTTTGTCCTCTCGATCTCCAAAGTAACTTTTGAATCGTGTTTTAGTGATCAATGTTCTAATTGACAAAGGAATGAGATTGGATTCGAATAGATTCGAAACTCTTGTACTTCTGAAGGATTGGTACAATGTAGAAGGAAGGCTTCATAACAAATTGTGGATGCATATGTCACCGGAATCGGGTTCTCTACCATTAATAAAAAAGAAAGAAAGAAAAAAATATTACTAGTCATGTGTGAACACGATGTGATGATATATTATGTGATCAAACTTGACGTAACTATTAGTATAACGTGATTGTCCTCTACCATTTAATCGTATCATGTCATATCATATGATAAAAACTTTTAATCATGATATAATGTAATCAAATCACGATACATTAGTCACAAAATATGAAATATAATTCACATTTTTACATCACTATCAACAATACAAATATACCACAAATATATATACCCACTTTATGTGAAAAAAGGACATCAAGTTTAATTGCTAGATTCGTTAACACGCAGCAATAATAAGCTAGTTAACAGATAATTAACAAATAAAATTAATTGTCTTCTACACAATTAATTTATTATTGCAATAAAATTCTCTACCTAGCTTACACTCTGCAGAGATATATAATAAACAGCAGATGCACACCCCCATCTAAAGCTATAAATTATTTTATAATAGTTATTATATATATATATATATATATATAGGTCCTAATATAAATAGGTGATTAGAATAAAACATAGGGGCACATGGCATGGATGCTTCTAATTCTAGGTTGGCCTTTGTGGACAAAGAGAATCCCAGTCATAGACAGATCAGTTCAGCTCCTCTAGAATAATTTCTGTACAATCCCCTCATATAATTTCAATTTTGAAGTGCAATTTTACATATATTTTAGTGATGTGAATGTAGAGGATACGGAAGCAATTGCAGAAAGGTTTCGGAAGAGATGAGATTGATTCATGCATGAGCGAACGTGGGGCATTAAATGACACCGAGTTGGATGAATCCAAAACATGGCAATTGGTTGTTTATTTAATACTTCTTATAACTAACCCTAAAAAAGCCTTGATTGGTGAGAAGATTGTACTAAAATAGGGGATGATAGTGGTGGACTACATGGCCAAGTGGGGTCACGTTTTTAATTTCAAAAGGGCACTGTATTGCCTTGACCTTATTTGTCCAAAAATTTAGAAATAAATCCTTTCTACATATATATTCATTTCATATTAAATAACCATTGCCAAACAATTGTCAGTACACCTTATTTGACTGAAGTTACTCCTTGTGAGGTATATATATCTCTCCTTCTGAGGTATGCTAGCTGTGATTTGATTTGACATGTTTATATATTTTTTATTTTATATATTTGCCTCCGAGGTAGTTCTCTGAAAAAGCTAAATTAGTAAAAAGTATTCAACTATATATATATATATATATATATATATATTCTAATACGGACTTTCAGTGCAAAATATTATTAATTTAAGTACTAAATTTTGTGAAAGCATTCTATAGGCTGAATTAAAAAAAGAAAAAAAGAAGAACAGATAGAAGTGAAAAATTTGGGAAGAAAAAGTGGGGTGCAAATTAGTGTTAGTTTATGAATAATTGAATATATATATATAGGAACATGCTAGCGTGCTATGCATAGCATAGAACCCCTCTATGCAACGGTTTGGATTTTGAGTTTTCAAAATTCTAATGGTCGATCCGAACCGTTCATCTTGTTCTCCATATTAATATGTGTTTGGAGACCAAATTTTACATTTTTTGGAATTTTTTTACTATTTCTTTAGATTTATTGAAAATCGCTGTTTTTTTATGGTACAGATTTGCTGAAAACAGCGATTTTCAATAAATCTAAAGAAATAGTAAAAAAATTCCAAAAAATGTAAAATTTGGTCTCCAAACACATATTAATATGGAGAACAAGATGAACGGTTCGGATCGACCATTAGGATTTTGAAAACTCGAAATCCAAGTCGTTGTATGGAGGGGTTCTATGCTATGCATAGCATGCTAGCATATTCCTATATATATATAGAGGTGGGCTACGGTGAGTTGCGAAGTAAAGCGACTATTTTACTTCACACCGTATTTTTATTTTGAAAGTCCAAACAACCGATCCGAATCGTTAGATATTTAATCCATATTGAAATGTACTTGGAGACCAAATTTTATATTTTTTGGAATTTTTTTACTATTTATTAAGCATTTTTTAAAATTGCTGTTTTGCTATGAACAGTAAAAAACAGTAAAATTTTCTGGACCATCAGATCAGCGACTTTCAAAATTACTTAATAAATAGTAAAAAAAATTCAAAAAATATAAAATTTGGTCTCCAAGCACATTTTAATATGGAGAACAAAATGAATGGTTCGGATCGACATTTTGAACTTTAAAATTGCAAAATATAAGTGTAAAGTAAAATAGTCGCTTTACTTCGCAACTCACCGTAGCCCACCTCTATATATAATAGTTTTTTATTATCCATATGATTTCAAACAACAACAAAAAAAATCCAACGAAATGGAATTACTTTTGTTCCCATATATACAAATCTGTTCATAACCTTAATTACTATGCCAGTTGTCAATTGATTAGAAGCTAAGTCTAATTAAGTTCTGGAGAGATTTAATTATGCACAAAGCAGTACAGATCTAGGAATATTGTGTTTTTAATTGATTTCATTGATTAATTAATACCGACACAAGACTGAGCGCTATAGCTAATTCTGTAGTCAAAGAGTTCAGAAAAAAAAAAATACTGTAACTAATTAATATTTATTTTATTTCCATATGATGTGAAGATTTTCTCAAGATTTACTAGCTAGTAAATAATTAAGTTTTATCTAGTTAGCATTTTGCACGAATAACCTCTTTTCATATTTATAGTACGGAGATTATATTTAATTGAGCAGCATCTTCTCATTATTGTATTGCAACCCTATATTAATTCATACAAACTAGCATGCTTTTGAAGTAAGTCTAATATATATAAAATAAAACCGAAGGAAAAGTAAATAAATAAATAAAAGGAGGTAGGTGATTAAGGGATAAATCTACATGATCAAAAAATGATTATGGGATCACTCCAGCTTGAATGAAATTAATGATATGTTCAATTAATTTTATATATATAGCTTTTATAAAGAAGGCACTAATATAGTACACTGCAAGTAGCCGGTCAAAACTATAGTTTGAATAAATAAAAGGACACCAGTTGATATGAGTCTATAGTAACAATGTACGTGGTAAATTCACGAATAATTTGTGTTTTTTTTCTTAATGTTTTTGAACCGAACTCCGAATAAAATACAAAACAACGTATAATACGTTTTATTTGCGAAAAAACGCGAGTCATGAATTATTCACCAGAAAAATATGAAAAAACGTATTTTTTTTTTTTTTGGCTTCTTTGTTGTACTGAATCATTCTCAAATTATATTCAAATCACAAATTTTTGATTCCGCTAAACCAGATCCGAACTATTTATTTGACAATTCAGTTCAAGGTTCCAATAAGATAGGATATATGTTTAAATTAATTAAAAAATATTCTTGGTGCACAACTGTATATACACTATTTGTTCCGTTGGGGTCACCTACCCAATTTAAAAGCATATATCAACATTATTACTTAGGTGATCTATCATTAAATTTTACAAAGGAATGCACCTTTTCTTAGTTGTGCCCCAATATATTGATATGCAAGCTTGTTAGTTGAATACCATTTTTTAAGCAAAGTTCCCCTGAAGTACTCCACACTTGATAGGGTTTAAATTTATAATTTATGAAAAGAAAAAAGAAAAAATAGCACATTGTTTCATTTCACACTTCTTAACAGTAAGGAAGTGATATATTGAAAATAACCAAATTTATTTGACACATGATAACATTGATAACTGATGACATGAAAATTTATGGAGATCAGAAACTAAAATTATAAACATTGACCTTCATTATTTAGTTACAATGTGATACAATTTTGAATTGTTTGGTCCCATATCCAACGCCGACAATTATATATATATATATATATATATATATATATATATATAATTATTTTAATTATGTACAATCAATTAATTTTCAGATTATAGTACCAAACATGATATACAATTCAACTAATTTAATATGAAAAATATATTGACAATTTAAGTTTTTTTTTTTTTACATTAATTAGAGTTGTGTAAATTGTCATATTTTATCAAGTAACATATATTCTAATCGATCTAAATATGCATTATTTATTTATTTTTTTCTAATTTTCATGAAGATTTAATTGATAAAGACGCATTTCATTTTGAACCATTGTTTATAAATTTTTTTGCATTGCAAATAGGACATAAGAAAATAATGACAAACATTTTTCCTTTTTGAAGAACCTTTTTTTATGGTTATGCACGATATATATATATATATATATATATATATATATAGCTTTAGTTTAATAGAGATTAAGAAATTATATTATTGAAAACAATGTAAAATTAAAAGCAAACTGTTGCTGTCAAGATTCTCTGTTTAACAATTTAATATGTTGCAATAATAATAATAATAATAATAATAATAATAATAATAATATATAGTTAGCATTTTGAATACAAGGTCGAACAATTATTTAATGGACCTGAATTGATTACTCAAAGAATCTTAATTAATGGCAATAAGAATTCTGTCAGAGACCGAGAGACTTTAACTTAATTGATCAGAACAATCTAATTCTTAATTCTTCTAACAGGCTGCCATCAATTCCAACTCATTGCAATTAATTAATCTTTGTACTATCTACAAACGCCTCTGCTAACATCTGTCCTTCTAATAATACAGGCCATGCATGCATTCATATTTCAGTTATAAAAGTGGGAAATAAATCTGCTGTGATTACGTGGGAATAGCACTACAGCAGTAACCTAGCTGCGATTTCAAATTCATCCGTTCAATTTTCTTTGAGATTTGTGCATGAAAAAATCTTCCGCTAGCTTTTGGGATTCAAATATAAAACTATTAAAACATTTAAAGATTAGATTTGAAATCACAGGTTCCTGCTATTTCCACATAATCATGTACTATTTTTTTTTTTTTGTTGCTTTCAAATTCGTACATAATTTGTTCATTAATTGTACAAAACTTGTTGCGCTCACTTTTAGTTTGTCAAATCTCTCTTAATATCTGCATGACAAAATTTAACTATTAATATTATTACAGTAAAAGGAACTAATATTTGGTCTTGTGACAAAGGCACATGATCTTCATGTAGAAGGTTATGGGTTTGAAATTTTCGGATGAGAAAAATCTTTTGTTGTAATAACAAGGGTATAAAATTTGGAGGCTTGACTTTCATCTTTCTTTCAAAAAATATATTATTATGATAAATATATATAAAAGATGAAGAACTGAATATTTTTTTTTTTAGAATTTCACAAAAATTATACTAAATATTAAAAGAAAAGAATTAAAAAATGTAGCAACACTACAATTTTTATCATATCATATAAAAAAAATTATATTAGTTTCTCAAAATATTTTTTTCTTAGTTATCCAAAGAAAAAATAAACACGGAGTCCAGGAATAGGTTTTAAAAATTATTTCACACCATCTTGTTAGTTGCTATGTCGAGATTCAGAACTGTTATTATATATTTATATTATAAGAATAAACAAACAAACAAAAAAAAAAGACAAAAGAAAAATAATTAACTACAGCTAACAACTTTGAAAGTGGTTGTTTGTCAGTAGAAAAGAAGCAATATATATATATGTGCACACACACCAAAAAAATACTTTACTGGTAATTAAATTACTGTGGGGTTAACTTCTAATAAATGGAATTTAATTGGAGAGGTGACTTGGATCAATTTGACTGGATATTGACTTGGAGAAGCCGAGTCAAACATCAATAATATTTTTTTATGGTTTAATAAACAAACATCAACTTTATATTAATAATAACACTGCAGTCAAAAAATTCTTGTCTAGTCTGGACCTATGGACTAAGCCCAATAAAATTTGGGATTTATTATATATCTTAAAATATGGAAGTTTGTAGAGCTACGAAAGCTAAAAAAATAAATAAAGAAATTGCACTCTATTATATTTTTTTTTTCTTTTTAAATTCCTTTTGTAATAGAACTTCAATTTCTTGTCCGTTTTCTCTTTAATCTCTCATCATCCATCTCTCTCTAATCCCTCACCGACAATTTCACTTTAATTTCTCTAATTCTTATTGATATAGTTTCTGTTGCATACCAATATATATATATATATTTTTTAAAGAAACAGTCAATTAATTCAACTGAAAATCATTATTAATCTCCTTTCTTATATTAAGCACATAGATGTTCTGATCTGTCAATAAAAGTTTAAAATATGTAATTTCCGATTGAATATCAATTCTTCAATCATATTATTTGCCTTTTTTTAATTCTATACATCTTTTTTATGTTATTTTACCTACTAAAGTCTAAATTATTTAGACACGTACTTGCAACATATGCAAATTTTATCATATTTTTTGTCGGTCCTGATTTCTTTTCATTGTTCAAATGTCATTTATGAATTGATTGATAATTCATTGATTGGTCATATGTCTTCATTTTTTTCCATTTCTTTATATCATTAGGGAATGTTATTTGACATTTTGTATGAGATTTTTTTATAAAAAATTGAAAATATGTCAAAAAAATATATTTGTCATTTAATATGTCATTAAGATTAAGAAATGATATTTACATGTCATTGAATATGTCATTTAAAGAATATTATTTGTCACTAAATTTTTGTTTGAAAATATGTTATTTTATATGAATTTTTTTATTCTCTTATAATATGTTTCCATTGCAATCATAATACTAGTATTCTATTATCCAAGCATGATGTATTGTAGTTAGCATCTTATCAAGAAAAAAAAAAAGTCATTTAAATAAAGCAAAAAAATGTATCATTCTAATAATTAACTATCCAATTTCTATCCAAATAGCACTATTTAACCATCATTTTATGTATATTATTTAATTTGCAGTATGCTAATAATAATAATAATAATAATAATAATAATAATAATAATAATAATAATAATAATAATTTAATTAGTCCAATGAGCTCTAAGATAAGAAGCCTTCTATATAGTAATTTGATCAAGTTTTTTTTTTCCCATACATAGACAATTTGTCTCCATTAAAGCCAAATTAAGAGTAGCTAAAACAACAATTAACCAAAAACAACATTTTTTTATATCTCATAAATTTAAGGATATATAGATTATAATACAAGCATGACTTTGACATATATTGTTATTTAATGCTATTAAAAATGGTTTAAACATCTTTCACTTACTGTCACCTTCCACATTAAAATATTTCTGGATTTATTAAAATAAAAGAAATCCAGCATCACTTGGATGTGGATTGAAACAACCTTATTCTATATATATAATATTTATGTCCTTAAGAAAAATTTAAAGCGCTCGTGGATGCTGTTTGAACAATATATATATATATATATATAGGCTAATATGCTTTCGCCGAAGTGCTACCACCCTATTTTTGATTTTTTAAAATTCAAATGGTCGATCCGAACCATTTATATTGTTCTCCATATTAATATTTGCTTAAAGACCAAATTTTACATTTTTTAGAAATTTTTTGCTATTTATTAAGCCACTTTGAAAATCGCTGATCCAACGGTGAACCCCTGATTTTACTGTTTGGCAGTTTACCGTTGGATCAGCAATTTTCAAAGTGGCTTAATAAATAGCAAAAAAATTCCAAAAAATGTAAAATTTGGTATCCAAGCAGATATTAATATGGAGAACAAGATGAACGGTTCGGATCGACCATTTGAATTTTGAAAAATCGAAAATGGAGTGGCAGCACTTCGGCCGAAGTGCTGCCGAAAGCATATTAGTCGGTCTCTCGCTCTCTCTCTCTCTATATATATATAGGATAGCAATCTAGTTAGACAATGGAGGCAGAACTAGAACCTGTTGAAAATATATATTTAATTAGACTAAGCATAGTGTTTTTCGATGATAAACGCTAATTAAGATGCACAATCGAACTTTTCTTTAGCAAATTGACACCTAAAAAACTTTTTATAACAGTTTAATTTTAGAAGGAAAATAATTATATATATTTATGAGACTTAAGGCTTAACATTTGTTATGTTATACAATCATTTAAAAAAATTGATTGAATTGTTTTATGAGAACTAATTATTTTTGTAGTACATAATTATTCAAAAAATATATTTTTTATATAAACAAACAAAGAACAAAAAAAAAAAATTCTTCATCAAAATAAAAGTAGTTATCATTATGGTATTGTGGTGTATTATATTTCTTGGAAATGTAATTGACAATCCGCTCAATTATTTTTAATATTAAAATAAAATTATATATCGTCTATGATTTAGTTAATCGGACATACTTTTGGTGTACCTTGAGAACTTTTCACCCATTGATACTTTTCTAAATTATAGAGAATTTATTTGTTTATATATGTTGACAACTATTGAGTTGATTGTTATGATTGTCGAATATAGAGTTATCAATATATGATTTTTTTCTTTCTAAATTTTGTAATTTTTATTTAATATTCTACTTTAAAACATGCAAATTATTAAGTAAAATAATTATGTATTGTATGAACCTAAACGCCTGCAATAGCGCTACTATTAGCTATAAAAATTAGTCGATGACCAATATAATTTATTTTTGAAATAAAAATGGAGGACAAACCTTCTAACTTTAAATATCGATAAGAGATCATCTAACCGGATTTTGAATATGCATTCTAAAAACTAAAACTCACTTAATATAAACATGTTATCTACTGTTTATACTTTATAATTGATGTAGCCAGTAGTGGAGCCACCATGTAACAGGGGTAGGTAAACAATTGCTTACCCTTGAAATTTTAAAATCGGGTATGAAGTAGTATAAATATGTTGGTTTGCGCAACCCTTGGAAATTAGATTGCCTAATATCCTTTGACAATTTATTACTGCCATCCAATCAAATGAATTAAATTACAAATATCGACTGATAATTGACTAAAATTATTGAGTGTTAATGTTTTTTTTTTTAATTTGCCCACTAACCTGATAAGCTAGTAGCCCAGAATTTTTTGCCCACTAACCTGATAATCTAGTAGTCCTGACTAAAATTCAAGTATATTCAAGTATATAAGTTAATTTTGCCCACTAACCTGATAATCTAGTAGTCCAGAATTTTTTGTCCACTAACCTGATAATCTAGTAGCCCAGAATTTTTTGCCCACCCCTGACTAAAATTCTGACTACGCCAATATAGCGGTAACTTCACTAGCTATAACGCATCAAATAATCAAAATGAATTGTCTTGGACGACAAAAAATAACAATTAATTTGCAGTGGATCCGTAGCACAGATGTATGATATATTTATCTGAAAAGTATATATATATCATGCATATAATGTAAGGACTAGTTAAGTAATTAACTTAATTAACAATGGCGTTGTTTATTAAAATAACAGGAAGTTTATCCACAACGAATGAGATGGGGACCCATATATTAATTAATTAAACTGACAACTTCTCTGTAGCCATCTCATGATCTGTAGGAATTTATTTGATTTATGGCCATATATATTTCTGATCAAATTTGTCTGCATATGGAGAACCAATTCCCCCTTTTACATTTCTAATTCCAAACATAAACACACACACACACACACACACACACACATATATCTTTTGTTTTTTAGTTATATATTCCTACAATTCAGCAAGATTTTCCTTGTGGTCAGATAGAACAGCAACTAGAATTAAAATAAGAGTTTTACTAAAATTTAAATTGAAGTTACTTATTCAATTTGATATCTTCCTTTTCCTGCTAAGCCCCAAAGATTCAAATATATATATATATATATATATATATGATAAAAAAATTCAAAACCAAGGAATTTAATGGACCAAATCCATTGGTATATATCTTGTTATATTATATATGCTGTGGCTTTTGAACAAAACTTAACCTCATAGAATAATAATCAGTATTACAATATTTGTACCAGTAAAGTTGTCACAGTCCGCCACATCTCCTTGGTTAACAAATTAATAATTTAAAAGAAAATAAGGAGATACACAGCTTTTAAAAGCTTCAATTTTTAATTAATACTACTACCATATTTATTAGCAAAATGGAAATATAAACAAGAAATATAAAATAAAGTGTGCCCCATATAAAGGCTGAATTTAATGTATTTTAGTCCATTACTTGCTGAGAATTTGAATATGGTCCAATATCGTCCTTAAAAAAATTAAAGTATAAAGTCTAAACCAGTAGTTACCATGTACCATCTGCCTCAGCCTTATTAATTATTCACAGCAAGATGCATGTGATGATATTTGTTATTCTTATATACATGTTGAATCATATTATACAATATTAATTATCCCACAAATTTTTTTCTTTCGAGTAATAAGTACTAAGTAGGCAAAAAAACCTACTACATTAAAAAAAATGAAATTTTTTTTAATTAAAACGGTATTTACAGTGGGGACTATGTACAAAAATTTAAAGAAAATATTACTGTCAATCTATACAATTATTTGATGAAAATATATATGTAGCCTGTTTGCTACGGTTTTCATATCCTATGCACTTTTATATTGTCAATACACACAAAAACACACACGCATATCACATGAGTAAAACTATGGTTCTATACATAGTACAGATTGGTCCATACTATATATTAATATTTTTAAATTTAAAAGCCCAAATAGTTATTATGAACTGTTCAATATAATGTGATTTTTATATAAAAATGTACTGACGAACTAAATTTTACATTTTTTACTATTCTTTTAGGTAGGTAGAAAATCATTACTTTTGAATGGTCTTGAATTTTTAGAGTGGTTTTCTACCTATTAAATAAATAGTAAAATAATTATAAAAAAACTATAAAATTTAATCTACAAATAATATAGAGTTCATGTTAAACAGTTAAAATGAATTGTCTGGCATTTAAAATGGAGTTATTAATTCATAGTATAGACCATTATGCATAGTATGCATAGTACCGTAGCCTCACTTCACTTGTGACACATTGTTGCTGGGCATATAACTAAATAGATAAGAGTAATATTCCAATACATCACATTTATAAAAAAAAAAGAGTTAATTAATTTGAACCATCTGATAAAACAAGATAAATAGAAAACGTACGTTTATTTTTTTTTAAGACTACAATCTAATTTTAGTAAAAATTATTACAAATAAATATGAAGTATGACAAAAAAAAATACTTACGTACCCTTGTAATGTAATTTTAAAGAATTATAAAAGACATAACATAATCATTAGATTAAATAAATATCAACATACATGGTCCAAATAAATAATTAACAACAAGCTTATTCATTTCACCCTCTTGTATCAAATAATTTTTTTGAAGAAAAGTTCGTCTTTTTCATCCAAATAAAGTTAAATTTAAAATTCAATATTATATACTTTCTTACATTACCATACATAAACCACGCATATGGTACATGACCCGATTTAATTCATGTTTTAAAATTAATTTATTGAGAAATTTGAAAATTTCCAAAGTCTAATTAAATTAATCTACCTTATATATTGTATCATCCAACAGAACACCTCTCAACTTATTTAATTTCATAATTGATCAAGCTAGATTGCCAAGTAAATAAAATACTTAATGAATCCACTCATCAGATATTACTAT
The DNA here is from genome assembly GCA_033356055.1 of Carex pumila. Taxonomy (NCBI): domain Eukaryota; kingdom Viridiplantae; phylum Streptophyta; class Magnoliopsida; order Poales; family Cyperaceae; genus Carex; species Carex pumila. The sequence goes on along the minus strand of JARJHM010000549.1, from coordinate 89,514 downwards.
AATATAAGATGAACACTTTGTCCTCCAAAAACATAAAAATAAAAACCAACCAAAGGTTTATTAATAGTTTCCTACTATTAAATTTTCATTATGAATTTAATTAGGTGCCATTTTTTATCCTTATCAGGGTTCTAAATATTGCGCTATATATATAGCACTGCTATAACGTTTTCGAACCACAAAAGCTATGACGCTATTAGCACTTTAGTACACTATAGCAACACAATATGACAATAATGTTATATTTTAGTCATTCTACTATAACATGATAAACTATATTTAAATCTTTGATCCTTATATATATTATCATTCAAGCAAGTTCTTATATAATTAGTAATTAGATTTTTTTGTACCAGCATGTTTGAAAGATTGGAATTTTGTAATTTTGTGAGACAGACATACATATTATCTACAACCAATACAGGAATAATTAATACTTTAATTCATTAAAGAAATTCATTCTAGAGCTTGGTGTTGTTCTTGCTTGCCATGAGGTGAACCCCACATGGGACCCAACATTTCGATGATAATGATTTAATATGTATCTTTTCTCCGTAGAACTACTTCCTTCGTTCCTGTATATCAGTACAAGTGTACATTGTTTTTAATAAAGAAAAATCCCCCCCTTACCTTCCAAAAGTCACCTTTCTCTCTCTACTTCTGCGTATGCTGAAATCGCTTCCATGACAAAGTCAGCGACTTGGTACATTTTATAATACTTGAGTACATAATCTCTCTCTCTCTCTCTCTCTCTTTCTCTGTCTAACATAGTTTTGTCTGCTTGGGAAATCATCACTCTTTTCATATTTAGAGAAACTGTTTGTAGTTACCCCCTACCCCTTGAAGAAACAACCATTTCTAATCTCCAATAAAAAAAAAAAAAAAACCATTTCTAATCTCACTTTTCCCTCAAAAGCAAAACAAAATAATAAAAAAAAGCCCCTTCTTGCTCCTATTTTTGTTAATCTCTCATCTCTCTCTCGCTCTCTTTTTTCTTTTTTCTTTTGCCTTCTCACAACCAAAACTTAACCCTCTAACCTTGCTAATACCTTTACAACACAAGAACACACAAGAGATCAACCAATCGATGTGTGATTTCTTTTGGCAAACAACAGAGAATGATCAAGGCGACCTTACAGACATAATACGTGGTGGGGGTACTCACACTAGCATGGCCTCAAGCTCTGAGCTGTCGGCCTCTGATTGGCCGCTCCCGACTGACCCAGCTGCCACTGTACCCCCTTCTTCATCCTTAGACAATTTCGGCAATCCCTTCCCAAATTTCCAAGATCCTCTATTAAACGAGTTCCTTGACCCGCCGTCAAAAGGCGGAGGCATGAACAGTGGAGGAAATGGAGTTCTAGGTCAGAGATTAGTTTCTGGTGATGAGCAAGAGATGAAAAACAACAAGCCTTGTAATAACATAATGCCTAGGGTTGGTACTCTTCAGATGCCGTCAGGTGGAGTGAAGCTATCGCCGCTTTCACCGAGGGCAATTCGGCCGTACCCAATGATGGCAGGAGGCAGCATCGGCCCACCGTCAGTAGAAGTGATTGCGGGGATGCAGCAGATCTCGTCCCCACGATCCACGGGCATGAAAAGGAGGTTTGAATCTCAATTCTTAATTGAACTTAATTGATTATTGTTAATATTTTTTGAGCGTTTATCTTGGATGAAATTTAGTATAGCCCTTTTTTAATGGAGAAAAATTCAAAACATAGCTAGATTGATTTGCTACCAATTTTTTTTTTTTCTCTCAATTGATATTGAAGCATATAATTTTTTAATTGGTAAAATATCGCCCGTAGGCTTAGCTTATGTTGAAGTTAGAGCCTCCTTTGAGCTCCTAAATTTTAGGCATAAGTTATTCTAGGAACTGGTCACCATATATATATGGGGAATGATGTACAAAGCTTTCTCTTTTCCTTTACCTTTTAGGTTGACAAAGAGAAAACAAATAATATTAGATGATCTAGACATCTCTCGTTGGTTACAAAATAGATTAAGGGCCTCAGATTCTAGATATATAGGAAAAAGAAAAATATTGAGAATTCAATAGCACCCCCTCCCCCCCTCTAAAAAAATATAAATCGCTCCAAATTCAAACCACACAACAAATATATAAGATTCATTCAAGTTTTAGGGGCCTGCTGAGTTTTTCATTTGTTTTTTGTTTTTTGCGTGTTCATTGTTGTTTTTGCGGTTCTTTTGAAAATAAGTAGAGCGATGCTTGACCCATCACTTGAAAAATTTCATTAGTTCCATACATATAAATTTTCATCATTACAATGAGATTTGTGAAGCCAAATTTACATTTGTTCATTTTTATATTGTCCATAACTTAATTTAATATATATTTTCAGTTAAAAATACCTTGTTATTGTTTTTCAAGCATTCTTGTCAATATCGTGTGTCTGTTTTTTCTTTTTACTGCTGTTGCTACTGATGCCACTCAAATTATTTGTGGCTTATGGAAGTCTAGTTTATCTTTTGAAATGATATCTCTTCATGACCCAATCATTTATATGTTGGATAATTGAATTATCTTTTACTAGCTCCCATTTGCTTTCGATAAAATATTGAAGTAATATTATATGTTTTCAACCTTGACAACTGTGAGAAACATGCATCCATTGTTTGAGATTTTTACATTTCTTTTTGTATCGTTCACCTTTTTAAATTAGATCCTTTTCCATCCTTTTACTAATGAGAATACTTCCATTGTCATTATGAGCAGGAAGAACCAAGCAAAGAAGGTGATATGTATACCGGCACCAGCAGCTACGGCCGGAGGGAGACCAACTGGAGAGGTCGTCCCGTCCGACCTATGGGCTTGGAGGAAATACGGCCAGAAACCCATCAAGGGATCTCCATACCCTAGGTGCAACCTCTTTCTCATATATATTCAAAAGAAAATATAATAATTCTCTCTAGTTCTCTCTTGAAAACTTTATATATATATATATATATATATATAGACACACACACCCACCCCTCTCTCTCATGTGCAAACACCAATAGATTCCTTCTATCAGAAACTAAGGTACTTAAAGTATTCTCTAGTTAGCTGTTTAGGCATTCTCTCTGTTGAGAGTTAATTCAGTAAGAACATGTTAACTAAACTTAACGTTGAAGGTATAGAGTTATGAAATATAGTTTTGAATTCTACTTTTGGTATCTTATCTCAATGAGCCAAGTAAATAATTTTTTTTTGAAACAATTCTTTTAATTATTTCTTTCTGCGAAAAATATTTGTTATTGTCTTAGGTTATTAGAAAGAAATGGATGGAGAACATGAATCTATATGGAAATGATCAGTGAGATAAATAAAGCTATTGATATTTGATTTTATACTTATGTTCCTTCAGTTAAATTAGTGAAGGTACAATAGCAATAGATTGATGTCAGATTTTATCCTCACTGTCATCATGCATTGACTAAATTTCAAAATATTTTTTATTACAGAAAATATATCTTAAATATTCAACGATCGATGCAATATAGAATGTACTTAACCTTACTAAAACAATTGGCTAGTCTAATTGTTTAGTAAGGTTAAGTACATTCTATATTGCATCTACATTTATTGAATTATACTAGCCATTAGCGATATGTTTACATTTACATTTATTGAATTTATTTAGTACGAAGTCAAACAGTGTAATAAAAATATAAGATTTATAAATTATTCAAATGCATTCAATTTTTCATAACTTTTTGACAGCTTGACTTTACACAGAAAAAATATAACAAATTTAATGTATAAACACATCACTCAACAAATAAATTGCTTTCAATGGTTTGAATTCATCATTTGAATTCGATATAGGAGATTTAGAAGCTAAGCTCACCTACTAATTTAGTAAGATTATCTATATACTATAAAGTACACACCTTAGTAAGATTATCTACACACTACACTCTCCTTAAATATCTGGCGCACATATATTTATATAGTATTATATTATTAATTCAATAAAGGAATGAAAAAAGTACCATTTTACATTGACGAAGGGATTTTCTTTAACATGTTTTGCTTTCTGATGCCTTCTCGGTGAGCATAAATAAATTAAATGTTTTTCCAACGCGCTTCCAGCCGTACATCCTTAATTTTCTGTACTTAATTTGTACTAGTTGATTAAACGAAAACAAACAATAACAATTGAATGCACTCAATTGACCTTGTTTGATTTTATTGAAATTGGTTTATATTTTTCAGAAAGAAAATGTCCTTCTCCTTCCTTTAATTAATTACGTTATTAATTAATTAATTAATTACGTTATTAATGAAACCCAAGTAAGAAATTTTTAATGAAACATAAGCAAGAAATTCTCTGCAAGTTGACAAAAATGTTTTCTTTATGAGAATTTGATTTTAGTTGTCACAATTACATTACCTTGTATAATGCACCAACGATTGTGAATAACATTAATTTACCAGCAAAAGATGCATTCATTCAATTACTACACCATTTTTCTTGCATCTACAATAAACATCCACTTGACAGCAATAGATGATGTATAATTGGACACGAAATATTGTAATTCCCTTTATTGCATTCATTTGATCAATATTCTATGTGCTGCTATAAACTTGAAATTGCTGCATAAATACTCAAATTCATCTTAAATTATTTATATCCATAATAAAGGGCAAGCAATTGCTCTGCCAGAAGAGTGTATTGATAAACATCATATCATATTGATTAAACTTTACTTTTGGAAAAACAAAAAATGCAGGGGTTATTATAGATGTAGTAGCTCGAAGGGTTGCTCAGCAAGGAAACAAGTTGAGCGCAGTCGAACTGACCCAAATATGCTTGTCATTACATACACATCTGAGCATAACCACCCGTGGCCAACACAACGAAATGCTCTTGCAGGATCCACAAGATCACAGCTAGCCAAAAGCAACTCGTCATCCTCGAACAAAAATTTTCAAAATAATCCAAAGCAACAACAGCGACAACAACAAAACCAAAAAGAGACTTCCAAAGAAGAATCGAGCAACGAGATCACAAATAATGCAAGTTTAAATGCCAACCCATCTATAGTGAAGGAAGAGGAAATGAGTGATATAGGCAAGTCTTTGGATCCACCACAAGACGATGAATTTGGCCAAGAATTATTAATGGATCAGTACAAGCCAATGATACCTGACTCAGGTCAACCAGACGATTTTTTTGCTGATTTGCAAGAGTTGGAGGCTGACCCTATGAGCCTAATTTTCTCAAAGGAATACATGGAGGCCAAACCAGATCAGGATGATAAAGGAGGAAATAAGGGTACAATGGATCTATTTAATATGCTTGATTGGGGTGTAGGAGGGAGCTCTTATGGCGAGGTAAGGAAGGGTTTATGATCATAAGACCTTGCAACATACAGTAACTAAAATTTGCTACCTGATCATACGAAAACAGATTAAAAGAAAGGAAAAAAAAAAAGGTTGAGAGAGCTTGTTGCTTTTTTAATATGATGTAATGACCTAATTTGAAGTGTGAAACAGTGCAAGGTCTAATCATAAACCTTCTTCTGTTAGTTGTAGGTTTGGAAAGAATAGGCAGTTAGAAATGAGTTTGAGGGGTTATTATGTCCTCTAATTAATGTTATGCTTTTCATTTTATGTTATTTATTCTTTTGTTTGTCACTTCCAAAGTTAGTTACCAGAAAAATGAAGAACAGGAGTTTGATTTCGCCTGATGTTCTGGCAATCATTCTGATATAATTAGTAGGTTACAGTAAAATATCTAGCTTGAACGTTTAAATTCTCATTGGTAAAACCAGTTCGTTGCAAAAGTTTAAGGGTAAAATCAAGAAATTTTACCTAGTCTAGTCTAGTATACAGGAGTGTAAGACCAAGCAAAGTGGCAAAGGCATTGGTTGATAGTTAAAAGGGATGTGACAAAAAGCTATATCAACTGTTGATGAAGTTGATAGCAAATGCATATGCGATGGATGATGGATGGGACACTAAAAAAAGCTAGTTTTGATTAGATTGCACTATCTCTCTCTTAAACAGTAATAAGTTGGTTAAATAGTTCATACACTGTTGACTATTTCGAGCAAAAAAGACAGTTTTTAAGGCGTGTTTTGTAGCGTACTTATCTTATGATCACGAGTTCACGACACTATTGATATATATGGTGTAAGAACTAATTAAATTGTGGAAGTATATATATAATCACAGCGCAGGGCATGGTTGTTTTATAAATATATATATTTTAATTATACATAAAAGCGCAATCTTCTCAATATACCATTTACAATTAATTTACAACATCACATACTTCTTGTGTTGTGGATGGATACAGGGCAGAATTAGAAAATTTAGTTAGGAGGCTGAAACTTAAAATGCATAATTATTAATTTGTTGTTAGTGAAATTTGAACCTTAAGACATTTCAAGTATAAAATAGAGTCTTTTTTTTTTTTTAAAAAAAGAGGCTAAAAGCCCATTTCATTTCTGAAACAGTTAATTACAAAACGCCAACAGCAAGCAAGCTGATGTGATTAAATTTTATGAGAGATGTTGAACTGTATAAAAACTTCAAAGAAATAAAAAATCAATTAAATTTCAACATAAGTGTGATTAAAAATTTCAAAATCATAGAAGTAGCTTAGCAATTTTTGAACATAGTGTAGATCTGTCCCTAGATAGATATATATCAAGATAGATATATGTATGTATAAAAAGACATTGACAAAAGCTATTTTGATTTCACACATCGCGCTAAACATATATATATTTTTTATATTTTTCTGTACTGATTGTGCACTGTGTAAAGTCGAAATAACTTTGTCGATACCTACTAAAATTTTCCATTAATAGCATGGGTAACTAATAATGTTTGTATGGATAGCATTATTAATTAGTATGAGTAACTAAACATATTTGCATGGGTAAATAAATCGATCCAATACCAAAAAAAATAAAATAAAATAAAATTCTGCATGGGCTTAAAATTTTCGGTCCATGCAACTAGTAATCTCATGCATGTCAGTTAGTTCATATCCTGAGATAGCTAAATATATATTTATGTTTATATCCGGACCACCCAATTCCGAAGTGAAATACACAGAACCTGTGTGGATTCCGATCAAACGGTTCAGATCTAAATAGAAATAACATCTTAGCTTTTTTTTAGGAATAATATAATATTACCTTATAAGTTGATAGGAATTCGATCCATGCATGCATACATGGTACCCAGAGCTCGAGCAGTTGTGGCCAGCGAAATAAATCCAGAAATTAATGAGGACTAACAATTAATCATGCAATCAAAAGAACAACAGAGTACTTGTAATATTAGCCGACATGTGTAATTACTGCATCCCATCTTTCAAGGCATGATCAGGACCTGTACTAGCACTTTCTCTTCACGCAAAGGTATCAATTTCTAGCCTAGGTGGGAAATTAAATGCTCTGAATTGATGCAAAATTTCAGTAAATACTATCAGTAGTGTTTCCTAGGTAAGAAAAAGAAGAAAAATAAATGCTTAGTCCATATACAGACGGCTCTCATTGGGGCCCCTATCATAAACTCAACGCTTTTACCAATTCAAAGAACAAGCCGTGTAAATATTTTTGCTCTTATATTATTCTTAAATGACCTCCCTCTTAAGGTGTCAAATGACACCCTTTTATTCATTTATGGGATCCGTGTCATATTCAAAAACACAGATAAAAATAATTTTTTTTCGTTAGCTTATTGAGTACGGATAAGAGTAGTGATTTTTTTTTTTCGTTATCTTACCTTTTATCGTATAAGATAATTTTTAAAAATAAAATTATATGTAAAGATATATATTTGTATGAAGATGATACATGATATAATAAAATTTTGTATTTTATTAAATTTTTATAATACAAATTAGTTGTATTCATTATTATTATTTTCATTTTTTCTTGTTTTGAAATATATTATATCGAAAACACAAATCAAGACGGAATTGGTCCGGACGTAGTATCTGCGGATACTGTCCCAAATATTCTAGTCGGACGGAATTGATCGACTATAAATTAAGAATGAGACAGTATCCGCGAGAGATGTGTCGATACACCGTTACGGATACTACTATCGTTAATAGAAAAAGATCCTTTATGTCGGTATACCCTCGCAGATACTGTCTCATTCTTATAATATATATCATGTACCGTCCAACTAGAATATTTATGACAGAATTGATCTGGACTCTGATCGGACGGTCCGATCTAAACAGAAATATTTTTTTACCTCACATGCAAAAGGTTTGCTGATCGGGACTTGATATCCTTTCCAAGAGTTTGGCATTTTATATGATTGGTGCGCTGTGTGAGAGGAAATGGACTCCATCATATATATACATGCTAAAAACAACGTCCTTAATGTTTAATAATAATGATAGCCTTTAATTTTTAAATGGAAAAAATAATTATGAATAATAGTATAAAATTGAGTGTCTTTATAAATGAAAAAGTTATTTGAATCTTTGATGTCCAAAGTTATACATTAATGAAACAATTTTCTTTGCACTTAGCTATAATACATGTAAATCTAACGAAAATATATATTTTTTTTAATAAAAGAAAATTATTACGTATCCAAAATTAAAACAAAATCCAAGTATAAATTAAATTTAGGATAGAGTTTATCATTAGACACGTACTGGAGACTTCAAGCCTTATTAGTATTCTTCTTTACTTTGTTAATCTCGTGCTAGTTCTACGCAGCAAGAGAAGCCACGCCTATATTAGTGTACACACAAATAGATTGATCCCCCCCCCCCCCCCCCCCCCCCCCCCCGCCTCTTTACTCTCTCCCTCTCTCTTTTGATCTCTCTCTTTGTTTTGGATACAGCCTCCTTTGCACCAGATCACTCACACCATTTCATTATTCAAACCTTTTCAGAGAGACCTATCGAGAGAGATCGCAAAACTATTTCGATCTATGCTGTATGCAGCTCATAATTATACGACCCAATATGGTTTAATCCATAATTAACTATTAATTATGACCCAAAATATTCTGATCTATATATATGACATTTCTACCACTTTGATCACCTATGGAGCGTATTTAATATTTGTTTTCCTTTTATATATACCAAAAGAAAGTTTTGTAGGTATTTTGTTCCCTTTTAACAATTGATTGCGTGGCCTAAAAATACATATAAGAGATACCAAATTTTTTATATAAAGAAAATTGATTTATATATATAATATATATATATATATATATATATATATATATATATAGGCTACGGTGAGTTGCGAAGTAAAACGCGTTTCTACTTCATGCCGTATTTTCATTTTGAAAGTCCAAACGACCGATCCGAACCGTTAAATCTTTAATCCATATTGAAATGTGCTTGGAAACTAAATTTTACATTTTTTGAATTTTTTTTTACTATTTATTAAGTATTTTTGAAAACTGCTATTTTGCTGTGAACAGTAAAAAACAGTAAATTTTCTGGACCATCAGATCAGCGACTTTCAAAATTGCTTAATAAATAGTAAAAAAATTCCAAAAAATGTAAAATTTGGTCTCCAAGCACATTTCAATATGGAGAATAAGATGAACGGTTCAGATCGGCGTTTTGAACTTTAAAATCGTAAAATATGAGCGTGAAGTAAAATAGTAGCTTTACTTCGCAACTCACCGTAGCCCACCTCTCTCTATATATAAGGGTGAAAATACTTTGATTTACCTTCCCCAGATTTAATTGTATGACAATTAAACTTTACTCAAATTCTAATCTTATTTGAACCAAAAACAGTACCATTAATAATAATATATACAAAGGTTATACACTAACTAGCTAGAAAATGTGCAAAAGTTTACAATGTGAGAGCTTATATGTCTAAGCAAAGGTTTTACATAATAATTAGCTAATAGCTGGTAATGCTGATACTTATATCTGGGTACGTACGTGTCTCTTTACAGAGTTAGATAAGACGTATATATATAGTTAGTTAATTAGTACTTAGTAACAATATATATACATATTTAGTAGAGCGACCTACAGAAAATATGTATATATATATATATATATATATATAGAGTTGGGCTATGGTGCATTGCAATGCATGGAGAGGTTTGTGAATTGGACCATAAATCTAGAATTCATAATCCAAATGGCTGATCCAAACCGTTCATCTTGTTCTCCATATTAATATGTGCTTGGAGACCAAATTTTATATTTTTCTGAATTTTTTTACTATTTATTAAGTATTTTACAAAATTGTTGATCCAACGGTAGCTGCTGATTTTACTGTTTTGTTAAGCCACCGTTGGATCAACAATTTTGTAAAATATTTAATAAATAGTAAAAAAATTCAGAAAAATGTAAAATTTAGTCTCCAAGCACATATTAATATGGAGAACAAGATGAACGGTTTGGATCGGCCATTTGGATTATGAATTCTAGATTTATGATTCAATGCACAAACCTCTCCATGCATTGCAATGCACCATAACCCAACTCTCTCTCTCTCTCTCTATATATATATATATATTATGGGACTGTTACCAACAAGCAGAATAAATTAAAAGCACTACCATGATGTACTGATAAAGCAGTACGTTATAAACACGCAGTTGATATGATGAAGTAAATTAATGCAATGTTTTCGATAGTAATAATTAGTGGTACGTAAAATCTGTTGGTATTAATTTTCAGAATATCAAAATAGTTAGAAATTAATTAAAATAAATTAAATTAAAATAGAGTTATTTGGATCGTGCGAAGCACTTTCTTTAAGCGTATTCCGTTTCATCATGCAAGATGGAACCGCAACCAAGATAATCCAGGGTTATTGTTCCTTAGGCACATCCTAGAAGTAACTGACGATAACTCTGTAATATATGTAACATAAATCAGAGTTTGATAAATTGGAATAAAATAAAATTGGAGAATTAATCAGGGACTTTCTGTGGGAGTAAAGCAAATATAAGGTTTTTATTTCTTCCATTTATTTCTCTGATTCAAATGATCATCTGAGATAGAAAGAGGTATCTATATTTGTATTAATATTGAGAGTTTGTATCAACATAAGAAAGGAATTAATGAGTATCATCCTATATCAAACAGAAGGAGAACTATATAGTTATAAAGATTCAATCAAGAGATTTAATATTAATTAATGATAATTATGAAATGAGGAAGAAACGTACCACAAAGATGCCATGAGGTGTAGCAGTAAAAGTCATTAACAAAATAATAAATGGTCATTAGAAAACTAACTCACCATTAAAGAATTAGATATTCAATTCAACCCTCTAATTTTCAAATATCACAAATGGAAATTTTAAGCAAATTTATTGAAGAGGGAATTTTGGATTTTTCCAAGTTCCAACAAAATTGGTGTGAGAAGTGACTATAATACCCTCTATATGATATGACTAGTATTGTTACATAAATATGTGATGGAGAAGTTTTTGTGGGTTTTAAAATTTTCATATTTGTTGGGTTCAATAAAAAAATGTGTGTGGATTTATTTTAAATTCGTGAATAGACACATTATGTAATATATATGCGAGTCACGTCACGTGACTGACAAACTTGACATGGCATGTCTTACCCGTGACTGAACTAATAACAACGTGTCTAATATATAACCAAATGATTTTCCTCTCGGTATTTAAAATAATTCTTATATACTTATTCTAAAAGGAACAAGTGATAGGTTTACCATATATCCAAATACAAGAAAAACATTTCACCACCATACAGGAAGGATCAAACCTGCCATCTATACATAAAACACAAATGCAAACAATATCTGAAAAACCACCAGCAAAAAGTTAATTCTGGCAGTTCAAAAGAGAGAAATTAAATTTTATAATGAGATGCCAACGCACCAAGACTTCAGGAAGCTGAATTAAGGGCATCATATATGAAATTTTCCACCTATACATATCCTTGCCAGGCTAGGGAGGGTTGTAACTATTATAAAACACCTATGTATGTTGTTATACCTAATTAGTTAGTTCCCATTGCACTGTAGAAATCAAAATTCGTCATATTTAGTATTAATTTATCATGCATGCAATTTGAGGTTTGCATTAAATCATTGTAGTACAAATAGGTGCTGCAAGCAACCAGGTCTCACAACACTACAGTAGTACGTTCATACAGTAGTTAAGAGGTCTGGATCAAATTAAATAGCCCATACATTGGTCACATTTGTTTGTCGAAATTGCCTACTCAACTAGCAATAATAATGCTCTGATTAGTGTAATCTGGTACAATTGCATGTGTTACAGCCTGAACTGTGTATTGGGTCACTCCAATTGGACGTACAATTGTAGAAGAATACAGCTTAAATGCAAGCGGGTAAAAATATTGACAGAGCTAGCTAGTTTGATTTCATGCAGTGCACAAGCTATATATTTTTCATTTTGTCTCTATTGATCTTGCGCTGTCTGAAATTAAAATAGCTTTGTCAATATCTTTACACACGCATTGCCACATAGACCAATACTATTTATGGTGTGATCAGAACTAGAGCAGATGTTTCTTATTGTTTTTTTTTTTTTTTTTTTTGAATGGGAATTCGTATTGTTTTGGGTACCTTAATGAATAACAATACAGAATTATAGATACAATGGACCAGTTGCATTCAATGAGTTTCCTGTACATGAACAGAGACACCTGAAAAATCTGAAATTGAAGCGCTAATTATTGCAAGGATTTGTGTGTGAAGGTAAAAAGCTGTGAGGTGTCGGTTCTTATTTATTTTTGGGGGGCAGTACTAACCATCTCTCTTATGTTTTTCTAGGCTTGCTGTGGGCTTTAACACATGTAGGAATGAAAAAGTAGACAACTGTTTATATAGCCTCTCTCTCTTTCTCCAACTGGGAAGAGATCTGTCAGAAAATTATTTGTTGTTTTACTTTAGTCCTGAGGGCGTGGTGTTGTGCCGTTGTGGGCTTGGAGGGATTATATATGCTCTGGAATTCTTCTACATGCAAATATCTGCACTTGAGCAGTACTAAAAGTTCACAATTTTGTAATTGAAAAATTGAATCTCACCGAACAGCGGAAACAGCTTAATTATTTATATGAGACAACCAATTTGTTTATATAAATACAAGGATCATGTCTGTAAATTGCAAGGGGATATATTGTAAGAGAACAAAAATACTTTTATACAAAATGATGTCTTTATAAAAAAATAGACCAACAAAAAAAAATATTTAACAATAGAAAAATCAATATATTCTCATACAAATGTAAAGCTCATCCTTTAATAGCATACCTATTAGTTTTCTTTTTACTGGTACATCAGAGATTCTTTTTTGTCATGTTGTTTAATGGGAAAACAGGGATTTTAAAGGTACAAAGTAACCGTTAACTTATTTTTGAATGAAAGATATATATAATTTTAGTTAATTGTAAAAGATATTCACATTATTTTGATGTATAATTTGATGTGATGTGATATAAGGTGAATAACATATTATGATTTGATTACATAATATGATGTGATGTGATTAACAAATTTTTAGATGATGTGACATGTCTAAAATAGAAAAAGATAATGATCAAAATAGTGAAAAATAATTACATCAATCTAATGATTATATTTAAAGTTTTTTCATATTTTAACTTAACTCAAATAAAATTATAAAATAAAATAAAATAAGAAACATTGTTGACAAATTTATTCCTGATAAAAAAATTAATCCATTGGTTTATCATGTTATTATGGATCACGTAACGTGATGCATATATACCGTGTTGTAATGTAACAAATTTAATTACAATAATCTTTTCTCAGTTCAAATCATGAGCTTATTATCTAAACATGGGGCTGCTCGGCAATAAGAGATTAAGCTTCTTTAAGGCTTAATTTACTACATTTAGCTTTTTTAGTCACTTAATCTTATCGAATACCGGTTCCTTAGCGCGAATTAAGATCACATCCTTTAGTCTCCTTTTGTCCGGATCTTAATTCTCTGCTCAGACCCTAAGGCACGTCTACTCCTTCCTTTTGTTTCCTTAGTTGTCACCCATGGATTAAGACAACCGAACAACGGTTCTTTAGCGCTCTTTAAGCTCTTAATTCCTTGTTGTCAAACAACCCAATGAGGCATCAAGAGTGTGCTCTAGAAAAAAATACATGAGGAAAAAAAAGGGAAGCGGAGAGAAACAAAGGTCTGACCGGATCTAATAAAGCCAGATATTTGCTTCAAAATAGTAAATTTTGAAGGTAATGGTAGGGAAAAAAAACAAAGAGGAGGTGAGTTTCAAGTCAAAATTTAGCAAAATTTTAATGATTTTGTCATCTTGATTTAATTACTGCCTTTCTCCTCTCCTTCTTTCTCTTTCCTTCATTTTTTTGTGAGCTGTTCCCAGCTGAGAACGCTCTAATTCAACGAAGAATGATTGCAGAATAGTTGAATAGGAGTCAAGATTTGTTTGACGACTTATCATTTCACGGATCCATGGGACGAAAGACAATGGTACAATGCATAGAGGAAAGGGAAACTGTTGACATGTACCATTTTCTTCTGTAGAGGCATCTGTACCTTGGTACGACTTGCCCCATCTCTTCCCAATTGTTTTTACTTGGTTGTCTGGACTTAATAATTAGTGTTGTTACGGTCGATGGAGCTAATTAAGATATAAATTAAATTTTAATTTAAGCCAATCTAAGTTATTTATGTTTGGTTTAGAATTAAAGTTACGTTGTAAGTTTGATTGAAATTTGTGGTTTAGATTATTTCTTAAGTCCTGATTACAAATAAATTTCAAATAGGATAAACCTAATTAAAGATAACATTACATAATATGAACAAAAAAAAAATGACATTTTAATTAAAAACTTAAGGATGTCAGCACATAATTTAAAATTAAATTGACAATCAAATTGAAATAGGAAATAGCTGTTTATATAGAGTCAATCTAATATACACTTAAGTGTATCGATTGAACCATACACTTAACCCTAGGATTAGCTTTGAGATTCGCGCTGCACGACTTTTGAAGAATCTACACGACTTTTAAAAAAATCGTACGGTCCTAGGATTAAGTGTACGGTACACTTAAGTGTATATTAGTTTTACTCGTTTATATATATAACTACAAGAATGAAACAGTATTCGCGAGGGTAAAAAGTGATTATCCTCGAGAGTATACTGATATATAAAGATGCTTTTTTTTCTATTGGCAACAGTATATTGACAGTATCCCTCTTGGATACGGTCACATTCTTGTAAATTAGCAAACACTATGCTTAGATATGAGAATATATAATCAAAATCAAACATTGAAATATACCATATTGCAAGAAATCTAACTTCTAGCTACATTGCTTTTGTCTTCACAAAGGGTCCTGTAAAATCCTAACAATCGAAAACCTGAAGAAAAGAGGATGGCTATTGCTGAGCATTGGCTACTTTTGCAAAACAGAATTATCGGAGACAGCGTAACACACCTATTCCAAGACTGCCTGGTAACCTTGACAGTAGTATACCGAGGGGTACTACAAGCCTTATGATCAATACGGGTACAAAATATAAACTATGTGGAGTACTCCGCAACATCAACAAGTACCGTCGACACATAAATGAGGGAGATAATACTGATCCCACAATTTGTGGTGTGTTGGGAAAGGTGTGCAATAGTGTTCAATGATCAGAAGAAGGAGCTTCTAGCACTGGTGAATGAATTAAAGCTCAAGAACAATGGCAAATATTGCAAAGAGGAGACCAGCCTAAGGAGGGAAGGATTGGATCTGGCCACAGCTAGTTAGCTACTGGGTTTCTCGGCATTATAGCTTTTACAGAAATAGTTGTGAAATGAATTGATTTTATTTTCTGGCTCAAAGGTATTGACCAACATTTCCTTTTCAAAAACTGTAATAGGTCTTTCATTAAGACCTAACTTATTTTACTGAAATCAATCCAATGAAGAATGAAATAAAAACAAGTATTTGGACATAACATGCATGGTGTTAGCCAAAAAAAAATTTATATTCCCAAAAAATATATTAAGTGAATGAAATTATTGCTTAATTATACTGATCATTGCTAATAATAGTGAAACTAAAAGAAAATATTAACCATAAAAACAAAGATAGTTTATATTTTCAAAATTAATCATATATCTGAAATTAATTTATAAAAGTATAGTCTGCTTACTCAAGAGAAGGTATAGTAACAAAAATATATAAATAGAAAATCGGAATCACATAACTACATAAGTTAGACCACCTAGAACTTGGCTTAATTAAGTTTGTTCCGCCTCTAGAACTAACTCGTTAAATTAGGCCAGGCTAATTTTAGATTTTTATCTAGTTACACGTCCTAATTATTATACGTTTTTGTGCTGACCTAAGGCCTAAATCCCATATATATTCTTAAAAAACCTTAACCAAATTTACATTTTTTTTTTAAATATCGAATTGATTCAACATTTGTATTATTTTAATTAAAAAAATCAAGGTTTTAAATAGCGATTATCACGTCATAGTGGAAAGGCTAAAAAAAAAGATTTTACGAATAGCGTAGCTATAGTGAAAGCTATCTTACATAGCAATTTTTATTTAAAAATATATATTTTATATTTCTACTGATTATCAACATTATCTAAAGTCTCATAGAGCAATAAGTAAGACAAAATTGATTAAGGAATTATAATATTCATATTGAATTAGTACAAAGTCCAAATTGCTATTCAAAATATCCCTAATAATATCATAAAATATCTATCTTTTTTTTCATTCAAAATAATCTAACTAAGCATCATGGCATAAACTATATATTTTGTTATATTAAAAAAAACATAGGCATCATGGAATAAACTATCTATCTTATTTTATTTAAAAACAAAAATATGGACTTTGAAAAAATTGATCTTTAAAATTTTTAGTTTAGGCCTTTATATAAAAACCTATATAGTATAGCGTGCGCTATAGCGCGTAATGTGTAGCGCAAATAGCGGACCGCTATTACCACTATAGCGGTTATAGCTGAAATAACGTACTTTTATTCCATAGTGTATATAGCGTTTAAGTTATGAAAAACCTATGCGCCACTATAGCACACTATTTAGAACACTGAAAAAAAATTATCTGTTCGTACACCAAGTTACCACCAGCGCAGCGATGAAAGAATAACACTCGCTTTATATCAAACTTTTGCATATGTTAAATATAAATTACGTACGTACTACGAAGAAAAATTAATTTAAATTCAAAAATTCTACTTAGCAGTACAATTAGAGGTGCAAACGGGTTGGATATTATCCGACCGTATCTAACTCCGTATCCGAAAATTTAATACAAATATCCGAATATCTGTGCAAATATGGATACGGATATAGTTTTAAATTTTAATTATCCGTACCCTAATAGTAGATATATATTATGAGTGGGGTTAAAATGCACCCTCTTTTTTGTGCTCCAAACGTGCACCCTTCCCTCGTTTCTTCATTTTTAAAGTTCAAATAGTTGATTTGAATCTACCAACGTGTTCTACATATTAAAATGTGCTTGGAGACCAAATTTTACATTTTTTGGAAATTTTTTACTATTTTTTCAGAATTTTTTATTAAACTTAACAATAATAAAAAATTCAGCACAGTGATGATTTTCAAAAATTCTGAAAAAATAGTAAAAAATTTCCAAAAAATGTAAAATTTAGTCTCCAAGCACATTTTAATATGTAGAACACGTTGGTAGATTCAAATCAACTATTTGAATTTTAAAAATGAAGAAACGAGAGGAGGGTGCACGTTTGGAGCACAAAAAGGAGGGTGCATTTTAACCCCACTCATATATTATATAATGTAATATGAATTATGAAAAAAATTATGTTATTCACTATTATAAAAAATGAATATCCGTATCTGTATCCATCTAATATCCGATCCATATGCGAAAAATAAAAACGGATACGGATATGGTTTTACCACTATCCGATCCGTATCCAATCCGTTTGCACCCCTAAGTACAATAATAACAGATACCTACGCCATGCTATCAATTCAATCAAAAAATATATTTGCCGGAGACTAACACAACAACCTTTGTGATTAATATATATATATATAAAATCATCTAAAAAATACATATATTTCACTTTAGTTGCATCTTTGTAGGGATTTTTTTGTGAGACATACAAGTTTCATCAGTACCCCTTTTAATTTGGAATTAGTTATTAATAAAAAGAGTTGCGGTCATTGTGAAGTACCAAAAATAATGTCATTAGAGTTTTCTTTTTGGCTGCGCTTCGGAACAAATATCTATTACAAAATAAATAATTTTTAAAGCAAGACATTTTCTACATTAAAAGTGTGGATTCAAAAGATTTTGGACACAAATAAATATTTTTTAAATATGGAACAAGTGTATAAGAATAAACAACAATATTTGTTGCACAATATATAATTCTACAAAAACTTAACATTAATTATATCATGTTAAATATTCCTTCTATGTGCATGCATGCATGCATGCATGCCTCATGTACTATTTATCTTTTAATTCTATCTTTTGATGCAGTAGAGGAGATCTTTGTCTTATCGCTGCGGTTTCTGACACCGAAATATCTTCTTTTGAGGAAAAATCATGGCCTGAAGTTCTGATGTATATCAGCAATAATACAACTGATAAGCAAAATAATACTATTACTTTTTTTTGTTTCTTTCAAGTACCTGGTCGCTTGGTGCCATAATTTTAATTTTCATAAAGGAACTAGAATCTTCTCAGTGCTAGTGGATAGGGTTGCAAACAAATCAAAACGAATCAAACTTAATTCAGTTTGAGTTCGAATTTGAATCAATTTCGGATTGAACATATTTGAAATTGAAGTAAAGTTTCAAACTGAAAATGAGAGTTTGAATTTGATTCGGTACGATTTGAACTAGTTTTGAACTGAACTGGTTTGAAATTGAAACAAAGTTTTGAATCGAGTCAGGCTCAATTTGAATTTGATTTATTTTAGAACCGAACTAGTTTAATTCGTTTTGAATTGAACTTTTTTACCAATCAAACTCAATCGAATCATGAGCTACGAGGTTTTTGTGCACCTCTACTGGTGGTAGAGCGCTTAATATAGTTAATTCTTATACAAATTGAAACATTTTTTTTTTAATTCAAGAGTAGCTAGCATGCTTTAATTGATGTCACGATGGTAATTAGCAAGACGTAAATTTTATTACAATGTTGTATATCGGTTTTGTTTGTATTGCATTGATCATTGGTCAATTAGTGCTCAAATTAATGGCTCTCAGGCCAATAAATGTTCAGTAAAGTTTTCCTTTGGCGCTTTCTATGTGCATATCTTTAAGTGATATACGGAATGATATTTAATTTTAGTATCGAACTAGTCAACTATATTTTTTTTTACCACAATATTTATATAGAGTTTCTCGCATGCATAAAAGGCCATTTTGTAAAGAATATATATAATATAAGAAATAACAGAAATAATAGTGATTCAAAAATTTAAATTTTAAGCTACTAAAACTTTTATAGGGACACAAAAAAAAAAAGATAATTAGTCCGAATAAGATGTTTTGTCAATGAGCCAGCTGATTAGCTTGATTTGTAAGTATTTGTAATATTGTCCATTCAATTTTTTTAATTAGCAAACTGCAAAGGACATATTTAGTTATGGATAGAATAGTGAAATAATAAAGAAAAATTGAAATTTAGAATAGATTTCTATTTCACATTATTTTTGTTGTGCTTGGTTGAAGGTAGAAAAAGCAGAAGTTAAAGAGTGAAAAGTATCCATGAATCAGTCAATTTCATCTCTTGCAAAATACAATTCTATTTTGTAATTAAGTTTTTAAAATTGAAGTATCCAGGAATTCGAGTTCGACCAACTTGTAAAATACAAGAACATGACACTAAAAATTTTAACTCAATTTATTTTTTTTGTACAATTTCATTTAATTCTATTAGGCCCAGTTCGGATTTTACTGTTCATATGGAAAAAAAAAAATTCACTCAGATTGAATTTATTTTTTCACATGAATAGTACAAAATCATTTCAAAAAAAAATTCAATCCCATTTTTTATACCCATTCCCAATACAAAGCCGAACAGGGCCTTATGAGGAGGGTTCAAATGTTTTCATTTCTTGTATCTCCATCATGCCTCTATTTTTAAATTTTCTAATAATAAAAAAAATCTATATGTTAAAATAAAACGTTAGATGTAATCAATATGATTTTGTCTACATGCACATGCAAAATTATATCTTTTCGATTTAGGGTGTATACAATTCAATAAGTTGAAATATCAATGTCCATAATTTATCCACATTAATGTATTTTTGTGAGCTTTGATACTAATCACAATAAAATCAAAATATTATGATCTTTTACATGTATAATTGTGTATATAGAAAATGATGTAGATCATATCCGACGGTTTTATTTTCACATTAAAATTTTAAATTTTAAATTATTGTAATTTTGAAAATAAAAGTATGGTGAAGACAAAAAAATAAAAACATTAATTTGAATCGTAATCTTCTATTATTATCAAAACAAAAATATCTTATTTAAAATATATATATATATATATTAAATATGAGTAAAAGACTTACCAAAAAACAAGTGTCATTTTGAAAGTTGAAACCCTAACAGATCGTCTTCTCTACCCCCATCTTCCTCCCTCTCTGCTGCCCTGCTCTATTGCCGCAACCACTCCCCTCCACATTTTTCTCTTCCTATCTTTTATTTTCTCTAGCTCCCTTCTCCTACTGCCACAGCAACTCTCAAGTTTTTCTTATTCGGTCATCCGTCTTCTCTGACGACTACACCAGTCTCCACTCCTCAAGACTCTCCTCTTCTTTCTCTGGCTCTGCTGCCTCTATTCTCTTCTTTGCCAATTTTGTTGCTCCTACCGCTCTGCCTCCAATTACGATATGAGGGTTACCTAAGATGATTTGAGGTGATCTGAGGGTTTGAGAGTCGACCTCTCTCTCTCTCTCAACTCCTCTGCTATGCCGTCCGGTCCACCTTGTCGCACTCCATCTAAGCAGATGCTTCCATCTAACGGATCTGGTCTCTGCTCGTTGCTCCGTCTCACCACTCTTCGCTTCGTCTTGATGATGCGCGCAAAAGCGTATGCACAAATTTCAGTACAATAAGATGTACTTTTTAAGCCTTTAACACACGTTTGAGTTAAATTACAAGTGCACAATTCTATCAAAGTAATATTTGAGGTATCAATCAACAGGGAGAATGTTTAATTACTATGCTTAAACTTTAGTAGTAAATTTCAGAAAATAAAATAAAATAAAGTGCAGTAAAAGTAAATTTGGGGGGTTTGTTCTAACAATTCCTAAGGTTGGGTTCAATACCCAAAAGAAAGGAGTTTGAAACAATAATTGTAAATAAAAGTATAAGAAAGGAATTGGTTTGCTTTCAAGATTTAGAGATCTAGGGGTATTTGGTCTATATTCCCTTGCTAACTTTATTAATTCGGTATTTGTTTAAGTTCATGTATGATTTGATGAGGTTTCTAACCTAATATGTCATTAAGGGTCACTTTCGTGAATTAATAACGTGTCTAGGTAACTCGAACTTCTTGATTAAGTCCCCCACCCTAGCTACCTATACCATAAACTCTTGTTAGTCTCTTCTCTCCTCAAATATTGATACTTCACAATTAAGTCCTTCGTACCAATACCCGATTCAATTTGAGATGTCCTAATTAGGGTTTGCCTTCACGGTTAAGTCCTTCACCAAATTTTTAATCTTAATTTCTGTAGTTCCGGCTTAGATTACAAATTGGTTAGATCCTAATCCAAACCTAGGGTATTTGTATTCATAATTTGGTACTCTCATCTCATCCTAACTTCTTTGAATCCTTTGACAAAGAGATACCAAAGCGGGATTACTTCGATTTCAAGTACTAATTATGTAATTAACACAAATGATAAATCACAGAAATTAACATCAAATCCCATAAAACAATCATAACAAAAACAAATAACCGAATAAGATACAATTAAACAAGTTTATGCATTGACCTAAACCCCTAGAGAGAGATCTACTCTCTCATGGAGAGATCCATTACAAAAATTGGCAAAAGTAAGAAGAAATGATTACACCCTTTATTTGATCAAAGCCCTCAATCTTGCCGACTTTTTGCTCAGGAAACCCTTCTTCTCCTTGCTTGAAAGCTTTTTTTACTTCAGAATTTATCGCTAAATATTTTGTGTGTGAAGGAAGAGAGAATGAGATAACGGATGGATGAGATGAGAGTGGATGATGATATTTGCGAAGAAATACCTTGAATGGAGAATGAACCCCCTCTTTTATAACTAAATACCATGTCCAATTTAGAAGCTAGGAAGTGGAGTTAGTGGGTGCTATATTTGAATTATTTCTCAGGATACCTTGTCCTCATTTGGCTGTAAAAACATGTCCATGATGCGCCAAAAATAGAAACGCTGTCAAAAAACGTGTATTTCTGGCTGTTTGTGAGTTTAATGCATCCGAACGACTCCAAAGTTTCTTTTTTAGTTTCTCATGTTCTAGATATTCTTGCTAGCTTTCAAAAAGTGGTCGCAAGCCTTAATCGGAGTTACGAGTCAAAAGTTATGACTGTTTTAAGTTCAGACTCTATTTTTTGCTGACTGCTACAGTGCGTCCGCACTGCTACAGTCCCATCCGCACTGCGTCTGCACCACCCGCACTACGGCTGCATCAAGATCAGCACTAGGCTCGGACTTTTCTTGTGCGACCAGAGTGCGGCTGCATCGAGATCCGTCCGTCCGCATCGATATCCATGGATCCGCACGGATTTTGATGAATAGCTTATTATACCTTTTTAAAATTGGCGCGCGTCCAGAAATTCATCTAAGTACTTATTGCATCCATATCACAAACCGTGTGTCTGCTTTGGGCATTTTTCTTCAATTTTCTTCATTTCCTACAAGTTAAAACCAAGCAAATGCAGTAACTTGATCCTAGGTGTATTCTATTCAATTTATATTCAAAATACAAGATATTTGGTGTTATTTCGTGATAAAAATCAGATCGAATATGTATATAATTTAGGCCTATCACTTGACTCGCTGGATTCGGATGGAGTTGTAAATTCACTCCATTTTTACCATAATATATACTATATCTATGCATAAATAAGGTACATTTATGATTAATGATGATGATGATGCGTGGACCCTTTTCCTACTCACTTTCTTCTTCTCCTTCCTCTCTGTATTTCCTTTTAATAATTCAGGTACAAATATCATTTGAGCACGAAGGTTCTCCTGGATACTCCTGCCTTGTCTTGATTAAGCACTGATTTGTGCTAACGACAAGAAATTATGCAAGCTCACAATCTACCAATCTGAGCACGAGCACATAAATACTATAGGTTCAATATACATCTACCAATCTGAGCACATAAACCCCTGGTTCTACTTTTATTTTATGATTTTTCTTATCTACTTTGTAAAGGAGTTCAATTGTAATATTTTATGTATTGGTACAAATGTTGCATGTACTGATACAAAACTATATAACTGATTTGTCCTCATTAATAAAAATATCGCCTACAGGTTTTAAACAAAAAAAAAAAATCTTATTTTAATCAATTCTTCTTTTTCTCCTGCCGAACAAATCCAATAGGAAGTTGAAGCCTTAATTTCTATGTGCTAGTAATACTTGATGTAGAAAGTTAGCAAGTAAACACGCGGCTAGAATAACTGTCATGGATGGAGTTAGATTAGCTACAATAATTAAAATAGTAAAATTTGAGATTTATAGATAAAAATAGAGAAAAAATAGTAATTTTAATATTAGTGTAAAAATAATATTATTTGGATTGTACATTTAGAATAGTGTATAGCTATAATCAAGAAAGAATAGTGTTAACAATGTGCTAATTAGTAATCACTATAAAGTTTTTTTTAAAAGTGTACTAATTAAGAGAAAAAAAAAATTTAAGTGGGGTCCCAAACGAATTGTCACGACATGAAGATGACAGAAGTGATGTTAATTTTGTCATTTCATGATTGTGTTGGCGGAAATATGAGAAGGAAGTACTTTTTTTTATGTTCTCTCTTGACACTTCCGCAGGAGTAGACCCACATTGTAACCCCCCCCCCCCCAATTTTGAGTTTTGGTGGAGATCTATCGGTCTTGACTTTGTTTCCTAAATTTTTTTTTGCCCCCCTCTAGATATTTGATTTATAATTTGAGTTAAATTTAGAGTAAAAATAATAAAAAAATATTCAATTATGATTTGTAATTAGAATTATAAGCTAGTGAATCAGAAATTACCAATCAGAGTATTAGAAAATATAAGTTAAAACATTGTTTTTTTATCGAGTACCCAATTAATTAATGTGTTTAACCCTGTTTGGCTATTTAAATCCGATTCGATATTTTTTTGCCCTCTTGATAAAATCCTGAATAATAGTTATTCCAATATTTATACAAAAATAGATAATAGTTATTGTTCTAGCTATTACGAATAACAAAAATATAATTTGAATGCATATTGCTATTTTAAATAGCTTCTATTCTCGAATAGCCCTTGTTCTTGGCACATCCATACAAATCCAAAGATGTCACACCCTTGATTCGGAGGTGCGACGATTCTGCCGCGTCTATTTATCATTCAATATACGTAACATATGACATGGATCTTTTTATGCATTGCCAATAGTATCCATTATATTTTACTACATCCCAATTATTTACAATAATTATTTGACATTTTATAGTGGATGATGCTAAAGATATACTCTTTGCACCCTGTCAGATATATAAACCTAAATTCCATATCTTTAGGTGGCCCTGCTGTCAATTATAACCCGTAAGTGTTTCTTTGACTTCGTATAATGAACCTGCAACCCAAAAGAGGAAATGAGTGAGAAATAATAAATTATTTATTAGTGTTGATTGTCACTCAGATTATTGGATTCGAAGGAAATTCATATTCATAATGAAATCACCGCACGAGAAATAAACAGTTCATTGCATAATGACGAATGCAAATTCTCAATAACGGTATCCAATTGAACAACAAATCATAATTCTAAGAATCTTATCAGAATAAATAGTTTGGGTCAAAGTGTTTAAACCCTAAAGTATGGCAACGTTTGTGACCTAATCCTTACAACACTAAGTTTAGTAATGTTTGGTTTCTTAACTTTACAATTTCTAGTCTGTAAAACTGATAGATACAACAACTTGTATCTGTCGTATCAGGGCTTATACCATTCTAACTATCCTAACATTTGTTAACAGAAACAATACGAAATCAATATTCAATATTAATCCTTTTTCACAATACAAAACAATTTATTAACAGAAACAATACGAAAACAATATTTCAATGATGTCATTATTGGAATGAAAATAAATGATAAGACAGTTACCACAGTTCATTAGTATTACAGTCACAATTCACATTTACTTTGTCACACCCCAAATCCTCGGGTCTGACAGCCTGCCGCGTGTATCTATCGAGTGTCACATATACACGCAAGGCAGTGGATCTTTTATATGCATTACCAATATCCTCATTTGCTGCGTTCGCAAAATAAACCTGAAAATAATCAGGAGGGTGGGGATGAGAATAAATTCTCAGTGCGAATTTGCCACAGTTCAGACTATTGGACTTGCAATCAAACTCTATATTCAAAAATGAAACCCAAACAATAAACAATGCAAACAGATACATATAATCATAAATAACAGAATGCCAATGCACGACAACAGTTAAATCAACCTGCAACACAGTTTACGGAATTTCCAAGATGAATTTCAAACACAACATATATTTTGGCTTAACTCGATTCATAACTCAGTTCATTAGGGCTTGTAGCAATTACAGATGTTCTTTCGAGCTGAACCTTTATCAAACCCACATCTGTAGGGTTACTGACACCTACAGATGGCCAACCGCTGGACCCTTTATCTGACACCCATCTGCAATCACTTGGCTTAACAGTTGATTAAGGTCTGGTTCGAATCATATAAAGAAAATCCACTTTGGAATCATTCCAATAGTCGTAATATTCAATTGATCTTTCAAAATGCATTAACACGTAGGAGAATGCCATCGAGCCACAGACGTTACACAAGTCACTCACGACCTCAAATCACATATCATAACATATCACATATCATCACATAATCACCCTCCTTCACCTAAGGCCATTTAGGATCCTGGGAATCCAAGTCAGCATACAGCCCGACTTGGCAAATTCATTGGATCCAAGTGCTTAACTTCGTAAATCCATTCACATACATATCCAAATCAAATCGTGGTGACTTTCAATGAAATCAGATCATATCAAATCAGATCATAATAGATCGACACAACCTACAACCATACCAGCATGCAAATCACTCAAGTCACATTAATTCGAGTTTAATTTGATTGGGCTATGCAAATGCTTTACACAATTCAATGATGCAATCAATGATATTCAACATGACAAACGAATACACAGTTTAATTCCTGAAAATAAAGTATCAAACAAGTCCAAGAATCCTGCACCTGATTATGACGAGCGTACCGCTTAATCTAAGGATCAAGTGTCTCGAATTGCCTCGCAACGTCTTGCTCGACCGAGCATACGCCTATATTACACGTATACTAGGTTTAATTCAGTTACATTATCAAAACTTAAATTTCAAAAGCCGTCTTTCAATTCGTCAATTCTTTTATACCTTTCGGCTCATTTATAATCATTTTAATTCAAGTCAAATTCTAAAATTATATATATATGGTCGGCCCTTATATAAACTTTCACATTATTACATTTTGGCCCTTTTTGACGTATCAATTATTTTATTCCAATTCAATTTACTTAAAGGTCCATAATTTAGCAAAGGTTTAAGCCTATAATTAACAATTCACAATTCATTTCAAATCCATTATAACTATTTTCACTTTCAAAGCCCATGTATAAAATTCTCATGCATGTCATACATTTTAATCCAATGACCTACTTATTTAATTTAGTCCAATGCATAAATAAATAAAGGCCTCCAATTCATTTAATCAATCCATCCACAAGCCAACAGTAACGGCCACGACCTGATTTATCACATGTACAAATTTGGTCTTAAATTACACAATTTCACAAATTTACTCCAAGTCCATTATTTTAATTCTCAAAGCCGAAATCCAATTCTATTTACACATACACATCATGTCATATTCATTTCAATATTTCAAGGCTTATAAAATTACAAGCCCAATTCACCTTATTTATCTAATTAAACATTCAAAGGCCCAATTTACTCAATTATTTAAATTCACATATGGCCAGCCACCAATTCAAATAATCATTTCTTACATTTTAGTCCCTTTAATTCATACAAATCACTTCCTACAATTATGCTACAATATCAATTGAATCTGACCGAGTCGGAAAAATCAACAATCCGAACTCGATAATTAGTCAATTCAAGTGCTACGACATTAATCAATTCATCAAGACACAAATCAAGAATTTTAGAAATTAATCGAAAGAGAAAATGTTGAAAGAAATGTTGTACTAAAGGGGCACCTCTAATTGACCAAAAACTGAAAATAAATTGCAATTGAAAGTAAATAGATGAGTTTAGAGAAATTTGACACGCGGGATGTTAACGGAGTTCGGCAAAACAAAGGCCTACGTCTCCGGGGCTTCGCAACCTTGAGTGGTGTGCCTTTCTATTACCCAATACGAAAGGATTACAATTTGTGAACCGTTGAGCCCTTACACACCAAGCGGGAAGTCAAACGGCCAACTCAAAGAGATGAGAACAAGGTTTCGATTGTCTAGAACACAAGAGAAACACTCAATAGATCACTCTAACCTAATCTAGATCAAGATTAGTGAAGTAGGTTTGAGGTTGCTTGAGGGATTTTGAAGTTTTAAGCTCTCACAACAATGGAGTAGGCTAAGCTCTCAGAAAATCGCTTTTGAAATGATTAGGGTCGGCTGAGATAGATTTGAAAGTGATCCTTTCAGTCTATTTATAGTGGCAGCTCAAAAATGAGCTGTTTGACATAAAAGTTACCAACGTTTTATTAAACGTTACAACGTTTTATTCAAATGCGATTTTAGGGTTTTAAATATCTGACAGCTTAGTAAAACGTTACCAACGTTTTATAAAACGTTACAACGTTTTAACCTGTAAAAACTTGATCAAACTAGAAGTTATTTGAAGCTTAATTATTCCTTAAACGTTGCAACGTTTTATAAAACGTTACAACGTTTTAGAAACGTTACAACGTTTGATAAACGTTTACAACGTTTCATGTTGGTACAGTTCAGCTGTGCTTCAGCAGTTCTAAAGCTATTAATCGTTACAACGTTTGTATAACGTTATAACTTGATTCTTCTTTTGATCAGTTTGTTGCTACTGATTATTATAAAACGTTACCAACGTTTTGAAAACGTTCATAACGTTTTATCCCAATTTAATCAACCTCAAACATACTTTACCAAGCTTTTGATTTTACAATTTGTATTCTTGATAAAAGTCTTCGTGATTTCTTCAGTCCAAGCATGTTATACTGCAGTTCTTACTCTTCTTGGACCTACATAATCTCAAAATAGAAGAAATCGTAAAATTCAATAGTTATATGTTTTTGCAAATTAGTCAAATAGACGTAAAAGATTATTGTACGAACAACAAGAAAGTGATCGGTTCCGAGGGTTTCGCCTCGCCTCGCGACCATCTCACTCAAGCACAAGCAAGCACCATAGCACCAAGGCAGCACCAAAAGAGCACCAGGACAGCACCAATCAAGCTCCGAGACAACACATACCTCAACCCTAGAAACTAGGGTTTCATGGGAGAGGAGGGGAGGCGGGAAAGAGAGAGAGGGGGCGGGGTTCTGGCGGTTCTGGTGGATCGGACCGAGAAAGAAAGAGAGAGGGATGGGGCGGCGGGATGGCCGTGGCAGCGGCGGAAGGGGAGGGGGTGGAGCCCCCTGTTTTGGCGTAGGAGAGGGGAAGGGGATGGGGCTGGGCTCTCACGGACAGAGGGGAAGAGAGGAGAGAAAGGGGGTGGGTCCGGTGGGGTTCGCCGGCGACGGGAGAGGGAAGAGGGGCGGAACCCCTCTGGGTTTGGCGTAAACAGAGGAAGGGGGGCGGGCTGTGTGGGGGGGGGGGGTTCTATCACCGTAGAGGGAGAGGAGGGAAGGGGATAATTTAATTGGGTTGCTTTAAGATTCGTGCTGGATCAAGATGAGAGGTTGATATAATTCCAGCATTTAAATTACAATATTTAAGTTGGTTTAAATTCCAGCATTTGAGAGGTTGATATAATTCCAGCATTTATAAATATTGAATCGGATGGTCCTAATAATTCAGCATTTCATTATGGTCATTTTAATTGGTTTAAATTCCGTTTTAGTTTTATAAATTCTAAAATTCAGTTGTACGAATAATTTCATATAATTATGCTCTTATTTGGAATTCAATTTATTTATTTATTTACACGAATCTAATTAAATCAATTTCTTCTTTCCTAAAACTTAAAAAGAATTGTAACGGATTTTCTAAGTTTCTAATTTACCGAATAATTATAATTTTATTCCTAGTGCTATATTTTAGTTTATTTCTAAATCTCTAAATTTTATTATACATAATTTCATACAATATTTATATCTCGAAATTTTAGTTTCATTTTAGTTTGTCAGAAAATTTCTGATCGATCGTTAAGTTAGTTAACTTTTTTTATTTAAGTCAAATGATCGATTTATAAATTTAATCAAGTTTTAAAATTTCGGAATGTAACATACTTAGTATCTCCTACCCAACCGGTATTGGGTTCTGTTGGGGCCATTCATCATATGCACATAAGGGTCCTGGAGTAAAATCTAGTAGCTAGCTAGACTTTACGATATATTAATCATTTTTCTCCACTATATAGAGGTTCAAGGATGACAATATTCAATATTCAATTAATTTAATCACTGTGGTCTCAGTTAATCATTTGCAATATAAGTCAATCGATCGATCAACAATATCAACATGACGGTCAAAAATCTTTACTTGTAATTCAGTTTCAATTGTACTAGGCTGTGCATATGATGCAACAGTTCCAATGCAGTCAAATATTCAAAATGCACAGCAAATTACGATTTAATTGTTAGTCATGAATCTCAAACTAATCCAATAATCTCACACTTGATATTGTAGGGAGATAAAGGAGATCACTATCAGTCTGTCCATCTTGAACATTCTATCTCATCTGTCTTTATCGTAATTATGCTTTATAGAAGTCAATTAAGAAAGTCTAATTCGAATTCAACAATTATCGCTCATAATTCCAATCGAATATATAATCGAATACAATCGATATCAAATATTTCTTTTATTTATTTGTCTTTTCTCCTTTCAATTTTTCATTTCTCTTTCGTTTTTCTTTCTCTTTCTCTGTTTTTTTTTTTTTCCGATTTTTCATTTTATTTTTCTCTCTGAATTGAATCAGAAGAGATCTCCTTTTTATTTAAGGGGTGGGGTTTGGGGGGTTCCACGCATGGGAGCCACGTGGTAAAAAAAAATGCCACGTTGGTTTGTCTTCTTTTTTTATTTTTTTCAATTTTGTATTTTTATAAAATAAACCTTTAAGTTTCTAAGTTTTACAATTTAGTCCAAAAATAATTAAAGAACGCTATATATATCAATGCTATATCTTATTTCTCATAAAATTCAATTTCTAATTCTCAAATTTTTCCTTCAAAATATTTTAGACATTTAAATTACCAAATTATTTTTATATCAATCAAACATATATAACTTTAAATTATCGGTTTGATAATAAATCACACCTAAGTAATTTATTCATCATTGGTAATCAGTTCAGAAAATTAATATTTGTTATGTAAATATTACTTACTGAAAAAATATATTATTATTTTCAGTTATCAATTTCATTACATGTATTTTGCGTGATGTTACAAAAGATCTGGAATTCGGACGTGATGCGCGACACAGAAGAACCGACCTTAATTTTCCAGGCTGCAAACGTAGGGACTGGAACTGGATTCACGTAAATTTTCCACGCTGCAGATGCGCATGCATGATTCTTTTGTTTTTTTCTTCTTGGCACAATAAAAGTGAACTATTTTACTGAAGCCATAAATAGGGGTGCAAACGGATCGGATAGTCATAAAATCACATCCGTATCCGTTTTTAGTTTTTAAATAGGGATACAAATTGGATATTAGATGGATGTATACGGATACGGATTGGATATTGAATATTCGTAGATATATATATAAATATTTTTCATAATTTATAATAAATTATATAATATATATTTACTATTTGGATATAGATAATTAAAATTCAAAACCATATATGTATTTGTATCCGCACAGATATTCAGATATCGATATATAAATATTTTTCATAATTTATGATAAACTATATGATATATATTTACTATTTGGATACAAATAATTAAAATTCAAAATCATATATGTATTTGTATCCACACAGATATTCGGATATCGATATCTAATTTTCAAATATGGCTGCATATATGATCAGATTGTTGGGTAATCCGTATATCATTGTTGGGAATCCCGCGTTAAACTCTGCGTCACATAAGTATTTATACCTCATCGTGGAAATTTTATATCTATACTTGCAAGTATTTTTTACATATGACACTGACTGACATAAGAAAGTATTAATATTAAGTATTACAAGTACTTATACCTCTGCACAGGAGTGTTTATACCTATGTGGTCAACTATTTTTATTAGAGAAATGTTAACGCATGAACGATTGGACAGTGGCGGAACATAGTATATTATAAGGGGTGTTAAGCTACCCTGATATTTTTTTTAATCAAGTATATAGAAGTTTAAGTAAATATTATTCTTTTGTACTTGGTAGCCCCCTATATAATTTACAGGGCTAATAATAAATTTTGAGGAGAAATTTTTAACTGCCTTTTGATTTCTATTTGCCTTATTGACTTTTAGATTTGCGTGCCTCAACATTAAAAAATAGAAAACTTTTTGATGGAATTTGGAAAGCCAACCGTGTGAAGAAAAAAAAGAAAAATTGAAATGTCATGGAATAATTGAGCGAAAGAAATCCCACTGCATGCATCTCTTCCGGTTTATCAAAAAAAAAAACAAATTAATCAATCAATTGGCCAAATCTCACAGAGCGCTCTCTGTAGAAATTCAGAAAATAAAGTTAAACAAGAGCTGCAAAATTCAGTTTTAGTTGAGATTTGTATTTCTTTGTACTTATTAAAATTATTCTTCATTGTAATTTTGTGACAAAAAATAATAATTTACTTTTTATGTATAATTTGTACACATATAAAATTATGTCTAAGAAAAAGACATTAGATTCTTATTTCAAGGTGAAGGAAAGCAACTCAAACTCTCGAACTCCGACAAAAATTTCAAGTCTTGATAATCAGATTTATAAACCAATTCCACATGCGATGAATATTGATCAAGAGCAACCTTCACAGAGTTCTTTAAAATTAGTTAAATATGAAAGAGATCTAGGTAAATGTAGCACAGGCACGAGCGACTCGGGTACACTGGTACAACAGGACAACAGGTCAGGTAGCACGGGGTTTTTTTTTTTTTCAAAAATCCTACTCTACCTGTTTCAAACACGTGCCCGTCTCAGGTTCGGGAGTAGGATGATCTCAATAGGGGGGCAGAGTAGTTCAGTTCGGGTTCATGGGTAGGCCAGGTTTTTTTTTTCTGTTTTTTTATGTTCTTTTTTTATGTTTTTTGTATGTTTTTTTTTCTTTTTATGTTTTTTTCTTTGCAAACAAATAAATTATAAATTAAAATTCATTTGACATGGTTGATTAATTTTAAGTAATCAAAATTCATTTATTTTAAGTGATCACTTTCCAGTTTGATTGATTATCCTTGCTCATATCTTTTTATTTTTAATGAACATAAATACTTTGCAATTTTCAATATTAATTTTCAAATAATAATATTTTATTATTTTATTTTTTTTGTAGTTCATTTACGTTTAAATTTAAAAATAGTTATATCCATTTTAATTGCTTATGTAATATCTTTTCTATAAAAATAAATAATGCATATATACAAAATAAATAAATAAAAAGATAAAAAAATTATTTGTTGTGAATTAAAGTCATAAATGCTCAATTTTTGAAAGTAAAAAACTAATTGAAATAAATGAATGGAAAATAATATTGAAGTAAAGGAAATTACAACTAGCAACTGATAGCTCACGTTTGTAAGTAAAAATAATACAACGTCGAGATAATCCTAATCGGAATCAGAGTTCTACTACTTCTTTCATTTTTCCTTTTGCCTGCTTTGTTTAGACTTGTCTAAGGCACGGGGTGGGCATATAAAATGCTTGAACCTTATATCCTCCCTTGTCATGCTAGGTAGGAGCTAATGCAAGAAGGGTGGAAAGCTTGCAAACATTGCGCACAATAGAACATCTCGCTCCTCTTCCCATATTGGTGACAATGATTGCAAAAAAATCACATTTTCTATGTTTGTACGTTATTGGGACTTTTCATGAAGGTTCTCGGGGTTTTCTTCTTTCATAAGTTTCTCAAGATCTCTTGAGCGGAAGTAGGGGAGGGCTCACGTACGAGATTCCATTGAGGGCTCTGCAATCGGGTTGAGGGCTTGCGTACGAGATTCCGTTGTGTTGGCACTCATTCCTAATGGAATAAATTCGGTTATAATTAATTAATGAATAAATTAATGAATACAAATTCGGTTAGAATTAATAATGTTAATAGGTCTGTTTGCATAAATCTGAATTCTTCTTTAAAATGAATATTTATATTAGCAATTCTTCATTAGTAATTCTTCTTTAAAATGAATATTTTTTGAAAAATCTAGGACCATTCCAATACATCACCAAAACAATTTCAGTATATATTGTTTTGCACGTGCATTCCTTGGGTCGGTCTGCTAGTACCAATTATTTTGGTGATGTACCAAAATTGCCGTGGATTCTCTTTGCCGAGCAAGCATCGTAGACTATCTTGAACTGTTTATGTTGCCCTCCAAATCTATAAGGATATGTTTAGTTAGTTTGAGAATAGGCTATTTAAAAATAAATCTAACATTTTCAAAAATAAATCTAACTTATTCAAAAATAAATCTAACATTTTTAAAATAAATATAGTTTATTAAAAAATGAATCTAACATTTAAAATCAAAATAAATCCGAATTTCAAAAATAAAATCTAACATATTCAAAAAAAATCTAATCACTTCACATATTCAAAAAAATAAATCTAACATATTTTTTTAACCTATTAAAAATAAATCTGAATTTCAAAAATAAAATCTAACCTATTCAAAACAAATATAATTACTTCACATATTCAAAAAAAAATCTAACCTATTTTTTAATCTATTAAAAATAAATCCGAATTTTAAAAATAAAATCTAACATATTCAATGAATCTAACAAATCTAACCAATCGAATTACTCAACACTCAATAAATCTACCATAAACTAAATCTAACATTCAATTTAAATTCTAAATTTCTCTACAAAAATAAATCTAACATCAAATTTAAATTTTAAATTACTCAACAAAAATAAATTAATCTAACATGAAATAAATGTAACCTTTAAATCTCGAGGGAAAATCTTGCGAGAGGTGCCAAACTTCGTAATTTCGATATCTTCGTAATTCCATTTGCATATTTGTAGAATGATTAAATTTACAACTATATTTTTTTAAACAATAAATATAAAATTGAGAATAGTAAAAATATTGAGATTGAGATTGAGAGATGAAAATATTGAAGGAGAGGGGTGTATATTTATGGAGGTTTGATTGGGTGGGAATGAAATTTAAATTTTAAAAGAATTTTTTTTTGTTAAATCCGGGTAGGGTACAGGTACGGGTACGGGCACGGGTACAAGCAACCCATGCTATGAGCCGTTGGGGGGGGTCAATTTTTAAACCGGGACGGGTACACGGGTGCGGGCAACGGGCACGGGTTCACTTTGGTCCGAGTTCCAAGGGGTTTTTGCCCTAAAAACTAGATCCAGCCCTTTTAATACCTGAACCCATGTACCCGTGCATACCCGTGGCACGGGCGCACCGGACTAGGTTTGACCCCTGGGGATTTAATCAATACACTAGGTAAATGCTTCCAACTATCAAATTACACTACTAACGAAAGAGATGAAGTCAGAAAATTTTTCATACTTTAAGGGATCTTACTAGTTTCATATGGATGAATATCCATATATTGAGTACGGAAATCAATGTCGTAGGTTTCAAAATCATTGGTTCAAAAAATTTCCTTGATTAGAGTATTCAACTCACACAAACTATGCCTATTGCCTTCCTTATTTTCTCTTTTCAACAAAATAAAATGGAAAACATGGTTTTGACATATTCATTGTTTCAGAATTTCAAAATTAGAGAAAGTCAGTGGTATGAAAGATTGTGCTTTTTTATCTCACATGGGTAAAGATTCCAACTCAGCTCACAATTTTGCTATTAGTTGTAATGAAAATTTTAAGAATAAGATGGGCCATATTGAAACGGTTATAGAGAAGAAAATTAAAAAGGAAGTGAAAGAAGCAAGGTTGAGGCTCAAAGCTTCCATTGATTCAATTAAATGGTTAACATTTCAAGTGTGTGCGCTTAGGGGTCATGATGAATCTCGCGAATCAATAAATCAGGGAAATTTGTAGAAATGATAAAATTGCTTGCTTCATACAATGAGGAAGTGAACCAAGCTGTGTTAGAGAATGCTCCAAAGAATGCGAAATACACCTCACCGTTAATTCAAAAACAACTTCTACATATCATGGCTCGAAAAGTATAGGTTGCAGAGAAGAAATTGAGAATGAGAAGTTTTGTTTGATTATTAATGAATCTCGTGATGAATCTAAGAAGGAGCAAATGGCAATTGTTGTTCAATTTATCGATAGAAAAGAATTTATTTGTGAGAGGTTTCCTGATCTTATTTGTGTTAAAGATACATCATCACTAACCTTAAAGAATGCAATTGGTTCAGCTCTATCTGACAATGGTTTAAGCATATGCTACATTAGAGGTCAAGGATATGACGGAGCGAGTAATATGCGCGGTGAATGGAATGATTTACAAGCTCTTATTCTTAAAGAATGCCCGTACACATACTATGTTCATTGCATGTCTCATCAATTACAATTGGCCCTTGTTGTAGTATTAAGAGAGGTGCATGAAGTTTATAATTTTTTTCAGAATGTGAATTTTGTTATAAATGTTGTTAGTGCATCTCCAAAACGTCATGATGAATTGCAAGCACAACAAGCTGAAGAAATGATCCGTCAAATTGATTTGGGTGAGCTTGACACTGGTAGAGGGGCAAATAAAATTGGTACATTACAAAAGCCGGAAGATACTAAATGGAGCTCTCATTTTAAGCCAATTTCCAGTTTGATGCATCAACATTTATTTTAAAGAGCATAGCAACTGATCATTCGGTACCATATACTTCTCAAGGGGATGCCGGTTTTGGTGTGAAATTGCTTCTCTCATTCGATTTTGTGTTTATTCTACATTTAATGAAAGATATCATGGCAATTACAGATGTGTTATGCCAAACTCTACAATTGAAATCTTTGGATATTCTTAATGTAGCGCATCTGCTATCGAGCACAAAGTCACTACTTCAAGAGCTAAGAGATCATGGTTGGAAACCTCTTTTGGATAAGGTAAAATTGTTTTGTACAAAATATGAGATTGAAATTCCCGATATGAATAAAAGGTTTGTTGATCTAATTCGATCTCGTAGTAAGAAAGACAATACAACTATAGAACATCATTATTGAGTAGACATATTTAATGTCACAATAGATCAATAATTACAAGAGATAAATGGTCGATTTAGTGAGCAATTTACTGAACTTCTTATCCTTAGTGTTGGTCTAGACCCAAGACAAGTGAAGTCATTTAGTATTGAAAATGCATGTAAATTAGCAGAGAAATCCGCTTCGTATCCTCTAGTTGATAGATTGCTTTGACTAACTGCTACTATTTCTGTCTCAACTGCTACTACATAACGAGCTTTTTCAGCCATGATGCTCGTTAAAACTACGCTTTGAAATAAGATGGTGATGAATTTTTTGGAGACTACATGCTTGTTTATATTGAGAAGGAAATAGCTAATAAGATTACTTAAGATGAGATTATTGATGAATTTGATTTTTTTAGAAAACCATAGGTCTAAATTTAAATAATATATTTCATATTTTTAATTTAGTTTTGATAGACATGGTGTTTTATTGATGCTAGTTATTTATTGTATCTTTTTATGAACTCAAATAATGAAAGCTTTTGTGTTATAAAAAAAAAAATTTCATTAATTTTTTTAATAAATGATCTTTAAACCCCAACTCCCCCCCCCCCCCCCCCCCCCCCCCCCCCCCCCCATATTCAAATCCTAGTTCTGGCCCTGCAATTGGGGAAGGTTGATGCGGGAATCCCCACTACTTCATTTGATGAAGATTGATGCAGGGACCATTGTGGACTGAAAAAAAGAGTGGTCATATCAAGTTACACATACAAATATTAATATCTAATTTTGCAAGTATTAATATCTTACATTTTAGTATTTATTATTATGAAGGTTAAGTAGGATGAGTGTAGCAATTGTGAAAGATGAACTATATTATTAGTGGAAATCATAGCACAATTTTTCTTTAATAGAAATATGGAGATAAATGAGAGGTGTGGAAATAATTATAATTATTCAAAAAATTAACATAATTCTCCATTCGTATATGAGTCAAAAATAGCGAACACAGACTCTAACAGGTAAACTAATAAAGTTATACCAAAGTTATGCGGTAATTTCTTATAACAAAATTAACAAAGAGGCGTATTGCAAACAATTTTAAAATACACCAATTTTACGACTCGTTTGAAAAATTAAAGAGTAGCGCAATAAGAATGTCATTTGAATAGTAAAAGTACAACAGTGGGTGAATAGTTCTATTCAAGCAGAATTTAAAATAACGCTACTTTTACATATTATTTAATGAAATTTTAGAGTTTAGACTCTTTAGATAAGATAATGAGATGATTGCATAAAAAGACAAAAATGCCCATGTATACAAACTTTTATTTGCTGTTCATCAAGTACTATATAGTAATTAATGCGTTCCGTGAAGTTTAAGATTGTGCTCTAGACGGGGGACGCAGATGAAGTGAACGACAAATTTATTGTGCAGAGCTGAGAGGTACGAAATCAAGGCTAATTGGACGAGGTCATCCTCTTCAGAGAGAATCGGAGAGGGAACAGAAGAAAACGAGTACTGTTTGAAGGAAAGCGTTACATAGATTTTGATAAAATATGTTACCTTCAAATTAGAGTGTAAGTTTTCACTATTTAGAGGATTCGCTTCCTCTATTGATGTCCCATTTCTTTTCTTTAATGAATTGTTTCCTTTCTAATTTTGAAGCACATCTTAAAACCCAATTAAGCCTAAGTATAGTGATTGTTTCTTTTTTTCTTTTCCTTATTTTAGGCTCAACAGATGCCAAGTCCCAAAATACCTCTTTTTCCTCTTTTTATTGTTTTTCTCTCCTTCCATCTATAGTAAGAACTAACAAGTCTTTCCATAAAGCTTTGTATTGTACCGACTATGAATGGTACCAAACTGGTACCAGCATAAAAAAATTCTAAATATTTCTAGTCTAACATCGTCAATTTCACAAAATTCCTACTCAATTGATGCATTTCAATTAAAAAAAAAAATAGAAAGACAAGAATTTACTGTTTTCTTCTAATGGGATCTACTTGTCTGGTTCATTTTATAAAATTATTGGCTGGAGGAAAAATTGGATTTAATTTCATGGAAGTTTGGGCTAGTCATACGCCAATCAAGGTAAAAAAAATTCACTATTCTAGTTTTAAAAAAGAGAATTTTGACACACGACTTGATGTTAAGAAGAGGGATGTTGTGTGAGTCGAAATGTCCCTTGTGTAATACCTGTTCAATTGAAACTCCCTTGCATTTATTATTTTATTGTACCTATGTGACTCAAGTGTGGAACTAGGTACAAGTAAGAAGAGGTGAGACTTGTTGATGAAAGGATATTCTGTTGTCGAAACTTGGGAATTATCGGCAGGGGCAAGAGGAAAGTGAGCGAGGGTGGGCAACAAAATTCATGGAAACAGAGGAATGAGGTTATCTTTAGAGGCTCAGTACTGTCGCTGGCAATACTTACTGCTAGAATAACTGTATTATTCTAGTAACACTTGATGTGGAATAACTGCACTATTCTGTAGCCTTAATTTCTATTTTGTAGCTATACTATTCTTTAATGGATGGAGTTAGAATAGATAGAATAATTAGAATAGTGAAATTTGAGATTAGTAGATGAAAATAGAGAAAAAATAGTAATTTTTATATTAATGTTAAAATAATGATATTCAGATTAGTAAAAATGTTGTTTGGATTGTACATTTAGAATAGTGAATAGCTATAATCAAAGAAGAATAGTGTTAACAATGTGCTAATTGGTAGTCACTATCAATTTTTTTTAGATGTACTAATTAAGAGAAAAGATAGGCAAGTGGGGTCTCAAACAAATTGTCATGATGTAAAAATGACAGAAGTGACGTCAATTTTGTCATTTCAGAATTGTGTTAGCGAAAATCTGAGAAGTATTTTTTTTTCTCTCTTGATACTTCTGTAGGAGCAAACCCACATTAAAAATTCGTATTTCGGGAATAATTCAGGTATAATTCGAAAATTATTCAGAATTATTCGGACCAGAAATCTCAGTCTTGCAAGAGAGCAAAAATAAGTGTTATGAGAAAAATTAGCGAATAATTATAAAATTCAGAAAAAATTTATAAAATTAGCAAATTATTCGGATTTAACTCGGTCAACCGAATAATTCGACGTTCAGTTTATCATTACACAAAAAACGAATTCTTATATTCAGATATAATTTGCAAATCTTTGAGTAGAACTAGGGTGCTCTCAAGCTCACCAAAGTGTTTGGTGAGCTTGACTCTAAAAGCCATCAAATCGATTTTAAATGACGAATCCAAACCGTTGAAACCCGCTTACCTTACGTGTGATGCGTCTACATGTGAAATTTTTAAACATTCGAATTAGTTTAGTATAAAGTCAATCAGTCAAAATTAGAAGGTTAATAAATTAATTTTAGTGCATTCAGTTTTTGAATGTTTTTTTACCGCTTGACTTTATACTAAATTAATTCGAATGTTTAAAAATTTCACATGTAAACACATCACACGTAAGGTAGGCAGGTTTCAACGGTTCGGATTTGTCATTTGAAATTGATTTGATGGATTTTAGAGTCAAGCTCACCAAACACTTTGGTGAACTTAAGAGCACTCTAGTTCTAGAATTTTTTTCATAAACCATAAATAATTAAAAAATTTTAACGATAACAATACGATTACTTTTTTTTTTATAAAAAGCATAAGGACCGGACAATTTGTCCGGTCTCACAAATCAGCTTTTCTCCAGACTATTCGGTCTGGACTTTTTTTTTCTATTTTTTTAGTTTTGCACCTTTTTATTTATTATCGGCCACAGAAAATCTTTGATTTTTATGATTTTTCTCCAGAGTGGACGGCTTAAATTTTTTCTTTTTGTTTGTTTTTTTTTGTTTCTTTCTGTTTTGTTTCGTATCATCGGGTTTTTTCTGTTTTATTTCTATGATATCACGTAGGGGTGAAAACAGAGCCGGATTGAATCCGGATAATCCGAATTCGGATAATTTTTGGAAATCCATAAAAGATCCAGATACGGATACGGAGTCCTAAACGGAGCGGATATCCGGATTCGGATAGTTTGGCCGGACCCATATAAAAGAGGAATAAATATTTGCTATAGGTGGGATTTGAACCCATGTCCTCCCATCTCAATGCCTTTAGACTAAACTTCAAATCACTACACCACAACATCTTTTGTTACCATATACTTATTTGATATATATATATATATATATATATATATATATATATATATATATTATATGAATAGATTATCTCTCATCTCTTATAAGTTCATTAATATTTATATTTAACGTTTTAATTAATATTTGTATCTTAAAAGTTCATATATCTTAATTATCCGACCATTATTCGTTTTATATCCGTATTCGAATCCGTATCCGTAGACTATCCGTATCCGTTTAAGGCGGATTTGGTTTTGAATTTTGATATCCGTTTACTATCCGTATCCGTATTCGTATCCGCTCATTATCCGACAGATGCGGATATGGTATTAGCACTACCCGCTCCGTTTTCACCCCTAATACCACGTGG
Organism: Carex pumila; assembly: GCA_033356055.1. Taxonomy (NCBI): domain Eukaryota; kingdom Viridiplantae; phylum Streptophyta; class Magnoliopsida; order Poales; family Cyperaceae; genus Carex; species Carex pumila. Next base: position 48,285 of record JARJHM010000549.1, on the reverse strand, counting down.
TCTTAATTTTTTTTTTTTTGGTTTTTTCCTTCTTTTTTTTCTGTTTTGTTTTTGCGTGGCTTTTTCTCCAGACTGAATGGTCCATCTGGTCTATTTTTATTCTTTTTCAGATCGGACGGTTGGTTCGGGCTCAATTTTTTTTAATTTTTTTATTCAACCTATGGGTCTGTGTTTATTTTTTCTTCCAATAATATTGTTTTCATTATTTTTTTTTGTATTTTTGTTTGCCGTGATTGTTGCAAATAATTGTAAAGTAAGAATAAAGTAAACTTTTTAATTTTTTTTGAAGAAATAATTATTATTAGTTTGACTGAAAGTGTTATTAATATTACTGTTTTCATCATTATTGCAACTGATTTTTGTTTGTTTGCTTTTTGTAAATAATTTTAAAGTAAAGATAAAGTAAATCTTTTAATTTTTTTAAAGAAACAATTATTATTACTTTGACTCAACAAGTGTTATTATTGGCTCAAGAATTTAAATTGGAGTACGAATTAGGGATTCGATCTCCATGTAATTTTTTTCACTATAAATATCCATCTTCTTTCTTCCTAAAACATACAATTGATTTCTTCTTCTCCACCATTTTCATCAGACAATTAATTTCTTCTTCTCCACCATTTTCACAATTTTCAGCTTAAAGAAGCTCTATCAAAATATTGTGTTTTTACAGATCGACCTCTGCATTGTATTGGTAATTTTCATCTAAAGATTGTAGTAAGTTAATTTTTCCAATTATGATCATATTTTAGGTTGTAAAATTGAAAATGATATCGACGATTGATTGTGATTTTTTTTTTCAGATAATGTCTCAAGTGATAATAAATGTTTATTATGGATGCGAAATTTCAGACGCACCGACCTGCACATTTCCTGTTACTAATTTAACAAGTTTTGATGAGCTAAGAAAATATATATATGTTAGCATTCATTTGCTACCTAACCAGTTCGATCTAACAATCAAGGCTCGTTTGAACACGGCACCTCCTGGCTCAGCAAAAAAATACCAGTTATTTAGCATACACGAGGAAACAATATGGCACATGATGCTTGAATTGTACTAAATTTTAAACTTCTTGATTTAGTGGTTGAGTTAGTACCAGTTGTTAGTCAGACCAATTATGACCCATATCCGGGTAGTGTACCTGGAAGTAGAAAAATACCAGTTATTTAGCATACACGAGGAAACAATATGGCACATGATGCTTGAATATGCCACTCCGGTACTAAATTTTAAACTTCTTGATTTAGTGGTTGAGTTAGTACCAGTTGTTAGTCAGACCAATTATGACCCATATCCGGGTAGTGTACCTGGAAGTAGCAGAGACCCAACGGTGTCTGATTCACCCATATATTGTGATGATCTACCCAAAATACCGATAGTGAATGATTTGGCAAGTCATTTTGACGAGCTGAATAATAACACTAGCTCAGACACAAACTCTGACCTTGGTGGCTCAGCTGTCAGAGAGGATGATATGGTTGAAATGGAGGATCAAGTTAGAATACAAGATGTAATGAAGGAGTGGATTAATTATATTCCCTTTATTAATCAAGGATTGCAGCATCCTTTTCCGACATTTAATGATGATGTGCCGATACCGTACAAGGATGAAACATTTTTTGGTAATCCACCCAGAATTGAGGGTCAATTTTCAGTGGGACAGATGTTTGAATCTAAAGCCGATCTTAAATCCCAGTTGGGTGCATTTTCCCTAGATAATAACTTAGAATTAAAACAAAAATATACCAATCGTACTGGTTATGTAGTTGTATGTAGAGCAGAGGGGTGTCCATGGAGGTTATACGCAAAAACTACTGAGATGGGAAATTGGACAATTGCAACAAACCCAGACGAGCACAATTGTTACATTATTGCTTGTAAAGTAGACAGTCATCAGCTGACTGCCAAGATGATTGCAGATATTATCAAACCTGGTCTAAAGGTCGACCTAGAGATGTCAATTAAAGCATGTCGATTTGCAGTTAGAAATCAATACAAAATAGTTCAACCTTCATACAACAAGATTTGGAGAGGAAGGGAGTTGGCTATTGCTGATTTATTTGGTTATTGGGAAAAAGCCTACGAACTGCTACCTTCTTTGCTCGGTGCAATCCAGATGTCTACCCCAAGCACAAAATACGTAATTGAGCACGAACCATCTACAAAATGGGTATCCGTATTTTCACCCGTGTGGCATGGGCTTTCGGTCCTCGCATTGAATCCTGGCCATATCTTCGACCAATTATAAGTGTAGATGCTGGACACCTATCCGGCCAGTATAAAGGAAAATTATTCATGGCATGCGCTTATGATGCAGAACAACAATTATTGCCAATTGCGTTTGGGATTGCGGATGAGAGAAGTTCATCCAATTGGGGCTGGTTTATGCAATTTGTACGTGAAAATATTGTCGGTCCTAGTCGGATATGCGTTATATCATACCAACATACTGCAATCCGTTCAGTGTTTGATAGACCTGATTTAGGGTGGTGTGAAGAAAGGGGTGAAGCAATTCATAGATTATGTTCTCAACATATAGCGTCAAATGTTTACAAGTTGTGCAAAGATCAAATTATCAAAAAAATATTCAAGAAATTTGTGTGTAAGATGAAACCTTGGAGGTTTTATGAGGATATGGATTTGATAAAAGGCAGGAGTATTACTACTCATCAGTATGTCATGTGGTGTGGTAAACGGTTGCAAAATCTCGAAGAAGAACCTTTGCAACTCCATAAATGGGCACAATGTCATGATGGAGGCTTGAATAGGTGGGGTATAATGACAACAAACGGATCAGAATCTTTGAACAACGTATTTCGAGTGGCCCGCCAGCTTCCTGTAACAGGAATAGTTGAGCGCACATTTTACAAAATTGTGGATTGGTTTGTGAAAAGAGGTAAGGTCGCTCAACAGTGGGTTCAAAGAGGAATGAGATTTTCAAAAAACATATTATCAGTTTTACAATATTGGACTTCAAAGGATTAAAGCATGAAGTGATACCAATGGGGCCCAACGTTTTTGATGTCGTAGTTCATGATGGAGTCGTCAGAACGGTATGTCAAATGTTTACCTAAATTATCAGTTTAAATTTATAAATAGTAACATGTAATTATTTTAATTTATTAATTGTAGGGAGTGAAAGGAGATATGAAGTATGAAGTTAGATTTTCATTTGGAGAGGGGGGGATGCCTGTTTGTCAATGTCAAAAACTGTAATTTACTGGCATTCCTTGCGACCATGTCCTAGCGGTGTGTTGCAAGTTATGTCTAAATTCGACGAACTATGTAAGCTACTATTATAGCATTGAAAATTATGTCAACACATGGAGAAGTAATTTTTCCGGCTTTGGTAACGCGCACAATTGGCCATTTGACGCAGGAGCACCTACAATCAGGCCGGACCCAAATAAAATTAATAAGGGTAGGAGGAAGCACAAGAGAATTTCAAATTCTATGGATGATATGGAAGCTCGAATTAGGCCACGCAATGTAGTACATCGTCCAGAGGGATCAAATAGAAGAAGAACTTCAGGTTGGAAATTACATAGTGAAAAACTGAATATTTTAATTATTTGACACACGTAATCATTTTTTTTGTCATTATTTTAAAGGAGCAACTGGTGGAAGACGTAGAAGCGTATCTGGTCCACGTTCAGAGGAATCCGATAAGTACGCAGAGGCAACTACTGCACAAGGTTCATGAAGAAGCGTATCCGGTAGCCGCCCATCTGGTAGCCAAGTAGAGCTATCCAGTAGTTGTTCACTTAATAGCCTAGCAGAGCCATTCGGTAGCCGTCCATCTGGCAACCAGCCTATAATTAGTCGTCTGAGTAGAATATTCAGACGTGGTAAACACTGAACAATTATGAGTTATGTATTTTTAATTAGAATATTCAGCAGTATGTTTTTTTTAACTAGAAGACTATGTTCTATTTAACCAAAAAAACAAAAAAGCAATTAAGACCACGTGATATCACAGAAAATAAAATAGAAAAAAACAAAAAAAAAATTAAAAACCCACGGTGATACGAAACAAAACAAAAAAAAACAAAAAAATATGAAAAAAAAGAAAAAAAATTTAAGACCGGACGGACAATCCGGTTTGAGAAAATGCAAAACAGAAAAAAAAAAAAAATTTAAGACCGGACGGTCCGTCCGGTCTGGAGAAAAATCATAAAAATCAAAAATTTTCTGTGGCCGATAATAAATAAAAAGGTGCAAAACTAAAAAAATGAAAAAAAAAATTTCCAGATTGAACGGTCCATCCAGTCTAAAAAAAAGCTGATTTATGAAACCGGACAGACCGTCCAGTCCTTATGCTTTGTACAAAAAAAAAAATAATCGTATTGTTATCGTTAAATTTTTTTTAATTATTTATGATTTATGAAAAAAATTCCTAGTTCTACTCCAAATATTTTACTATGATCCATACATATCCAAACTCCAAAGATCTGGAATCCGTACGCGATGAGCGCCTCAAAAGAACCGAACTAAAAATAATTTAAAGTTGATATTTTTGTAGTTTGGTGGAAGAAAAAAAGATGACGTACAGACTGGAACTGGATTCACGTAAATTTTCCAGACTGCAGGCACGCATGCACGATTCTTTGTCTTTTTCTTCTTGGCAGTTGGCCCAATAAAACTGAACTATTTTACTGGAGCCATATCATCGAATTTAATTACCTCAAAATAAACATAAATAATTTGTTTTTTTTAGAAAAACAAATATACGTTAAAAAAGAACGATATTATTTACAGAGTAAAATTAATATACACTTAAGTGTACCGTACACTTAATTCTAAAACTGTACGATTTTTTTAAAAGTCGTGCAGTGCAAATCTCAAAGCTAATCCTAGAGTTCTAGAGTTAAGTGTATGGTTCAATCGGTACACTTAAGTTTATATTAGATTGACTCTTATTTACACACATTATCCGCACTAATGTATGTATATTTTTTTATAAAAGTAGTTATACTAATGATAAATTGCGTTACTATAATAAAAATTAATTTCAAAATCAATTAATATATTTAGTTATTCAATCAAGTTTTTAATTTGAATGTTCTTATGATTATTGAGAAAAGAAATTAATATAAAATGATTTATATACTAGGCATAACCATTTCTTCAGTAATTTTTAAATTACTTATTCAATAAGTAATTTTCAACATCTGTTTTAATAAATGTACTATATACATTACATACCATGGGGTTCGAATAAAAAATTACATAATTCTCCATTCGTATATATACGAATCAAAAATAGCAAACACAGACAGGTACTTTTTTATAACAAAATTAACAGAGAGGCGCATTGCAAACAATTTTAAAAGACACCAATTTTACGACTCGTTTGAAAAATTAAAGAATAGCGCAATAAGAATGTCATTTGAATAGCAAAAGTAAAACAGTGGGTGATTGCTTAAAAAGCAGAAGTTAAAATAATGCTACTTTTACATATTATTTAATAAAACTTTAGGGTTTTAAAATAATTTAATAAAACTTTAGAGTTTTAAAATAATTTAATAAAACTTTAGAGTTTTAAAATAGTGAGATGATTGCTTAAAAAGACAAAAATGCCCATGTATACAAACTTTCATTGAGTCCGGCTAGTATAACATTGGTGTCATACGACACTAACTTCAAAATCAATTAAATAAACTTCAAATGACTAATCCAAACCGTTCAAACCGATTTACTTTATAAGTAATGCATTTACATATAATTTTTTTTATACTTTCGAGTTATTTTAGTATCAAATCAAGCGGTAAAAATGTTGGAAAAATGAATGTATTAAAATTAACTTAAAAACTCACACATTTGACCGCTTGACTTGATACTAAATAAATTCAAAAAATTATAAATTTTGATGTAAACACACAACTAATGAAGTAGATCAGTTTGAACGGTTTGGATTCACCGTTTGAAGTCGATTCGATAGATTTTGGAGTTGGCGTTATAGAGGCTGAAATGACACTGATGTTATAATACATTCATTTTTGGAGTTGGTGTTATATAGTCATACTCACTTTTATTTGCTATTCATCAAGTACGATATATTAAGAGTGGGGTTAAAATGCACCCTCCTTTTTGTGCTCCAAACGTGCACCATTTCCTCGTTTCTTCATTTTTAAAGTTTAAATAGTTGATTTGAATCTACCAACGTGTTCTACATATTAAAATGTGCTTGGAGACCAAATTTTACATTTTTTGGAAATTTTTTACTATTTTTTCAGAATTTTTTATTAAACTTAACAATAATAAAAAATTCAGCACAGTGATGATTTTCAAAAATTCTGAAAAAATAGTAAAAAATTTCCAAAAAATGTAAAATTTGGTCTCCAAGCACATTTTAATATGTAGAACACGTTGGTAGATTCAAATCAACTATTTGAATTTTAAAAATGAAGAAACGAGAGGAGGGTGCACGTTTGGAGCACAAAAAGAAGGGTGCATTTTAACCCCACTCATATATTAATTAGGGGGAATTTCATGTATACCCCTCAAAAACTTTAATATTATGTATTTTCTCCTCAAAAGTTTGTAATTACATATTTCTCCCTCAAAATTGCAAAAACTCACATATTTACCCATAATTAATTTTACAATAAATTAAATATTTCTAAAAGTAATTAAATATAGTATAGACCATTATACCCTTATTTCTTGCATTTCTTATTCTCACCATGGTTCTTTCTCTTTATAAGATCCTAGTGCACAACCTTGCTGAGGTTTGCAAATGAAGATGGTATATATCCTCTCTTTTAACGATTTGTTTAGTTGTAAACTTGTAATATCATAATAATCAAATGATGTTGTATTTCGTGTTTCGCCTCAATATTAGTTTCTTTCTATTTCTCCTGCAATAATTTTTGCTTTTACATTAGGGTCAAATGTACCAATTTGTATTTTAGACTTCATAACAAGAATCTGATACTTTTAAACATTAATTAATGCAAACTACTATTGGCTTGCACACTTGCATCTCACGGTGGTATCTAATATATAAGCAATTCTCTAATAAGGATGTGAAATTGTTGTCACTAAGGTCCAATTTCTCAAGCTCCTACAATTGGCCCAGCTCTGAATGTTGGTTTCCAGTAAAATGAGCCTTCAATCCAGCTTTGCCTGGTAAGCCTGTTATTGCTCAAATTAAGAACCTTCAATTCACACAAATTAGATCAAGGCAATTCAGACAAAGAACCCTTTAATCCACACGTACCCACTAAGGTTAAGTTCTCTGAGAGATCCAAATTCAGTGACTACTTGTGGTAAAGGCCTAAAGGGCTATTGAGAAGGATGTTGAAGAGGTTTATGGAAATGACACTGAAGTTTTTGCATTTGATCCTGTGCCAGTACCAGGGAGGGCTTTCAGAGTTGAACCAGGATGGGAGGAAATTTTTGGCTTGAGAAAAAGTGGATCGGAGAGAACAGAGTTTAGACATGTCAGATACCTTTGTATTCACCAGTTCGACAGGAAAAATCAAGATAAAGAGTGCTATGGCCAAAGAGAGGATGGTGCAAGCTGTGGACATTTTGGCAGGCACAACAACGGAGAGAAAGAACCATGGTGAGAATGAGAAATGGCTAAAATAAGGTACAATGGTCTATAGAGTCTCACATATTATATTTAATATATTATAAAATTAATTATGGGTAAATATGTGAATTTTTGTAATTTTGAGGGGGATATATGTAATTACAAACTTTTGAGGGAAGAAATACATAATATTGAAGTTTTTGAGGGGGATACATGAAATTCCCCCCATTAATTAATGCGTTCCATGAAGCTTAAGACTGTACTCCAGACGGGGAATGCGCAAGGAGGGAACGACAAATTCACTGTGCGAAGGTGAGAGTTCGTGAAATCAAAGCTGACCAGACAAGCTCATTTGCTCTAGAAAGAGAAAATCAGGGAGCGAATGAAAATGAAAGGAAATGAGTACTATTTAGAGAAGAGCGTCACGTAGATTTTGATAAAATTTGACACCTCTAAATTAAAGTGTAAATTTTGACTGTTTGGAGGATTCGCCTCCTCTATCGCTGTCCCCTTCTCTTTAATAAGTTATTTCCTCTCTAATTATGAAGCACATCCTAAAATCCAATTATAAGCCTAGGTATAGTGATTGTTTTTATTTTACTTTTCCTTATTTTAGACCCAACAAGTGCAAGGCCCAAAATTCCTCTTTTCTCTTTTTTATTGTTTTTCTTTCTTTCCATCTGTGCTAAAAGCTAACACAAGTGCTGCCATGAAGCTTTGTATTGTACTGACTATGAATGGTACCAAACTGGTACCAGATTAAATAATTTCTAAATACGTCTAGTCTAACATCGTCAATTTCACAAAATTCCTACACAATTGATGCATTTCAATCAACCTAAATTTTCTGAAAATTCAAATTTCACTATTAATGGTGGCTCAGCTCATATAACACACAAGATAAAATATAAGGAAGCAAGACACTAAATCAAATAAAAAAGAAGAGACAAGTACTCGTGTCAGATCTCTATCGAAAGCAGAAAGTCGAGATATTTTTCTCATAAATATAAATGCAAATAACAACTGTGTGAAAAGTCGCAAGTTTGAAATTAAAATGGAAAATCTCTTGTGAATAATAAATAGTTTGATGAATTAACCTTCATTCAATCTTTACTTAAAAAATAAGGTTCTAAATACAAACTCTTTTACTATAAAAATTGGTTTATTTTACAACTTAATTTGACATTTTAATTCTTTCAAAATAAAGTTCGAGTAATATTAATTTTGGTATCTCGCAAATCACAACTCTTTTTTTAATAAATAATTCAAAATTTAAATATTTAAAAGATAATTAATTGTTGATCTTGTCTTATTTCTTAAGTAATGTATTTACCTAAAAAATTTCATAGAAATCTGAGTTCGTTTCGTAATAAATCAAAGAGTGGAAAAAAAAATTATGATGTAAATAAATCACGATAAAATTTTGATTTTTCCATCCTTTGATCTTCCATAAATCAAAATCAAAATTTATAATCACATTATTTTATAAAATGAGTGAAAGCTAGTGTGTGCTGTGCTCACCAAACGGTTTGATGAGCACAACTCTAAAATCTATCAGATTGGTTTCAAATGACAAATTCAAATAGTTGAAACTGATATATTTCATGAGTGATGCGCGTGGATGCAATATTTTAAAATTTTCGAATTATTTAGTACAAAGTCAAGCAATAAAAAAATGATAAAAAATAAAGTTTTATAAGCTATTTCTATACATTCATTTTTTATTTATTTTTGACATCTCAAGTTTATACTAAGTGAATTCAAAATTTTGAAAATTTTACATATACACACATCACTCGCGAAATAGATTAGTTTCAACAATTTAACTTTGTCATTTAAAATCAATCCAACAAATTCTGAACTTGTATGCACCGAACTTTCTTGATAAACATTTGGGAACCGAATCTCCGTCGAAATATTTTAATTTGATTCTATTTTACAAAAAAGAAATCGCATTCTCATTTACCTGTCAATTTTTTCAAACCATTTTCATTAGAGACCTCTCAAAAGTCGAACCTCGGCGTATCGGCCTAAAGAGGCCCACAAACCGGACAACTCTCAAAAGAGATCCCTCCACTTTAACAGAGTAGTTTTGGCTTCAAACAGGGCATAAATAATAGAATCAAAAAATTACTGCATGTGGTTAGTGCGCTTCATAAAGTCAAAACTACTCTGTAAAATCTTTACCCTCATTTTCATATCATAGGCCTGAGGAAAGCCCAGTGATGTCCATTTCTAAGAGGACTGGATATGAACAGGCCGGACCAATGGTCTCCTCTTTCAGACCCAATGGATTGAGGATTTTCCGGGTGCTGATATTGACACTAAACTTATTGTTATCAGCACAAAATAATTCAAAAGTTCTAATTAATGGACAACTTTACCCTCATCTATTTTCCTTATTTCCATTTATTTTGCTTCTTTAATTAGCAAGTTTTTAGAATCTTTTGAAAAAGAAAACAACTCACTATAGTAAGAAAATTCAAATTTGTCTGCATTTGTTTTTAAGCCTATAAGAGAAAAATTCAAACTTATCTGTATTTTCTTTTGACATGTTCTTCTATAAAATTAGTCATTATAAACTTAATCTGCCAGTCAAAGTAGAAATTAAAGATTAATTTTATTTTTCTTCTTCTTTAATTCCTTGAAATTAAATGAAAGGAAATTTTAAACAAAATATATTTTAATTTGATTATGAAAAAGCTTTTGTTTTTACAAATGGCTTAATTTGTTTCTTTTAGCTTAGTAGATTGTTTTGTTTTTAAAAACTTTTTCATATATGGTTAATTGGTTAGTGCATTATCTTGATGTTTGTAATTACCATATATAATGAACTTGTAAATAAAAAACTTTTTTTATCATGATATATAAAATAAAAGGCTTGATATACATTAAATTTCCAACAAAATAACAAAAAAGTAGAAGGATTTACTAATTGCTTCTTATCATAGCTACGAGAATATTTATGTCCCATTAAAAAAATTAACTGATATAATAGAGACATTAATTGTACAAGATATTTGTTTCTTATATGGGATTGTTTGTTAAGGAAATTAATATTGTAAAATAATTAAGAAAAGATGATTAAATGTTTGAGAGGATTTAATTGAATAGTAAATTTGTTTATTAAATCAAAATTTTAAATAATGTTGTGTCATTAAACAAATTTGTTGTGTGAATATCACTACCCGATTTTCCTTTCTGTTAATGAATGGAGAAGAGATCGGTTACTTTCCAGTTTTAACTTTTCGATAGTTGAGCTACTCACCGACGCTTCTTGACTTTTTGTCAATTTAAAGAAATGCTTGCTTCTTTTCTTTTTCTTAAAATAGACCCAGCGACAGCGATCAGGTACTGGATTTCGACTCTCGATCTCTGAACGGGCGGCCATTTTTTTTAATACCCCAAAGAAAAAAGAAAATTACAAAAATAACTTATTTCTTGGATTTTTTCCATATATGTCCTAACCGCCCAGCATACGGGTGGTTCATGCCATTACCAAACCGCCCATATAATGGGCGGTCCAATTTTTTTTATTTTTTTTATTTTTATTTTTTGTATTAAAATATTAGAAATATTGAATATATTTCTTTAAAAATAGATGGAATACAATATAATTTGATTTATTAGAAAGACTACAACAAATAACCCAGATCAATATTTTTCAGGCCGGATTTTTCGTGGCTGTAAGAAAAATTAATATATTTCTTTATATGTTATTGGACAAAAATAAAAATGCGTAGATTCCGAGTTATTGATCTCAGTTCAAAAGTCACTTCTATGTAATCTAGAAAATATTACGATCCTTCTAGGACATTTAATTTATAAAAAGTTGTATCTATTTTGAGAATTCTTTTTGAATAACAATTATTAAATAACTTAAAGTTTTTATTTTTTTTTCAAAAATAGATACAACTTTTTATAAATTAAATGTCCTAGAAGGATCATAATACTTTCTAGATTACATAGAAGTGACTTTTGAATCGGGATCAATAACTCAGAATCTTCGCATTTTTATTTTTGTCCAATAACACATAAAGAAATATATTAATTTTTCTTACAACCGCGAAAAATCCAGACTGAAAAATATTGATCCGGGTTATTTGTTGTAGTTTTTCTAATAAATCAAATTATATTCTATTCCATCTATTTTTAAAGAAATATATTCAATATTTCTACTATTTTAATACAAAAAATAAAAAAAAATTTGTTTAAAAAAAATTCAAAAAAAAAAATGAACCGCCCCTGGCTTGAGCGGTTCTGGGGTTATATTTTATTATTTTTTTAAAAAAAATTTTTAAACAAATTTTTTTTATTTTTTTTATTTTTTGTATTAAAATATTAGAAATATTGAATATATTTTTTTAAAAATAGATGGAATACAATATAATTTGATTTATTAGAAAAACTACAACAAATAACCCGGATCAATATTTTTCAGTCCGGATTTTTCGCGGCTGTAAGAAAAATTAATATATTTTTTTATGTGTTATTGGACAAAAATAAAAATGCGTAGATTCTGAGTTATTGATCCCAATTCAAAAGTCACTTCTATGTAATCTAGAAAATATTATGATCCATCTAGTACATTTAATTTATAAAAAGTTGTATCTATTTTTGAAAAAAAAATAAAAACTTTAAGTTATTTAATAATTGTTATTCAAAAAGAATTCTCAAAATAGATACAACTTTTTATAAATTAAATGTCCTAGAAGGATCATAATATTTTCTAGATTACATAGAAGTGACTTTTGAACCGGAATCAATAACTCGGAATCTACGCATTTTTATTTTTGTCCAATAACACATAAAGAAATATATTAATTTTTCTTACAGCCACGAAAAATCCGGCCTGAAAAATATTGATCCGGGTTATTTGTTGTAGTATTTCTAATAAATCAAATTATATTGTATTTCATCTATTTTTAAAGAAATATATTCAATATTTCTAATATTTCAATAAAAAAAGAAATTTCTGTTTAAAAAAAAAAAATGGACCGCCCATTATATGGGCAGTTTGGTAATAGCATGAACCGCCCGTATGCTGGGCGGTTAGGGCATATATAAAAAAAATCCAAAAAATAGGTTTTCTTTTGTAATTTTCTTTTTTTATGGTATTAAAAAAAATGGCCGCTGAACAGGTGACTCAGAATTTTCATTAAGGAAAAAAATATATATATTGAATTGAATGTAAATAATTAATTAGATAAAAAATTACAATTTAATTTATATTTTTCAATACTCTGACTTGCAATTTTTTATCCTCTAATCTATAATTTTAATTATTAATCATAATTCAAAAAGTTTATTTTAATTTTAATCCTAAATTTAATCTGAATTACAAATTAAACATTCAAAGAGTGGCAAAAAATATTTCAGGGAGGCAAAATCAATCGGAACGTTTCAATTTCTACTAAAATTCAAAATTTAGGAAGAGCAGTCTCCCAACTCCCAGACCATGTGGGTCCGCCCCTGACGTGGGTATTACTTTGTCAATATTTTTTTATATTTTATATTTTATATTTTTATTTCTGCAAATTGCTGTCATTCTCTACTCAGATCAGGTCAGACGGGATTTTGTATGCAAATAAACATTAAAGTTGAACATATTCATATATAGTTTTAACATCACTAAAAGAATCTTTAAGTAGTGGCTGAAGCTCAGCGTGTTCACAACTATATTGAGATCTCAACACCTTCTCTACTTACCCATTCCCTTTTTTTTTCCTTCCGGTTCTTATTCCACCCTCTCCACTTTCTCCGCTTACTGCTCAGCGACAAACTTCTTGGTAACAATTTTGCCTTTCGGAGGCGCATTTATCAGTTTCTCTAAGCAAGGTGAATACAAAAGAAATACGAAAAAATGTCTAAAATGGAGCTCTGGAAATATTGATGAGAAAGGGAATGATCGCTTGCTATCAGTGATATATTTGCTAATTCAGGTGCTTGTCTTCTCTATTTCTGGTGCTAAATATGTTTTCATTATGTGGCATGTTGCTCGCACCAGGTTAAGAAATTCGTCAAGACCGCAATAGAAACAAGAAAGAACGACGACACAACAAATATAAAGCTAAATTCTTATGCAAATTTTTCTCTCTTTTTTCTCAAAAAGAAAAGTGGGCATAAGGCATCTCATGATTTTTTTTTAAAATATAATCAAATTTAAATATTTCAATGAAACAAGCAGATTGAATTTTATTTTTATAAACATGTACAGTAAGTATAGAAATATTTAAATTTTATTTTATTTTAAAAAACCGCATCTCATATTCTCATTTACCTGTCATTTTTTTCAAACCATTTTCATTAGAGACCTCTCAAACCTCTAGGCGTATCGGCCCAAAGAGGCCCACAAACCGGACAACTCTCAAAAGAGATCCCTCCACTTTAACAGATTAGTTTTTGCTTCATACAGGGCATATATAACAGAATCAAAACAGCACAGCATATTGTTAGTGCGCTTTATGAAGTCAAAACTGTTCTGTACAGCACAGCATATTGTTAGTGCGCTTTATGAAGTCAAAACTGTTCTGTAAAATATTTACCCTCATTTTCATATCATTTGCCTGAGGAAAGCCCAGAAATGTCCATTTCTAACAGGACTGGATATGACCAGGACGGACCAATGGTCTCCTCTTTCAGACCCCATGGATTGAGGGATTTTCCTTTCTGTTAATAAATGGAGAAGAGATCGGTTACTTTCTTTCCAGTTTTAACTTTTCGATAGTTGAGCTACTCACCGACGCTTCTTGACTTTTTGTCAATTTAAAAAAAAAAAGATAATTATAATTTTTCTCACCTATCTATTCCTCATTTCATCCCCCAACTAACTTTCTATTTTAACTATAACTATAACTACTATTTTTAACAACATTTATTTCTTTCATCTTTCTCATTTTCTCTTCCACCTCTATTTTTCCACTTTCACCTCTAACTTCTTCTCTCACCTCCTTCTCCCACCTCCCTCTTCCACCTCTGCCTTCCACCTCCCTCTTTCACCTTCGCCTACCACACCTCACCTCATCTCCACCTCTACCTCCCTCTCCCACCTCCTCCTTCGCCTCAATTTTTCCATCGATAAGCTCCCCTCCATCTCCCACCTCGAAATAGTAAATACAATAAATTCCCTTCTTCTTGCACTTTCGTCTCTATTTTTTTCCCTCTATGCCTGCTGCTCCCGCTCCAACGAACGTTCTGCTGGAGATCATCCGTCACTCCATCCCAATTAAGCACGCCTCTGTCAGGAATGAATACTTTATCGTGTATGAATGAATACTTCAATGTGTAGGAATGAATACTAGAGCACGTCTCTACTGGGTCAGATCTGTCACTGTCGATCGTATCAAAATAATTTTGTATATGTATATGCAATTAATTCCTTTCATGTTTATGTTCTCATTCCTTATGAAGTAGCGAGTTTTGTAAAGAACAAAGCTTTATTAATGGTGAATTAGGCCACTGCGTATTAAATAAATAACATATAAATAAATTTTGAAAAAAAGAGAGAGATATATGAATGAATACTTGATGTCTTAGAGATGAATGTTTTAATGTGTATAAATGAATACTTGCGTGACAAGATATTAATACTTATGCAACAGACAACTCGAAAGTATGTCATCATGGATCTCATTTGTAAGATAAAAATATGTAAAAAATATTCATGGTTTTAGATTTGCAAAATTCTTCATAGATCGTCAGAAATATTAGTTAGATTGAACGAAGAAAAAAAAAATTCACCTCTAAAAACATGTAAAAGATGGATGAGTGATGTTCCCATTTTTATATTTGCACTTACACGACAAGGATTAATACTTTCTCGATAAGAGATGAATACTTGTGCAACGGACAACTCGAAATTATGTCATCATGGATCTCATTTGAAAGATAAAATTGTGTAGAAAGCGTTCGTGGTTTTAGATTTGCAAAATTCCTCATAGATCGTTAGAAATATTGGTTAGATTGAACGGAGAAAAAAAATCACCTCTAAAAACGTGTAAAAGATGGATGAGTGATGTGTTCAGTTTTTATATTTGCACTTGCACGACGAGGATGAATACTTTCTCGATAAGGATGAATACTTGTACAACGGAAAACTCAAAAGTATATCATCATGGATCTCATTTTAAAGATAAAATTATGTCAAAAACATTCGTGGTTTTAGATTTGCAAAATTTCTCACCGATTGTCAGAAATATTGATAATATTGAACGAAAAAGAAAAAATTCCACCTCTAAAAACGTGTCCAATTTTTTTTTTTAAATACTTGATATATTAGATGTGAATACTTTATGTGTTACAGATTAATACTTGATGCATTATAGATGAATACTTGAGCGCGTCAGTTATAAAATCTTTCAAATATTATGTGGTCCCAAAATAGTAAGTGGTCCCCCCTAAGAGCATCTACATCCCTGAAACTCTTGGAGTTTCTAAATAACTGTTAACTAATTTTTAGAAATTTTGTCTCTAAAAATTTCTAAACCCCCACATCCCTGAAATTGAAATTAGAGTTTCTTAATTGCCACATCAGCGCCTCCCTCCCTTTTTCTGGCGAAATTTTTTTTGGCGCGATTATTTTTGTCTGGTGCGTTTTTTTTTTGGCGTTTCCTTCCGCGCCTCACTTCCTTGTTTTCAACAAAATCATTGAAATGGTCAACTCTTGAAAGAATTCATTTAAATGGTCAACGGATGAATCACTAAGCAGAATTAACTTGATTCCAGTAAAATAATTTTAATAATTACGAAAACAAGAAACAAAGCTGATGAATTCCAAAATTAATTTCAAAATTAACTAAAATGATTATAGTAATTAAGAAAACCTGAAACCATACATTAATTCCAAAATTAAGAAAACAAAGCTGCGATGAATGATTACAGCAGTTTAAAAACCTGAAATTATAAAATTCCTTATTTGGAAAACATATAAATATTTGAATTACAAGTACAACATATTAATCAATATCCTCCCCTCCGAAACGTTTCCATATCTCCTCAACCAAGTCTGCTTTGAGTTGCTGATTGGTTGAACTATTCCGAATTCTTACATTATTTTGTAAATACTCATGATATTCACAAGCATGATCTCGAGAAACTTCCGACCTTGATACTGTAAATGTAACTTGGTCATCTGTATAATCGTAATTTCTAGTGTATCTGCCTCTTTCATCCTCCACAATCATATTATGCATTATCACACAAGCTCTCATAATTCGTCCTATGGTTTTCTTAGACCACATGCGTGCTAGACCGCTAATGATTGCGAAGCGTGCTTGAAGCACCGCGAAGGCTCTCTCCACATCTTTCCTAGCAGATTCTTGGCGTGTTGCAAACAATTTATCTTTGTCTCCTTGTGGTAAAGTAATTGACTTCACAAAGGTCGCCCAATTAGGATATATATCATCTGTGAGATAATAACCTAAATTGTAATCATTTCCGTTCACTTTAAAGTTCACCTTCGGGGCTATACCTTCTAAGACCTCATGAAAAAGTGGAGAACGGTCTAATACATTAATGTCATTCAATGTGCCTGGAAGACCAAAAAAGGCATGCCATATCCATAAATCTTGCGATGCAACAGCCTCAAGCATAATAGTTGGAGTCTTGTGATCTCCTCTGACATATTGGCCATGCCATGCAACTGGACAATTCTTCCATTCCCAATGCATACAGTCAACACTACCTAACATACCTGGAAAACCTCGATGTTCTCCTATGCGAAGTAATCGTTCAAGATCTTCTTCATTTGGCCTTCGCAAATACTCCTCACCAAATACATTTATAACAGCTTTTACAAATTTTTTCACACATTTTATTGTGGTGCTTTCACCAATTCGAAGATATTCATCGATATAGTCTGCAGGAACACCATATGCCAACATTCGTATTGCTGCTGTACACTTCTGTAAGGATGAAAGACTCTGTCTACCTGTCGCATCACGCTTTACCTGAAAATAATAATTATGTGAAGTAACACCCTCAACTATACGTAGAAATAATGGTCATGCCATCCTAAACCTACGACGAAAAAACTCTTCATTGTATTTGGGATTTTCCGAGAAATAATCATTATATAAATCTTGGTGTGCTACTTCACGCCCCCTCTCAATATACAATCGTGGTTTTTTTGAATGCTGCGAGGATGAGGAGTCTTCTGCATCCAACATTTTAATGTATTCTCGACTTAATTTGGCACCCCTATCGTCAAAGAGCCCCTCTACAATATACCCCGAGATCTTTAGAATTTCGTCAATATCTATTGGAGAATCATCATTCGAATTATAGTTCATCCCTGCATACAAGTTAATTATTTACAAAGATTTTATTCAAGAGTAAAGCATTACAAATTGAAGAAATAGTAAAGAGAATATTACTCGAGGAAGATGACAGAGTTTTAATGCTCAATTGATGAATGGTCTGTTGATAAGATATCAATTTAAGTACTCCAAAAACCAAATAAAAATAATATCTCATTTTAGCACCCTTTATATAATAAGTAATTTAGCGCAGGCAGTGAGGACCAATAATAGATTATTTTCACAAAATTACAATCGTTGTTGATCAGCATTATTCTCAACAATTGTAAATTTCTGTCAAAAAAAGCATATTCTGAACAATAATCTATTCAGGGGAAAATATTTAGTGGAAATTAGAATACGAAAACAAAATCATAATAAATATACTATATCTCGGTAATTTTTCTCAACAAATGTCAATTTATGTCAAAAATAACATATTCTCAACAATAATCTATTTGGAGGAAAATATTTAGTGTCAATTAGAATACGGAAACGAAATCATAATAAATATATTATATCTCGGCAATTTTTCTCAACAAATGTCAATTTCTTTCAAAAATAACATATTCTCAACAATAATATAATTGGAGAAAAATATTTAGTGGAAATTAGAATACGGAAACGAAATCATTAAAAATATTATATATCTCGGCACTGCCCTAAGATAGTGATTAAATTTCATTATAAATACATCTCAGAGTTAAATGTTTTGAACACATCATTGTTTGAGTGCTATTTAGTTTTCAATTCCCAGCTCTTTGGTCAAGTCCTTCCCCATTAATTTTTAATTTAATGGATCCCACTCGCCCTATGTTCAATCCATTCCTTTATCCTCCATTCGCCAATACTCAAGTCCCAGTCCCAGCCAATACTCAAGTCCCAGTCCCAGACATGTCGTATCTTTATCCGAACCCATATCCAACTTTGAACGATCTACAAGTTGAATCATCTCAATCTCAATCCACTCCAACTATTATACCAGAAAATAGTGAGCGACCAATGGATAATACTCAAGAGGTGCCTACGCCTGTGGAAACACAACAAATAAGCAATCAAAGGCACCGTTGGTTTCATCCGGATGATCTGCATTTATGTAGTGCATGGTTATTTATTAGCAAAGATCCGCAAACTGGCACAGATCAAGGTAGTGATTGTTTTTGGGATCGCATAGCTAAACGTTATAATGAAACTCGTAAGCCACAATTGGAAAAAAGAAATAGGCAATCGTTGAAAAATCAATGGGGCAAACTTTCACATGACTGCCAAAAGTTTTCTGGTTGTATGAGTAATATACAATACAGAAAAAAAAGTGGCGGAAATGACGGGTGACGAAAGAAACAATGCATTAGCTTTATTTCTTCAGAATCAGAAGAAACCCTTTAGGTTCATGCATGCTTGGGATGTTTTGAAACATGAAGAGAAATGGCTGACACACATGAGAAAGACTAAAGAAACGACACCAAACAGACCATCAGGTCAAAAGCGAAGTACAGCAATGACTGGCAGCGACTACTACTCCAATAGCATAAATATCAATGAAGATTTTGTATTCAAATAAATAGCAATGACTGGCAGCGACTACAACTACAACTGTCATTGTCTACTCAGGTCAAGTCAGACCGCGATTTTGTATTCAAATAAAAATTAAAAGCTGAACATATTCATATATAGTTTTAACATCACTAACACCTTGTTTGGATGGAGAGTAGAGGAAGTGAGAGAATGGAAAGAAAATAAAATTTTTCGTCGAATTGTGTTTGATTGACAAAATTATGTCAGATATGAAGGGTGTAGAAGATAAAAAGTTTAACACTGCATCATTGTAATTAATATAATCGGTTTTTCTAACAATTTGAATATGTTAATCTTCATTTTTATTCCATTTTATTCTTCACCTCCTCTTCCTTTCTCTACTCTCCATCCAAACAGGGTGTAAATAAATCTTTATTTAAGTAGTGGTTGAAGCTCAGTGTGTTCACAACCATACTGAGGCCTCAACACCATGATATTATAAGATGGTAGCAAAAATGATATTTTTGTTTGCAAGAAAATAGTACCTACATCTCAGTTGATAACTTTTAAGGTCATTATATACATAATTATCTTCATCTGGTAAATCTAAATAGCCTTTTAACTACACTCTCAGTAAAGAAAAAAGAGGCGGAGCTTCATCAAACATTTTAAATTGGCTACTGTATTACTATAGTTACCAATGGCGCTTGCAAATGAATATGTCTTATACATAAATAGGTGTAATAGTGATACATATAAGGCCTTCCTTTTTCTTTTTTAGAGTGACAGCTCTGGAAACCAAAAGGAGGACATGACAACAGTTGCATATGAAGAACAACTTTTGGAAGATGAGCAAGCTGACCAAGAGCACGGGCAATCATTTTAGGTTCTAACCTTGGCTTTTTCTTGCACACTTCAACAAATCACAGCTATGCTTTATTAGGGAAAATATATATATATATTAACAAACTTCTAGTATACGTCTCAATAATTATTGAGAGAACTCATCGGTGGTAGATATTTTAAGACAAAAATGTTCAAAGGTTACACTAATTGTGGTGCTCGTGCATATTATCAAATAAAGTATTAATTAAAAATATAAAACTTACCGGTATTCTAGCTTAGGCATATTGTTCTTCTCATGTGTACTTAAATCACTACGTAAACAATATGCAGTAATGCAGTGATTCTTATATTAGAGAAGGATCAGAAATTGGAATAAAATGAGGTACCTTGTAGTCAAACCCTGGTGTATTTCTAACAGTTAGTAACTGACATGTGTTCTCTGATTAATACAATTGAATGATCAAACGATGAATGCTGACGTTCTCATAAATGTGTAGGATTTTAGTGCTTGGACAGCACTGCTTCTAATGGAGTGGAGACAAACTTGGTCGTGTACATGGAAACTGTTCTACATGGAAGTAATGCTTCAAATGCAACTAATGTGACCACCTGGTATGGTGCTAGCTACTTTGTGCCAATTGTAGGAGCTGTCATAGCAGACACATACACTACTACAAAAATGGTCATTGTACACAGATTTGATAATTTTACCTAAAAACTATGAAGAAATTGTAGTTTTTTGGAAGCCTGAAATATCCGTGGGATCTCTACACAGATATTTATTAAAGAATCGGTGTAGAAAACCTTGAGAGAGCTACACAGATGTTTATTAGGAACTGTACACGGATTGTTATTTAAATAACAATGTAGAAAGCCTTAAGAGAGCTACACGGATATTTATTAAAAAACCGTGTAAAAAGGTAAGAATTGTACACGGATGTTTGTTTAAATAGCAATATAGAAAGCTTGAGAGAGCAACACGGACGTTTAATAAAGAACCATATAGAAAGGTGAAAATTGTACACTGTTTTTTGTTTAAAAAAAAAGTATAGAAAGTCTTGAGAGAGCTACATTGATTTTTAAGTAAAAAATTCGTGTAGAAAGGTTATTATAAGGTTTTGGTTATATAAAAGACCTTCCAGCAGCGTCGTTTTGATCAATTAATACTCTCTCTCTCTCTCTCTCTCTTTCCAGTAGTGTCATTCTGATTTATGTGCGCAAGGAGCTAGGATCTGAGATCTTTGAAGTTAATTTGTATTTCCCCTCTCTATCTTGCTAAGCTTAATCATGTATATATATATACCGTTGAAAGTTAATTTGAAGTTAATTTGTATTTCTCCTCTCTATCTTGCTAGGATCTGAACCATTTTTTGAAAGTGAGAAGTAAAGAAAATGCCTAAGGTCTCCATCATCAGATCTGAGAAAAAC
Source organism: Carex pumila (assembly GCA_033356055.1). Taxonomy (NCBI): domain Eukaryota; kingdom Viridiplantae; phylum Streptophyta; class Magnoliopsida; order Poales; family Cyperaceae; genus Carex; species Carex pumila. The sequence goes on along the minus strand of JARJHM010000549.1, from coordinate 26,657 downwards.
CGTTGAAGATCAGTATTAACGCTTCCGTCTAAAGATATCTGTACTTCATAACTGTAAAATTTAAATTACTTTGCTATTTTATTTTGAACTTACAGATTCTGGATTACTTGTGTTTTTTTAATTGCAAAACACGTCATGAATTATTAAGACTATCATTTTGTATCAGAGTCATCATAAATTCATATAAGATGCAATTATTTTTTTTTACAAAATTGATTTTCAATGGTTCGTATAAAAGCTAGACAGATTCAACTAATTTTATATATAAATATTTTCTTATAATTTTGGATGAAAATTTTAAAGGAGAATTTTTATTCCCTATTATGTATGCACATATATGTTGATCAATGGATTCTTATTGGAGATGCAATATGTTGGAGACCTTTAACCAAGAGGCATCATGTCATGGATCACATGGGAGCTCCTTTTTTGATATGTTGGATCTAATACACCTTAGTTTGTATGAAATTTCGGTCCAAACTAGATCATAACCAAGAGTTTTGGAAATTTTGGGCCAAAGCTTGATCATGTGGTTACTAAGTGGTAAGGATATAACTTTTATACAAACATTGTATTGGATCCTGAGAAGTATATGTAATGTTTTATCACATGAGATTGCATGTACAAAAGGCTTTGTATATATATATGTTGCATGAATTGTAATCTTCTACCTTTTCTTGTTACTAACTAATACCAAATTATAATTGTAGTATGGACCAAAGCAAAAGTGTTACACCAAGGAGCAGATCGACGATGTCAGATGTATGTGCACAAGGCGATTTCAATTTAAATTTTGTAATGCTCAATATGGATTTGTATAATTTTGTATAATTTAGTGTACATAAATTATTTATACTGTTGTATAATTTTGGAATTATGAGTTTAAAAGACGTCTGTTTAATGTTTCTCTGTTTTGGAATTCTAATTTTAAATGGCTAACAAAATTGGAAGCTAACCACAAAAAAAATGAGAAAAAAAGGACATTCTACACGGACATTTAACTAAAGTCCGTGTAAAAAGGTATTTAAACATTAAAAAAAATAATTCTACACGGACATTTAACTAAAGTCCTTGTAAAAAGGTATTTAAATATAAAAAAAAATAAGAGAGCTACACGGACATTTAGCTAAATATCCGTATAGAAAGAGTAATTGTACACGGACATTTAGCTAAATGTCCGTGTAGAAAGAGTAATCATACACGGTTGTTTATGTAATAATCCGTGTAGCTCAATTATTTTGACGATGCTGGCAAGCGTTTGTACACAGTTGTTTATGTAATAATCCGTGTAGCTCTCGATAATCGCACACAGGTAAATATCTGTGTGTAAATATTCAGAAATTTTTACACCCTCACATTCCACACGGCAAGAAATCCGTGTAGCTCTCCTGCTTATGTCCGTGTACCACTTATTCTGTAGTAGTGACACTACTAGAATCTGATTTTATTGCATGCATCAGAAAGTGGCTTGTTGCAAGCGCCTAGCCTTGCAACAAGCCTGAAAAGGCTTGTTGCATGCGCTTACCCTTGCAACAATAACCTTGCAACTGCCTTCCTTACAACTACTAAGTATTTGCAAGGACACCCTTGCAACAACTATTTTCTGACTTGTTGCAAGCGCCTAGCCTTGCAATCACTACGCATGCTAATACTTTCACAGTTGACCCCGTTTCTAGTATTTGCAAGGCTAACACTCGTGGGTCCCACCTGACTATATGCAAGGCAAGGAAACATGGGTCCCACCTGACTTTATGTAAGGCAAGGAAATATAGGTCCCACCTAACTATTAGCAAGGCAATTTTACGTGGGTCCCACCTAATTATTAGCAAGGCAATTTTACATGAGTCCCACCTGACTATTAGCATGGTAAGATGTCCATTTATTTGCATGCACTGCAGTTCATACTATTTTCATGAATGTACCAAAGTATATAATAATAGGAAATAGTTGCAAATCAGCACGCTCGAATTCAACAATCCTTCGTCCCTGTACCAATCTGGTACCAGTTTTCCATTCATCAATATTTACATAAAACACATTGAACACAATGAGAAATTAGTAAGCCACTAATAAGCATTGAACAACGCAGTATAGTATTGTTACATTGTACCAAAATAAAAAAAACAGTAAAACAACATCATCGCTAATAAATGAGTTATCTTCTAATTTATCCCAAAATGTACCCAGCAGTCAAGCTTTAACCAAAAGAACTCACCCCCATGAGTTAAACACACAATGAAACCACCTAATTAAACTTCAAGGGTAGAAATTAGATGTTTTCATTGTGTGTTTTAACCAAAAGAACTCACCATGAGTTAACAAAATATACATACAATATAACCAAAATACAACACCATAGACCTCCATAGTTCAAGTTGAAGGTTAATTTGCCCACCAATTGCCTATTGCGGCATCATTACCTATAATTTCTTCTGCGGTTTGAGAATTCAACAGTGCTTGGAAATGCCCTTCTTGATTTGGTTGTACCAAACCAGCAACATCCTATGTATATACCAAATTGTAATGTTAGAACATCTAATTCATTTCATTGTAGACTTTCCTCAGATGCTATTCTCATAAGAATTCAAAAATTAAAACAAAAATATGAAGTACTAACCTGATTGAATTCAATTTGCAGATTTGAAGGTACTTCCTGAGTTACTTCAGAGGTTGGACCTTCAAACTAAGCATTATATTTGAAAGTGCAATGTCACATAGTGTGTTTATTTTTCCAAAAAGTTAGATGTTATTTTTGTTGAATTTACTGTGAAATCACAGTAATTATGTATTGATTAATACAATCTATCATATTTGGCCCAGCAATGTAACCATTCACACACAAAACATTCACCTTCACAAAATCTGGTTCAATTTGGTTTACAACTAGTCAAATATGGGAAAACAGCAACTGATTTTGTGCTTGATCTCTTATTTGGCTTACAACTGTTCAAATCTGGTTCAATTTGATTTTCAACTGGTCAATTTGGTTTACAACTGAGTCAATTTGGTTTGTTGTTGATCAAATTTGGTTTACAACTGAGTTAATCTCTTTTTTTGAAGCAATAAGCTAAGTGTTCTGTAACTGCTCTTTTACCATTGCTATGGTGTCACCTTCAGAGTAGATCACCAAGTGCTCTTCTGATTTTTTGACCTAGATAGTCCGATAGCATAGCAACATTATTTTGTTATTTATATATTTACATGAAGAATTATAAAGTAACCTCATACCTCCATAGTGTAGAATAATTAGAAAAAAAACATGTTTAAGAATTTTCCATACCAAAGAAAACGAAGATTAGAACACCAATTGGACCTCTACTAGAACAATTGCACACTGATTATCAGGTAATGCAACTATAACACATTGTCGCGTATAATCCGAAAGATCTTTAATATTCTTTCATTATCTTCTAGTTTCTCCTCAAATTCAGATACCTTTAAAAATGGATTAAATCAAATAATTGTTTAAGAAACAAAGAACCAGGCCGGGAAAAAAATCAGATCTAACCTGTAAAAGTCAGTGTTAATATTATTTACTAAGAAAAATTAATTACAAACCCTCTCTGCATGGAGAGTAACATCTTTCTTATTGTAGAGCTGAAACTGAACAATGTCATCTCAAGAAAACACCTACAGGTATGAAGCAAACTTCCCATAAATTAATTGTCAACAACCAAAAAGCAGAATGCCACAAAGATAATTTAGACAAGTACCTTAAATTTCTCTCCATGGTAGAGTTCGAGAAGCCGAAGCTTTCTGCTGCTATCAGAGAGTGGCAGCTGATAATACAAAAGAATAGTAGTTGCAATAATAAGCTTATCTAGCAAGAAGAAAGTAGCAACGGATTAAGGGTATGGGTTACCATAAAAGCTCATTTGTATTGTCAGTTACTGGACCTGATCAGTATATAACACAGCTGGTTCAAAACCAATTATAGTAATAGTTGTAATGCCCATATCATTGGAACCTGATGTTGGAATTCTCCGTTAAACCCCAAACTGATTTAAAGAGACTGATATATTACAGCAGGAAAGAAACAAATCATTTCAAGTTGAAATAATAGAAACAAAATTTCAAATCTTTTACCATTGACTGGAGCTCCTGAAGCATAGTTTGAGCTGTGAAAATGCTCCGCATTGAGACAGTGTATGCAATTATCAGCCCCTTCATTGGCTTCTTCCTCAGAACCAGAGTCGTCAGAGGATGAGGCCAAGTTTTCACACAATTCTTTCTATCTAATCCATGAAAAATGAGTCAAAATACTTAAATTATATTTCCTCAATCAGATCATTCACATCAACCACACAATTCCTTCTATCTAATCCATGAAAAATGAGTCAAATTACACAATCAATTTTCAAGTTTCTATCCAAAATAAATGATTTAACACAATCAGACTACCCAAGTATGGACATTCTACTTGTGATTTTAATTATAAAAATAGAACCAAATAATTACTGCATTTTCTTTGCAGGTGTACTTTTCATCCCAGACACACAACCTTGAAATATTATGCCATCAACGAACTTGAAATTACTTCTTCCAACTCAAATATTATACTAAAATTAGATAATCTGAAGCAACAAGTCAGAAACTGAGATCCGCACAACTACACGCAATTAAAAAGAATAATTCAAAAAGAAAAAATCGTGTGGGCTATAAAACATTCAAATTAGATACCTTGATGGATCGCCCTTGTTCAGAGGCGAGAGAGGCACGAGAGAAGGCTTCTGCACAACCCGGGTTGTGAAAACTTGGAAAAGAGGACAGGGATAAACCCTAGATCTGATTTGGGTGCGGTTTCGATCTAGGTCACCTCGCTTTCGTTGCAGCTAGGCAGAGTAAAGGGCGGCTAGGCGGAGGAGCAAGAGTGCGGCTGATAGGAGGGGGGCTTAAACCCTAGGCGAAAGTAGTGGCTAGGGTTTAGTGAAGAAGAGGGAGAGCGAGAGATGAAAATCAAAATTCTGAATCAAGAGGGAGAGCGGGAGAGGATAACTTGGTGAAATTTTGAGAGGGAATTGAAGGAGGGAAGTGAAAATTTTAGGTTTTGGCATCGTGAGTTTGGTTAGAGAGGAGATAAGAGTACAGAGAGTAGAGATTTTGGGAAATAAATCTGCTGTTATTTAAGAGGTATAACATGAACCTGTTATTACGATTTTAACCATTGATCTTTATTAAGATTCGCGTATAAAAAATATTTTTTCTAAGATTCGCGTATGGAAAAGTTTGAACGCTTGAGATCTGAATAACAAATTCATGTAATCGCTTTAGAATAACAGCAGATCTATTCTCAGATTTTGGAGTGGGTAAAAAAAACGCTACTCACAGATAACATATTATGTGCGTTTAGATCGAGGCGTGTGATTATCTTTACACACTAATATCAAAGAATCATATGCATCACCTACTATCAGATCTATAAAGAAATATTATGTTACTTCAGAGAAAAGAAACTCCCTTCCCACAGCTGTTAAAATGAATAAATCAGAACTGTTTTTTACTTATCAGACGGCATGAAAACTTGATATTTACTAATTACCTAATGAATGTACAACACTACATATGAAAAGTTTTCAAAAAAAGAAATTTTATTTTTTAAACATTTTATATGACCAAATAATACTTATACATGTCATTTTTATAGACTTTCATCATTATATCTCCCTTCAAATTTAGAAAATATTTTCGGACCGTTCATTTTCATGCGAGAAATCAATGGTCGATCTGCAATTAAATCATTCCAAAACTATTTTAAAATGATCAAGGGAGAACATAGAACGTAACCAACATAAAAGTTTGGACATTTTATTATGTATGAGCTTCGATCCATCACAAAATGTCTATGGCCATACGATGCTTCAATATTCGATCAACTAGATGGATGGGTAAATAAAAAAAAAATTTGATCAAACTTGAGTGCAAGATAATAAATACAGTGCTCTTTAATTTAAACGGTTCCGATCGACTAACGGATGAAATATTCCTGCGCATCTTTATTAACTCACAAAACAAGAGTTTATGTGTTCATATTAATGCATAGAAGATGTGAGTCATGTACACAACATGCATGTAATGCTATAATATTTAATGTGTCAAAATCATTTAATTAAGCAATAAACATATTATTATGTTAATTATTACATAAACTTAATTAATATAATTTACATAAATTTTTTTCCATATTATTTGCTGTATAATGATTTACTTAATTGTACATATATAAATCAAAAATTATTTTGTTTCATTTTTAATTTTATTCTGAGTTTATAAAAGATCACTCAACTTAATTTATTAAACAATAAGTTTTCATTATTTTGTCGTTCTTTTCAATATATAAATGAAAAGAAATATTTACAAATTTAACAGTGAATACTTAATGTATATGTTTTATCGAAGTACAAATGCAAATCATAAAATTTATTTTGTTAACTTTTAATTTTATTCTGACTTTAATAATTTGACCTTATAAAAGGCCACTCAACTTATTTTACAATAAATTTTCATTTTGTTGTCATTTATTTAATTCTCTTCAATATATAAATGAAAAAAAATATATAATTTACAAATTTAACCATGAATACTTTACTATTTTTTTTTTCTAAAATACAAGTTATAATTGTAAATAGTTCACTTGTATTTCGATTTACCTGTACACATGTAATTCATAAAAATTCGATTTTTCCAAAAAATACTCAAATAATATTCACTCGTAATTTTATTTTGACTTTATAAAATTCAATTTTGACCATGTTGAAGGGACAAATAATGATGAAATTCTATAAATTTGATAATTGTAAGAATGATTTGGCCATAGAAAACGTAAAAAAATAATGATTTTCTTTTTTGAAAGTTTTTTTCATATTATTTGCAATGCATGCATTAATTAATTTTCATATATATAAATCTGAGCCGTCCGATAAAAAAATGTGCTGTCATGATTACAATGGATACCTCCTTTTAATGATCATCAATTTTATATATTAAAGAGATGTCTCTATTGCAACTGGGTCCCACTTGTCAACTCCTGCTTTTTCATCTTTTTTTTTTTTCGTGTTCCTTCTTTGGAAAGCTTGCAACTTCTCATCTATGTCTCTCTGCTTATCCTCTCCAAATTTTTTTGGAAATCCAAACCGCCTCCCATACAAATCACTCAATTTAATTCCCTCCCAAAATTTGACAATTTCCCTCCTAATTTTCATCAATTGGACCCCGCTACTTCATTTCCCTCCTAATTTTTATCCACAAATTAGTTAAGCGTGGATTGCTAACTCATCTCTCCCTCCCACTATTTCTTTTTACTTTAGTCCTCTCCTAATTTTTCCCTCTTGTCACCAGAAAAGTCATTTCCGCCATCTAAGTGTTTGTTACTTTGCCTCAGAGAAGAAAAACAACCCATGTTAATTACTTTGACAAAATTCGTTTGTGGTTTCCTTTCTTAGGTTACAAAATTATGTGAGATATGGGCTTATGAGATGGTGTATGTGCAGTACAATGGACAAGGGAGGGATCCTACCCTGCCATTGGTGCAGGTCATGGGGAAGGACAGGTGTAACACATGTATAACCAATTGCAACCATCGAACACCATCTGTTTGTTGAAATTCCCAACTTAAATTACCATCCTTAGCGTAACAATGTATACCACATTGAAAGTATAGGGATTGTTTTAAATTGTACAATTTTTTTTTTTTGGCATAAATTTAGGTTTCAGAATTTCATTTGAGAGCATAGGGATTGTTTTTTGAAATATGAAATTGCAATTTAGGGGTTTATATTCAGGTATAATTGTTGGTTGAGGGACCTAAATGGTAATTTTAAGAGGCCAAATTCATGTAATTAAAAGGATATGTGTGTACATTACTTTATGCATTGCAATTAGGAGAAAAGCATATATATGTGTCACACCCCAAATCAGAAATTCTGGATTAAGGTGTGATCAACCTCACCTCGTGCTTAATTAATCATTAAGCACGCAAGGCTAATCATGAATAATAAATCAAACAGCAGCGGAAGCAAAATATATAAATATCAAGCATCAGTCACATAGCAAATAAATAAACATACACATACATAACATATAATCTGATCCATCTCGGATCCAAATAACACCATCTATAGAAGGGGATACATGATCTATCAAGCCCGTATATATAACACAAGAATACGGGACTCGTAAACCTAATCAAAAGTCTAACTCTAGCTAATCAAGCAGTGTGGCCATCGGGGACAACTCCTGACAACTCCTGCTGCGGATCGCCAGATGCTGTACCTAAAACCCACGAAACAACTCGTGGGTGAGCGACGAATCGCCCAGTATGTGACCCAGAATTATTCCCTCAGAGATCCTCTACGGTCAAAGCACTTTTATTTATAAAATGAATGCAATTGAAAATATGCACATGTGTGAACCTATATTAATATCTAATAGAACTTATAATACTTTTAAATGATGTCATGATGCGATTATTCTATCATGCCAACATGCAGAATAAACCCAAAATAAAATCAAGGTGTAATATCGGATATAAATCAAATCGGAATCCAGTACTCATTGCACTGTGTGCTCAATACAATAATAATAATAATATGGATAAAGTAAATCACCCCGTGCCGTGCCAATAGGATCAAAAGATCCAACCAATATAATCCAAGGACTGTGTTCATAGGTACAATGATACACGTTGCCTAATGACATCGAGCATTGCCCACAAGTTATACAACACACTAGCCGATGGTTATATCAAAATCCGATGTGTCATCTCGCCTAACAATTCATCACCCAAACATATAAAATAGGAGAAATCATACAATGCATGTCGTAAAATTGTTAATCTCTTCCCTCATGAGCAGGAGAGAACTCTACCGTCCGGCCAGACCAATAGGATCAGCATCAAGGCTCGCCGGCCTTAGGCTATGCACATCATTCCACAAGGCCCGCATTGGACCTTTGGAACTTCCGTTCTAGGCAAAGTAGCTCCTAATGTAGGGAAGGAATAGATCCCGAATCGTCCGTGCCTCAGGACTCGCATCCGGCCCGCACATAATGGTAAAATGAATCGAAAAAGATATATATAATCAAAGTTTATACATATAATATAAATCCTAAAGCCATGCAAGGATCAAGTGACCCTCAGCTCAGTGGCTGTCGGGCCGTCCCATGCCAAGTGACACCAAGACGGAACGAAGTCACTCGGCTCTGCTCAGCTCTCACCAATGTATGCGTATGCACGAATTATAATAATAATATATTGTCTTCCACGAGAAGGAGACAACTAATAACCTAATATTCTAATAATATACATATAATATTATTTAATTACTCTACTCCTAAAATACAGTAAATTCGAGCTTTTCAGGGGTTATGCAATTCTACCTACAGTGCAAAAAAAAGGATAAACATGCCCTACAGTTTTAATGCAACTACTTAATAATAAAGTGCGGATGTCAGGTCAGATGAATCGACTGGTAAGAGTACGCCCATGAAAGAAAATAATTCAGATATCCCACACCTGAGGGGGCTGGAGTCTCTGTCGCTAATAATCAGCGTGCTCCGCGTATGCTCCGAACTGCGGGTCAGTCGGATCGGCCCACGGGTCGGACTCGTACGGATTTGGCTGATCTGTGATCACGTAATTTAAACTAATTAAAATCTACACTAATTTTATTCTAACCCTCGTCCCAATTAATGTGCAAGTCAATTGCTCGATTATTTCGATTTTAATAAATTTACCGATTCAGTCGATCTGACTGATCCAATTAGGCATATATATTAATTGTTTACTTTCATGCCATCGTGCTTAGCATTAATCTTAAATTATAATTTCGTCATCTATTGATCATTCACTTTGATCTAATTTTAATCCTAGTTAAATTTATATTCTAATGATTTAATTTGAAGATATGTTGCTTGTATAATTTCAAATGTCGAATTATTCGTAATAAAATAATTATTCGAGAGTTACAATAAATTATACGTGTTTTTACCCAACCAATATATTTTAAAATTTCCTATCTACTTGATTTATTTAATTCGGACTATAATTGATTTTAAATGGATCAAAATTCAGTTTCGAAAGTTAGTTTATAATTAAAATCCCTAAGGCAAATAATTTAATAAAATATGCTAATTATATGATTATTGCGAAATTTATAATCCGTTTGAATATAGTTAAGATATTTTATATTTTAGATGTATAATTCGTTTTATAAAGTTAGAAACGAAATCCTTAATTAGTTTACGTGTTTCTAATTGATTTATTCCTAAGTCGCACCGTTCGTTATTTTTATAACTAATTTAATTTCTACGTTTAATTAGTCGTTTCGAATCTAAGTCAAAAAGAAATACTTATCGTTGCTAATTAATTATCCTTTATTAATTAGCAACAATTTTTCGTACAAGTTCGAAAATGTTTAAAAGAATATTTTAATTTAAAAACTTATTATGAAACTTTTATTTTATTTAAATGTGTTGGGTGTTTGCTTATTAAATCAACTAGTTGATTATCACTCTTAAAAATCGTACATTTTAAAGTTCAAGTTAGGTGTGTTATGTTATTCTTCTTAAGCGACGAATTCGATATTTAATTATTAATCTAATTATACTGCTAGTTCGTCGTTTTATAAATACGCATGAAATAAATACTTTTGTTAATAAATTTTCCTTATCAATTAACGACATATAAAATTATGTTTTCGAAACTAAAACTTTGTAACACAAATTTTAATTTAACTACGGGTTAGGTGTTTTTATCCGACAAATTTCGAATTTTGGAAAAATTCCAAATTCCATAATTTTAATCCAAGCAAAGCCCAAAAAGTCATTTCCAATTATTTATTTTACAAGGGCTCAAGTGCAGATACATGCATATTTACAAAACAGACCCTACTAAATTTTAATTATCACAAGGGCCTATATTTTGAACAATTAACCCTCACAATTCAAACAATCATACAAGGGGTCCCTGTCAGTTCAAGGTTGGTACCAGCAGCATCACTGGGCCAGTACCGACTGGTACCAGCATCACATACAGGCAACCACAGCACAATCAACAACCATACAGTAAAACAGGTACCAGACACACATCACAGCAAGGTGCACACAAGCCAGAACAGCAACAAGGCACAAGCCAAAACAGCAACAAGGCACAAGCCAGAATAGCAGCAAGGCACAACAAGGCACAAGCCAGAACAGGTACTGGTACGGTACCAGTCAAGAGCACCCAAATCAGGGGGTACAAAGCCGTACCAGAAAATACAAGAGAAGAGCCGGTACACGACTAGAATAAAGCACAAACGTCACAACATCAAATCAAAGTGTACCGGCTTGCATTTTTCGTTGGTCGGCCGGGAAAATCAACAACCCGAGCCGGCACTTACTACGCAAAATCAAACGAGGCAACAAAATCAAGGTGCTCACTTACCGGTCAGCTAGAATCACAGAGGGCTTTATCAAAAGCGGACGGTACCAAGAATCCACGGTCCTCGCCCCTCAGCCAGCAAATCGAGCAACGGAATCAAGTCAACAAGCCCCCAAAAATCAACGGCAAGCACCTCAGAAAGTCACACGAGCACTCAATCACTCTCACAAGAAACCCCAAAATCTAGGGTTTCGGAATTCACAGAAATCAGAGGAAACGAGCAAGAACAGAGACAAAAGGGGGAAAAATCACGCAAACCTCAGCACATGAGAGTGAAAACAGGAGGGCCCGAGAGAGAGAGTGAGAGGTGTATAAATACCCGGAAAGGAAGGAAATCACACCACACCAGTGCCGTACCGAGCAGGTGGTGAGGCCATCTCGCCTCACCCGTTCTCTGACAACCGAAGGGACAGCGACGACTAAGAGAAAAAGGGGCGGGATCTCTCTCCCGCTCGTCTCCATTATCGAACGAAGGAGAAGGAGAGTAGGGTCGGCGCGCAGGGACCAAAGAGAGAGACAGGGAGAGAGATCAAAGAGAGAGAAGGGGAGAGGTAGGGGTTTTTAAAACCCCAACTTTAAGATTCGTGCGGGATAGTCCAGATAATGAGATCAACGGTTCAAACAAATTCAGACATGTATGTATACTTGATTATTTGATCTAAAATTTTTACTCCCTTTGAAATTTCGATTCGAGGTTTCATAATATATTTTATAGAGTTGTACGTGTATTTCCGAGTATTTATAATTGAATTTTAGAATCCGAATTATTTATTTATGTACACGATTTGATTTATATTTCTAAAATTTAGATTCGTTTTATTTTGCTCGGGTAAATCTAAGCGTTCGCTAATCAAATAAAAATTTTAATTAGACGAAAGGGTCATCTTAGCAATTAAATCGTGATTTAAACTTTAGGAATATAACAATATGTGTACAGTTGATGGTCAATAAGAAGCATTTCTTTTGTTTGTAGTGTCATTTAATTTACTGCTTTTAGGGAAATGTTGTTATTGGTAGGGTTCATCTTGTATCCTAACACTGTCTCCAGCCACTTGTTTGCAAATTACAAGTACTGAACACTCAAATCTCCAGTCACTTGTTTGCCCTGGTACTGAACAGGTACTGAACACTCAAATCTCTAGCCACTTGTTTGCAAATTATAGTAAATCATGAATCTATTTTGAGTACAGACATGAATCTGTTTTGAATATTGATATGAGTATGTATTTGTTTCAAATTGCTCAAGTTGAAATATAGTGGATCACTAAATGATTGTTCTACTTGCTCCAGCCTGTAATTGAGGCCTTGTTTCTTTAGTAGTGAATGATCTTTTTTTATTATTTGAAATATATTTTTATATAGGTTGTTCACTTGCTCTTAATCCAAGAGAGATACCAGTAGAGGCTTTAATTTCTTTTAGTTCATATAAGAGTAAAATGCAAATTATTAATTTAGAAGGGTGATCTGTTTCATTATAGCATTATTTCATAAAACACACTTGATCTGTTTCATTTGCTAAAAATTACCCTTAACTTGAGGGTTCAGCACTAGCTAGGTGTGTGGATAATTTAATGAAATATTGCCACTGTCATTTATGCTTTATTAATTTTTAAAAAATTTACACTGTCATTTGGAGGCTCAGAAGAATGTTTCTTTATGTTTTATTTGCAAATGTACTTTTGAGCACAGTCTTAGAAAAAAAATGCTTGAATTAAAGTATAGTTTTATTTATGACCTTGATTTTATGCAAATCGAGCTTTTATTCCAAGACGAAATGCCGGATCATCCAATCGAGGTTTCAAATGGTCAAGATTTTGATTGGGATGGCATGCCACCTCAAGAAGGCGAGTTCGAGTTAGTAGTCGATCCGATGTTGGAAGGTGAAGAAGAAGAAGATGACAACCCAATTGAGTTAAGTGACGAAGTGGACCAAGGTGAGGATGAATTTGGTTTCTAAGCCCTCGATGCTTCCGATCAAGAGTTTTAATATTAGTGAATCAATAGTTGTATATGTCTGTTGTGTCACAAAGTTTGTAATATTTTCTTGTTTCTCAATTATTTTGGAGTGTTTGCTCTAAATGCAAATATTAAAATCATTAAAGTATTGAACTCTTATATACTGCTATTATTCATGTTGTGATTCATAGTACAAATCAACATTAAAAAGGAGATATCAAATAAACAGCAGTGTACCTGTCTCCAGGAACTAAACAATTGCAAGGGTAAGCCAATGCTCAGTTGCAAGGCCGGTTAATAAAATATAATATCCACCATGTGTTTGAGTAGTTGCATGGCAAGGGGTTCAGTTGTTGCAAGGACCTCCAATTAATTATAATACCTGATTTCCAAAACGTAATTGCAAGGGTAGGTAGAAAATAGTTGCATGGTTGCACAACATACATTTGCATGCGATAGGTGTCGCAAGGAACTACCCTTGCAACAAGTTTGAGAAATCCAGAAACGCCATTTCTGTTGCAAGGGCTGTCCTTACCTTGCAACAAACTGGACCTATGCATGCAATAAACCTAGATTCTAGTAGTGTGATATTTGGGAAAATACAAGACTGTTTTATTGTCCCTTATTTTATACCTAATTGTATGTCATATCATGTCTCTATAAATCAGTCAATCTTTACATATGCCCCTAGGATACCTAAAAGAATAACTTATATACTTGCAAATATGGAGGATCTCTATTCTCTAATACCCTTGCGACAAAGTATTAAAAAATAATATCAGATGGAGCCTCTCCTCATTTCTTTGAAAAATATCAAACCTATCCCTACTTTATCTTATCCTTGTTTGTTCCATATCTCAAATTAAAGTACCTCCTACTATAGCTGTAAAACTTTTATTTATGCAATTATAGGAATATCTGCTCCTCATTTTATATCTATTTTTATATAACTGGTTGAATGCTCCTCATATTGGTTATTTCTTGAATTTGCTCCTCAGTTAATATGTTTCCTGCTATTGTATCCATTTTTTATCTATATACATATTAATTTAAGTGATAGGTAAAAATCAGCAATCAGCATGCAATTGATGTCTATAGATTTGTATAGTAATTTAGCCAAAGATACTAAATTGATTTATATTTCTGATGTAGTATCAGTTTGGTACACATAATTCAGGTACAATACTGGTTTGTATGTACCAATTCCTCAACAGATTGACAAGAAAAAGTTGCTTAATTTTACAGAGTATTAATGACCATTTTCAGTACATATCCAAGTCTTACACCACTTTCAGCTTATCAATTGAAAATATTACAGATTACCTAGCTGTCAAGTGCAAATGGGACCAATAAGTATTTTTTATTTGCTCATTTGCGTGCTTGATATATCCTGCTTATTTCCTTGTGTACCTACACGGAACAATACTTGTCACACTCTCTGCTTTCTTAATAGAACACCAGGTCGTGTGCAATGTAAACCCGTGTTATTCGACAAATGAATTAAACAACATTTTTTTCTTCCTGGGATTGTATCTTGTTGCATTTGGCAGTGGAGGCATTCGATCATCTTTGCTTCCATTCGGTGCAGATCAGTTTGATGACAGAAACCCTAGAGAGAGAGAGAAGAAACAATAATTCTTCAGCTGGTTCTATTTGTGCATAGATTTTGGGGTTATCAGTTCTGGCATTTTCATCATATGGATACAGGATAACATAAACTGGGCTCTTGGATTCGGTATCTCGACCATTCTTTAAAGGACTCCAGCTGAAATTGCCAAGCGGGAGTCCTTTAAAGAGCTTGTTTCAGGTCTTGGTTTGCCTTTTGAAGAATGTGAACATGGAGCTACCTATGGATACTTCTCTCCTGTATGAGAATGATAGCAATTGTTTGAAACTTGAACATACCAATGAATTCAGGTAATGATTTAATTATTATATATTGGTATAGTTTATATGAAGCGAAAGGGAACAATAAGGTTTCTGTTAGGTCTTTGTATTGATGTAAAAGCAAAATTATCAATCTTAAAATAGAACTTGGCTATGCCCAAATGTAGCTAAAAAGGCCTGTATTCGACTATTTGCCTGGATAAATTTCTCATTTTTACTTTCAGGTTCTTGGACAAAGCAGCTATTCTTTTGGATTCAGATGCCGAAAATTCAAAGAAACCTCCAAATGTTTGCACGGTAAGCCAAGTCGAGGAGTTCAAAATACTTCTCCGACTCCTTCCAACTTGGGCATGCGGCATAGTCTACTCGGCTGCATTTTTCCAAATGTGGACAACCTTTATACAACAAGTCAACAAGGCACAACCATGGACAACAAATTCATGTCCATCTCCATTCCATCAGCATCTCTATCCTCCTTTGAAGTTTCATGTGTAATGGTTTTGGTACTAGTTTACAATAAGCTCGTTGTACCAAATTTGACAACTGAACCCACAAAATTACAAAGGATTGGGATAGGTTACTTTCTGATGATATTGACAATGGCAGTAGCTGCCTTCGTGGAGACGAAACGGCTGGAGAGTGTCCGAAATGGAGAGGTTATTAGCATTGCATGGCAACTGTCACAGTATTCTATTATAGAGAGTTCGGAGATGTTTAGTTACATAACTCAATTGGAGTTCTTCTATGAAGAAGCCCCTGATTCAATGAAAAGCATTTGCACATCTTTCTCACTGCTAGCAATTTCTCTTGGCAGTTATTTGAGTTCCTTGATAGTGACTGTTGTAACGGTCTTAACGGGCATGGATGGAAACCCAGGATGGATACCGGATGATTTGAACAACGGACACCTTGATTATTTCTTCTGGTGTCTAAGTTGTTTGAGCTTGGTTAATTTTGTTGTATATGTTACTTTTGCAGAGAGATACAAGCTTAAAAGGATAGTTTTAGAGTTGTAATGAATTTGTAACATTTGTTCATACAAAAAAATAATAATAATAATTGCCTAAATATCTGCGTTGAGAAAACGAAAGAGTGCTACATTTTATTAGAGGAATTACGGTGGATTCGGACTCGGTCCTGTGAGGCTATGACATCATACACAGTAATCTCATTTCTCCCCTTTTGGTAATAACCAAAAATAATATAAGTTGAAGTCAATCTGAGTATTTATAGAAAAACTCCAATATGTCAAGTTTGATTTGAAAGGTTGACCTTAA
Source organism: Carex pumila (assembly GCA_033356055.1). Lineage (NCBI taxonomy): Eukaryota > Viridiplantae > Streptophyta > Magnoliopsida > Poales > Cyperaceae > Carex > Carex pumila. Next base: position 10,121 of record JARJHM010000549.1, on the reverse strand, counting down.
AGTGATAGTAGCAATATTACACATTTTCTCTTAGTCGTTTATCTTCCGGACAATTTGAAATTGTATGGAGATCTATAAATTTTTACTTAATTAGTTATTTAAATAGATTCACTATTTTTTTTTGTCCTCTCGATGAAAATTATGGATCTACTCCTGTTTCTAGAGAAAAAAAATGTAGCATTACGTGAGTATCACGTTGTGACTTGATTATGTTACGTCACGTCATATAATCAAAATTTATTGTTATGTGACGTGATGTACCTAAAATTGTGGAGGATAGTCACGTCATTGTGACCACACGTGACATGACTAATTGAATTTAATTATTATTTTTATATTTAAGTTACAATAATAAAATATACCAAAAAATAAGAAATGGTTACAAAATAATTATAATTAAAAAATAATGTTTAAAAATTTGGTCATGTGATAAAATAATTTATACAATTCAAAATCAGACACCTCTTCTGGAATGGAATGGGGGGTATTCACATGTACAAAATAATTTATACAATTCAAAATCACACACCTCTTTCGAGACACCTCTTCAATTCACTTAAAAAAGTCTTCTTTTTTTTTTTATAGTAAGTATATTGTGTTCATATCTAACTAATTAAGTATTTATATCTAACTAATGAAGTATTCATTCTAACTAAAGAAGTATTTATAAGTAATTAATATAAATATGAAGTATTTATATCTAACAACATGAAGTATGTATATCTAACTAATGAAGTATTCATATGTTGCCCTCTGACAATCTTCGTTGGGCTAGCATGGACCCCCTCCGACGGTACACCACGCTCTCCCCGTCGGATCTCATCAGAGATGAGGTAAGATTGTGCCGGATTGCACCGAATCTCAACGATGTACCACGCTCTTCTCACCAGATCTCGACAGTGCACTACGCCGAGAAAGAGAAGAGGCGGAGGGCGTGAAGGCCATGAAGAGCACAAATTTTATGTTTTTTTGCTAATCGAGAGAGAGAGAAGGGTCAAGACAATTAGATTTTGACATAAACTAAAATAGGTATTATACAATTGGGGCAGGGGGGGGACTGGTAAAGAACTAGAAGTAGGGGAATAATATCTTTACTTTAATATTTAAGCCTAACTAAAATAAGCAAATGTATATGTTTTTTCAATGTTTTAAAATGCAGATTTGTTCATGCATGTGAAAGGTCACTGTATATTGCATAAGCGGTATGCTGACGCATATGCGGATTTTAAAATAAAAAATTCACGTATATATATATATATATATATATATATATATATAGATAGAGAGAGAGAGAGAGAGAGAGAGAGAGGTAGGCTAATATACAATCGATTGTTCCTGAGGTCCCGTACAACCAAGTCATTTTTTGATTTTAAAGTCCAAATGATCAATCCAAACCGTTCATCTTGTTCTCCATATTAATATGTGCTTGGAGACCAAATTTTATAATTTTTTGAATTTTTTTACTATTTATTAAGCCACTTTGAAAATCGTTGATTCAACGATGGTTTCTGGTTTTACTGTTTTGTTAAGTCACCATTGGATCAGCGATTTTCAAAGTGGCTTAATAAATAGTAAAAAATTCAAAAAATTGTAAAATTTGGTCTCCAAGCACATATTAATATGGAGAACAAGATGAATGGTTTGGATCAATCATTTGGACTTTAAAAATCAGAAAATGACTTGGTTGTATGGGACCTCAGGAACAATCGATTGTATATTAGCCTACCTCTCTCTCTCCCTCTCTCTATATATATAGAGAGAGAGAGAGAGAAGGGATCAAGTTACAATATTTTTTGAGTTACAACAAATTACAACAAGAATTTTCTACATTTTGAAAGTCCAAATTGTCAATCCAAATCGTTAGATGTGATATTTACAATAAAATGTGCTTGGAGACCAAATTTTACATTTTTTGAAATTTTTTTACTATTTATTAAGATGGGTACAAAAACTAGTCAAATTCATACCATTGAATTTTATACCCATCTTAATAAATGGTAAAAAAATTCCAAAAAAAATGTAAAATTTGGTCTCCAAACACATTTTATTGTAGAGATCACATCTAACGGTTTGGATCGACAATTTAGACTTTCAAAATGTAGAAAATGCCTGTTATAACTCAAAAAATATTGTAACTTGATCCCTCCTCATATATATATATATATATATATATATATATATATATATATATATATATATATTCATATTCATATAGTTGAATTTATTTTCACATAACCAACATGAAGTGTGCCTTATTTTATATAAAAAAATACAATAATTTAGGATGGGATAATAAAACTTCGCATAATGCATATAAACTTTTAATTACATGCACTGCATATTACGTTTTTAATCCGCATATGCAACCGCATGCTCCAAACTGCATGGGGAGGAACTACATGACATTCTAAGCACGGCTGCTGACTGCATAAGCATATGCAGCCGCATTTTAAAACACTGTGTTTTTCAATGATTAAGTATGTAAAATAAGTTTGGCTAGCGTATTATTGATAATATAGCAACATGTTGTGTATTATTGAAAATACATTAAATAGATTTTGAATGATAAGTCCCGTTCAAATTAATCTTCTTCACAAATTATGTGTTTACATAATAAAATTTAGGAAGCTGATAATTGTACCCCAAACAAAGTACCCGTACGCGTCCCCCAACTTTCTAGAATGTCGGCGATAAAAAAATTAGGTTTTACTTTATACAGCGCAATAACAGTATCAATCTTTCTTTATTATACATAATTTTGCTGCATTAAGAGAAAAACGCTCTGTTAAAAAAATTAACAAAGGCACCACCAAATGCAGTGAAACAATCGGATAATTTAAACATATAAAGGAAAGCGTTTAAACAACTGCGTTCAAGTGTTTAACTTTTATTATAAATTAGTTAATTTTTCATTTTTTAAAATAAAAACGAATCTCCGAATTTGTCCCCGAGCATAAAATTTAAAGCTCTAAATTTGTACCAATACCCGAGCGCGTCTCCCACCAAAATGTTTATAGCTCTGAATTTTATGTTAGTCAAAACTACTAGTTCTAAGCAAGTAAAGCTCTATTAAATAACAATGAAACTACTTGTTTGAAACAACAATTGTTAGCAACCTCATCAATTATTTTATGTTAGTCAAAACTCCAACAATTACAATTTCGAAGCATGCAAACCTCTGTTAAATAACAATAAAATTACTACTTCAAAACAATCATAAATTTAGAACTTGTCCCAACAATGCCAATTTCTAAGCATGTAAAACTCTATTAAATAACAATGAAATTACTACTTCGAAACAACAATTGTTTACAAAACAATATAAACATGTGTGTAAAGCATATAAACCTGTGCAAGTAAACCAATATATATTGGCAAGAAAACAACATTTTAAAGCATATAAAACTGTGCAAATAAACCAATATATACTGGCAAGAAAACAACATTTTAAAGCATATAAACCTGTGCAAGTAAACCAATATATACTGGCAAGAAAACAACATTTTAAAGCATATAAACCAGTGTGTAAAGCATATAAACCTGTGCAAGTAAACCAATATATACTGGCAAGAAAACAACATTTTAAAGCATATAAACATGTGTGTAAAGCATATAAACCTGTGTTTACAAACACATTTTAAAGCATATAAACCAGTGTTTACAAAAATTAAAAAATATGTATTACAAATATATAAACCTGTGTTTACAAACACATTTTAAAACTTATTCTTCAAATATATTTTAAAGTATATAAATCTCTGTCTACAAACATTGAAAAATCTTCATTTAATGGATTACTTGTTCAAAATGGAGACTGTATTTTTAGTTATTAAATATAAAAAGCTGTTAATTTGCATAATTAAAATTAGAACCAATTCCCATCGCATCCCAGATAACTGGATTTAAATTGTACTTTAAAGTACGTTCAAGTAAGTAGTTAATTAATGAATAGAGGACCGTTAACAATCTGGGGGACTAATTTGGGGATTGGTGATTACAACTGTTTCTAACAGACTGTCCACGAAATTAAAGCGCAAGACAAAAGCATGCAAAGCTAACATTTAAAGCAATCAATGTAAAATTGCAATGCGTTAAAACAACAATTTGTTAATTAATAAAAAAATTAATAAATTACCGTTATTAGCGGACGGTTAAACCCAGTTAAACCAGTTCGGGGACGGGCTCGGATTTGGTGGCTCGGAGTACAGGAACATTTCTCTTAAATCATAATGTAGAGAAAATTAACTCTTTATGCTATTATTATCCCCTCTCCTTCTTTTACTTACCCTTGTCAGAAACACACCCTTAGAATTTCGCACAAACTCTGCATATCCAGTTTATTGTCATCACTAAAATAAGCTTTTCAAGTTTTTTTTTTTAAATGCTATAAGCTCTTCAGTGATAGAACTATTATACATTAAGGATTCTTCTACAATTATTGTGTTATTTAATATTGTACAACTTTTTAGCAATTAAAAAAGGAAAAAAATGTATTTGTGTAAAAAATTTAGTGAATATAAAATTAACATTTCTTTTATAACAGTTGCCTCATTTAAAAAAAAATCTCTGTCCATTTTGATTAAAATATGTTGAATACGGATATGTTTAAATGATTTCTTTTATAGCCGTCCATGTCAAAGTACCAAATATTCCACAACTTGCGGAATTTTTTTTTTAATTTAAAAAAAGCGGGGACCATGAAATATGTGATTAATGGTGCCATAAAAGGTTCTTTGAACTCAAAAACAAACCGAACAAATGGCAAGGCAAAATATATCTTGATTAGTAAATTGAAATATGTGATAAGTTATTTTTTTCCAATAACATACAACGAAATTAAGAATTGCAATAATTGTGAATCTGTATTCTTAAAACGATATTTTAAAATAAAAAAAAGAAATACTAGTCAGAAAATCGAGTATCTGATAATCAAATAAAAGAATTTAGAAAAAAATTTAGAAAAATGTGAAAATTAGAAGATCTACATGTGGCGAGTATGTATCTGCATAAATTTAGTTTTTTACATGTAAAAGAATATATAAAGATACATAAAATAGAAAAAGGCATAATATTTAATTAGAGTGTTGATATTCAATTCGAAGTTTCATCTTTTAATCGAAGGCATTGGAAAATCAGGACATCTACGTGCTTAATATAAAAATGGAGAAATGAAAATATATTCGAAGGTTTTAATCGGGTCATTGACTAAGTGCAGGTGTAACGAACAAGGCAACAAGATGCAAAGTGATTAGATCCTCCTATTCACAGTTTAATTTTCTAATCTCTTTTATAATTTAATTTGTAAATTACCTAGCTTAGGATTAATTTCTCAACAAGTTCATCGGTAGAGCAACCCAATTTATTTCAATATGTTAGGGTTTAGAATTTAGGATTTAGTTTACTAACCAGGCATACAACCAATAGTTTAGCTACAATTTAACTATAATTTCGATTTAAAGAAAGTCTATATGATGTAATCTACTAATTAATCTCCTGTACAAATTAATCAATAGCAAATTACAAATTCTCTTTGCATTCATTGTCTTCTCTATTCCATCACCTATTAAGGTCCATCAAGGCCCATAGGCCAGTCAAAACCGCCGTCTTAGTTTCCTCCCTCTATTTTCCAAGTTAAGAGCCCATAATATTAAGGCCTTTCTGTACTTGCACATTTTTCTTCTGCTCGATTGGCCGGGCTTTCCCTCTCTGTTACTCTCACTGTCACAGAGGAGATGAGAAAGCTATCCGTATCCGATAATTAGAAACACAAACACATCTTTCACTGATTCCTTCCACTCTCCATTTTCCACCTCTCACTTTTGCAGCAGTAATGGCACCTCGCCGCCATGGTCGTGGCTATGGCAAGAACAGGCACAACTCCAATCGCGACCGCAAACGCTCTCCCGCCTCTCCATCCTCTCCGCCCCCCGCTTTGCTACGGGACGACTCCAGCACCCTCGTCATCGACGACGATCGTGAAGCGAACCCTAGGAACTTCACATACACTGTGAAACGACAGTGCTGGGAGAAAGCCGAGAAGGTCAAGGGCAGAGACCCTGACAGGTGGCGCCGCGACGCGTTTGGCAATATCGTGTTTAGGAAGCTCGTAGGTTGCCCGGGTTGCCTCTGCCATGATTACGACCATATACTCCCTTACTCGAAGGTCCTTCTCTTTCCTTTTTCGTTTTTCTTTCATCGGTTACCTACTTCCCTCTGCTATTTTCATTATTACTTTTCTTTGGCAACATATGCAATTAGGGACCCTCGTTGGGCTGAGTAAGCATAACTTTCTTCTTCTTCTTCTTCTTTTCCAAAAAAAGGTGGTACATAAATACCACTGTCTGTTTTAGCATATGAGGCCACATGTTTTTCACATCAGTACGGTCCAATATATATATGAAAAAAAGCCTGTTTTTCACACCACCCCTTCAATCACTTGATATTGCCTTGAGCCTCCCCAGGCTGTACCAGACTGGTACTGATCTCCTGGATCTCTGTCTCCCGGACTAGGAATGTCTTCAACATTTTTAGGAATAACCTGATGAATGTGTTGTCTCCAATCAATTTGTAAACCATCCATCCAGCAAATGGCACCAGGTTTTGGTCAATTTCTTTTTTTTTTTGAGCGAGCATAATTCGATTACTATAGTAGGAGTTACTTTAACATGTAGAAGTATTTGGCGGCCTCCTTAAGGATGGAGATGCTATTTTAATTTTGAAAATAAGGGAGAAGACCCATAAACTAGAAGTAGTAGGGCTTTTTGTTCCTACTAAAGTAATTGTAGCTTTGGAAGATATAATTTTGTCAATACAAATGACTGATCTAGTAGTCACCGGGAAACATGAAGTAGGCCTACTTGAAAACAGGTTGTGTGATTACAATACTAGAAATTTTCCAACTGGGCTTTTTGAAGTTGCAAAGCTTACTGGGGCAATATTATAGATTAACCAAATCATAGTGGTGAAATAGCCTCTCTACAATCTGCTCCAAATTCATCCCCCACGCCTTGTACCTATTGCTCCTTTTGGTATCTGTCCTTTGTAAATTGATTTTAACTTTGATGTGTTATAGCATATATAACATGTATCGTGGTTTGGGAAATCCTGTTTACTACAAATTGATAGGTTACCTTGTTCTCTGCTATGATTATACCATACCATTTCGTCCCTTACTTGGTCCTCTCCCAAGTATGTAAAATGGGGTGAATGGGGAGAAAGCAAAGGGAAACGGGAAGGAAAGAAAACAGAGAGATGGTAAGATTGTAACCCTCAAATTGGTGCAGAATAAAGCTTGGAGAAATGCATAGAGTGATTCTCTCCATTTTCCTAAATTATTTTCTAAAATTCGAATTTGGGAGCAAGGGTAACATAAGCCCTTTCTCTCCATTCAACTCATTTTACAAACTCAGGAGCAAACCCCGAGGTTCATCTTTTCAGTTTCTAATAAACTTGTAAATATATCCTTGTATTATTGGATAAATTCCTGAATAAGCCCGACAATGTGTCTGCTTTATGTGATTGGAAGAGGAGGGTTGCTGGGTGTTATTTCAAATGGGGTATTATCCTTTAGGCTTGTAATCCTAGCTCTTGGTTTTTAATTCTGTTTTTAATAACATAAATACTCTTTCTATGAGGCACTGAATTTTTTTTAAAAAAGTGTTCTTCTTTAGTATTGTTAATCTGCACTTCAAGAATGCTGTTTATTGTTACATGTACATGGCATAAAAATTAAGATCCAACTGATGGCTTCATTTTGCAAGCTCTGACATGTAAAACTAACTCTACTTCTTTTAGGGGTTAATAATGGAACTGCCAGCACTGTCCAAGTGATTAGCAAAATTAGGGGCCACTGAACCATGATTTCATTATTATTATTTTTTTTTTCTAGCACTAAGTGTCCAAGTTTTTAAACAGCTGTATTATTAATATCATGTTTCTAGCAAAAAAGTAATAATATCAAGATATGCCAAAAATATATACCATGGGAGTATGGCTAGGGTGCTTTTGTGAAGCATTCATCAATTGGTACTTTTGGCTCAAGATCTTCATTGAACGGTGGATTTAAGCAGTTCAAAATTTACATGTCAGAATCTTGTAAAAAACTAAATTTTATATTTTATGATGTTTGTTTAGACTATATTTAATTATTTATTGATACAGAGAGAACTGTTGCTATTGGATGGTCCATAAATTTTGAAACCAATTATCTCCCACCCATTAACTAGTAGAAATAAAAATTATAAAATTTGGTCTCATATAAGGTTTCAATATGGCAAATATTGGTTCTTCAAATTTTGAGCCAAAGAACCAGTAGATCATTGCTTAACAATGAACTGCCTACCTTAAAAAGTAGGAGAGATCTTAAAATTTAACTAGTACTAGCATGGTTAAAATGCTACAGCATCTTAAATTAAATAAGTACCAGCTTGGTTCATATACTAAAAGTACTCTCATACCAAATTTAGTGGATTTTAGTGGTTCATATACTAAAAGTAGTCTCATACCAATAGTGGATGATAAATAATGTTAGATTCAGCTGTTCTATGCTAAAACCGCCAATCTGCAATTTTTATAGTGATTTTCTTTGAGGCATCCATGATAAAGATAAAACGTTTTATTCTGCTATTACAAGCTTTGTGTCATTACATTGTTGTTAACTCTTTTTATATGCACATAAGAGTGATATTGTTAAGGCCTGACAACGAAGTTGCTTGTTTTTATTTTCTGTTAAATTCAGTCTTTGTGGTGAAAATTCTGCAACTTTTCACCATAATATCACCTTTTTTTCTACGTTTTGATTCCTGTCCTGTTTTAGATTGCATCCACATTCTTTGGTTTACATGTATGTGGCTGAAATTTTAGAATAAATAGCCATACACATTACTATTTATCATTTGTACTGCACAAATTTTGCTCAGATTGAAAGCATACATTTATTCATTATGTGTAATACTTTTTTTATGAATTTCTCAGGGTGGGAGGAGTACATTAGAGAATTGTCAAGTTCTACAGGTGCAAATTTTATTTATTTGTTTTTAGTTTTTTTTTTCTTTCCATTTGCAATGCCATAAGTCATACTCTGTTTTTAAATTTTTCTGAAGTCGTTTTATTATGTAATTGTTGAAGGCAACTGTGAACCGGTCAAAAGGGAACAACACAGAAGTGTCGAGATCAGATCTTATGCAAAAGAGTGCTTATTGTAGAGTATCTGGTATGTATTATCTAATCTCAGTACGGTACCATTGTACAAACATTTTTTCAAGAGAACAAAACTTACTAATTATAGTGCTTAATAGACTTGAGATTTGATTTACGATGATGACAAATGGCAGGAAGAGACATGGATCTGCTTGAGCTTTCAGCTTTTGGCAATGTCAAACGTGAGCCTGATTCAGGGGGATGCAATATACAATGATAAATTTATTTAATCATTTTAAGATTTCTAGGTCGGTGAGAACATGGCCTTTTTACTAGTATTCAAAACCAAGTTCAATTTAATTTTATAGTTCGGGCTTGGAAGAATTATCAGATCATGTTAACTGTAGCAATTTAATTTTAGTGCGTTCATTTTGGACCTCATAATTTTGTTCAAAGCAAATTTTGAAGTAACTACAAGTAAATTTTGAATTTTGAAATATTAACGTAAAAAAAGAAATTACGGTAACTTGTAAAACCCAAAAGTTGTGCGGCGAACCATGCTCACACCGGTTTATGTTGAAACAGTACAACTGCACAGGGTATGTCAGCTGGTATTTATTTATTCAGATACTTGTTTTGTTTTTCGCACTTTTGAGGAATGTACTGGCATGCCATTACAGTAAAAGCTTATGGCATGCCATTTCGCAGTAAAAGCTGACCTTGAATTTACAGTCGGATTTCGATTATCTGTGTCTGTCTTATTGTCTAACTTAAAATCTCTGCTTTATTAAAAATTTGGCAGGGGCTGCCAAAACTCTCTCTGCGCTTCTGCAGTCAATACTCAATTATCTGTATTCGATTTATTAATAGGCGGAAATAAATCGGCTGTTATTCCAAAGGGATCCCAACTGTTCAAAATTTTCAATGCGTGAATCTCAATGAATAATTTTTTCCTTGCACGCATTTCAACAAAATTAATGGTT